>JAJOZX010001666.1:182500-465000 GCA_023014485.1 Bathynomus jamesi | reverse complement strand
TGTACGTCACGATCTCTAAAGGTAACGTTTTTATGTAACACATTTATAATTATAAATACACAATTCTATATGTCATACGCATGATATAGGGTGTGTGTATATATATATATATATATGTGTATATGTGTATATATATATATATATGTGTATATGTGTAATATATATATATATATATGATGAATAAAACCACGAAGGAAAGGAAACACAGAATGGTGCTCAAGCGCTTTCGTCTAATGACATCCTGAGGATGTCATTAGACGAAAGCGCTTGAGCACCATTCTGTGTTTCCTTTCCTTCGTGGTTTTATTCATCATAAATATTTTTCACGTGTTACTTTCGTGAAATAATTTTCATATATAAATTACCACGTTGGTTAAACATTTGTGTAAATTTTCGTCCGTGACCACTTTTTACTTAACTGGTCCAACAGGTTATATATTTTACATTTTCAAATTTTTAATCACTTTCGCTTGTTGGGGTGGGGGTGGGGGGTCCTAAAAGAAAGTTTTGAGAAAGCGCTCTTTTGCCATATATAATGATTATTTTTTTCGAACACTCGAAGTGAAATAAGTCATCCTTTATGGTTCATCAAACTTCATACACCATCTTATTTGTTTTAGGTTAGGTTAACGTAAAACCTAACTTTAAAAAAATAGGTCGTACAAGAAAATACGACTTATTTACAAAGTTCGACCTAATTGGTAAAAGAAGCGGCTTACTTTTGGCGCAACTTGGGCATATATATATATATATATATAATATATATATATATATATATATATAATCAAAATAACGTCCAATAACACTAAAATATTATTTTTTTTAGCAAATATAAAATTTAAAAAAAAAAAAAAAACGTACCCATGGGCATTAATGACGTATTAACTGGATATTAGCTTATCATAAACTTAATAAAATACTATTATTTTGTTATTTAAAAAAAAAAAAAAATTATTGCTGAATCAGCAAATAATTTGTAGAAAATGCGATATTTCATAATAATTTTCCACAAAACTAGATTGAACTGAAAGTATTTTATCAGGTGTGGCTAGTTTCTCCCAGAATTATATATATATATATTATATATATATATTATATATATATATATATATATATATATATATATATATGTGTGTGTGTGTGTGTGTGTGTGTGTAAAAGTACAAGGTAAAAACTAATTATTTTTAAAATTTAATATGATAATTTTTCCAGCACTTTCGACTTTATGTGTGTTATTGAATAACCTGTAATTTCAGAACTTAAAAAAAATTTAGAGAGAGAATTAAAATGATTGAGAAATTTAACATTTCTAGAATTTTATGCTGCGATGTTTTCTTATATATATATATATATATTATATATATATATATATATACACACGAGTCTATATGTATACTGTGTTTATAGTTACACGTGATGGTTACCATGGTTAGTGCGTTACCATACTATGACGTCACGGAAAAAAAAACCTTGGCCAGTTTTGAAGGAAAATCTTTTATTCAACTTGTACTATATATATATATATACAGTATGTATGTGTGTTCTACGACCTTATCGACCATAATATAATAAAATAGGAATTTGTTTATTAATTCATTATAGTTACTAGCGATATTAACTATCCAATTACCTATTTCATTTTTGTTGTCTTATGAATTGGATGTGGCCACACATTATTCCATACTTGTCGCGTGTGTTCGTACATTTATATCAGTCAATTACTCTTGCAGGAAGTGGGTCATTTTGTACAAAATGTACAATATAAACCGCTTTATTATATATATATATATATATATATAACCTTTGGTTAGCTTCCGCCCGATTTGTTCATTCTGACGAAGGTCAAGCTTTTCACTCCACCTTAGACCTACAGTTTAACGTGGAATCCGAACCACGCCCCATCAGCAGCCCAGCGTCTTAACCACTAGGCCACCTATTTATCTACCAACCACTTTCTTTATTGTATGGAAGGATGAACAGCTGGGTTTTGCTGCGCGCCGGCTGCCGTCGGGTCTCGAACCCGGGGCCGATGAATTCGTAGTAAGCGACGCTAACCAATACACCACCTAGGCGCCATATATATATATATATATATATATATATATATATATATGGGGTAGCAACAATTCTATGACCTGTAAATTAATTACCATTATTTTTAACAGTAGTAATGATAATTTCCGTATCACGGTAGTTTTGGAACACACTGTATATTATATGTGATATATGGTTCCCTGTTTGTGCGTCCTCTTTTTCGCCGTAAGGCTCCGAATTCAAATAAAGTGAAGAATCTAGTATTGCAATCAAATAACGCTACATGTTAGATGCGCGAAACCAGCTGTTTTCACTGAGTCTCATAGAAAACCGCTGTGAAAACGCTGGTTCGTGACTTGCAATAATGCTTACGTTCCTCAATGGAGTTTGTCAATTCAGCTGGTCACGAACACGCGTATTTGACTAGTAACCCAAGTACCGTTTGATACCCTGATATATATATATATATAAAATTTTCCTTCTTCAGGAGGCGCTACGTGTGGCAGGGGAATTTGATCTCACCTCCCTGCTGGAGAATTCTCTGCAAACCTGGGTTCCAGGGGTTGTCCTTAATGATCGACTTATCACAGAAGCGTCCCTGGGAATCATATCCCAACTGGGGTCACTGGCCCCCTTAAGCAATTTCTTCCCCAGTGGGACTAAGCCCCCAAGTTCGATCCCCATCAAGAATGAACACTCGTACAGCCTCAATGAGGAACCTCCCATCAGACAGGAGGAAGAGCTATCAGGTAAGAGAAAATCGTATATGTACATTGTATATAGATCAGGCTTAAGGCAGATACTAACTCCCTCCTACATTAAATCCAATATTTATAATTGTTTATGTCATTGTGAAAAGTGTTAATGTGCCGAAGGGTTTGTAGCTGGGTTATCCTGAAGAGGTTTTTGAAAACCCTGTAAGCACAGTGCCAGGAACAGTGCCCTCTCCTCACGCACCTTTTTATCGAACGAATATGTTCTCTTATCAGTAAAAGGGGATATGAGGCGGTACCGTTGCTACGAAGAAACTGTTTCCATGACAACTGTTAGCCAAATTAAAAGAAGCAGAGAGTCAATCAAGGGGCCCATTCATAGTGTTAATTAACTTGATCACATTCCAGCCCAAGTCAAATACGAATGCATTATTAACACGTTTTAGGAAAGCGGAACAAACTGTAACCAGGGCCGCACACACACACACGTGTGTGTGTGTGTGTGCATATATATATATATATATATATATATTATATATATATATATATATATATATATATAATGAGAGAGAGAGGGAGAGAGAGAGAATCTCAATATATTCCGGCTTCACACAGTACATTCAAAATCCTCCTGGCGTTATTTTTTAATATTATTTTAGTTATCGATATTTGTCGTTTTCTTTACGCTAATAAAAGTTTTATAGGGCTACTATTGAATTAACTACTACTCTCTGAATGATCAAACTAGTTTTTATTTTAATAATATGTAAAATAAAAACCAAACGTTCACTTCAGAAAGTAGAAAATAAGATCTTGGAAAATCATTTATGATCGTTTTTCAAAGAAAACGGCCAAGTTTTTATATTTAATTGACATGTAATTATTTTAAATAGGGGTAACTTTAATTTTTTTTTATTATTATTTCAGCGTAAACTAATGTATATGCGTATAAAGAAAAAATTAAGAAAGACCGCAAAATTATGGACGTAATTGTAATTACGTTTGAATTCAGGTAAAGGTGAAAAGTGGATCCGGAAATATATTACAGGTCGACTAGTCTAAATTTAACATTTATATGAAATTAGGTTGTATCTTCAACCTCGAATATAAATAACAACCAAGTAAATTTTCATTTTTATCTGAATAACCTTCGTTTCATCTCTCTCTCTCTCTCTCTCTCTCTCTCTCTCTCTCTCTCTCTCTCTCTCTCTCTCTCTCTCGAAGGAGGAGGAGGAGGAGGAGGAAGACACCGTTTTGATTGGGGACTCGCAGATCAGGGGCCAGGAGAAGTACTTTGCTTCTGCAAACCGGGATGGGAGGAAGGTAAGGTGCTTACCTGGGCGGGGAACGGCGCACTTAAGGAAGGAGGTAGAGAAGGTGCGCGTGGCTAGTCGGAGGACTGCGATCGTTGTCCACGCTGATGGCAACAACCTGTTCCTCAAAGGCGGTAAGATAGGTCTTACAGAAGGGATCATCACCGAGATCATGTCTCTTGAGGATGATCTAAAACTGAAGACAGACAGGGGAATGTTAATGGGTATTTTACCGCGAATGAATGCCAGTGACCACGAGCTCAGTAAGGTCATTGGCATCAACGAGAGGGTGCAAGACTTGTGCGTCCCGCTGGGCGTCAGGTTTATTGACCCGTTCGACGCATTTTCGGGTAGGTGGGACCTTTACCAGAGGGATGGTGTCCACCTCAATAACAAGGGTAAAGGTGTGCTAGGCGCGTTGCTCGACCGGCACCTATACAGAATGGTGAGGTCGAGTCCGGGGAGAGATGATGGGCCCCCACCGGGGAGGGATGATGATGAGCCGGTGGCGGACGTACTTTCAGGTGGGTGACCCTCCTTCCACGTTGGAGGGGGCTCAGGCTTCTGCGGAAGTTGCCACCTCGTTAGTGAGGGGCTCTTCAACTCCCGACAGCCCTGGCTGTTCGGGAAACGGGTCGTGGTAGGGGGCGGTCAGAATAGGGAAGGCTCCCTCCGTGCAATGCTTTTTAATGCTAGGTCGATTAGGAACAAGTTTTGCGAGCTACGGGCGCTCTTAGCATCAGAATACCAGGATATCATTGCTATCACCGAGTCCTGGATTCATACTGATCGTAGGGACTACGTTGGGGAGTTCGAAATTCCCGGGTATAGAATGTTTCGCAAAGACCGCACCCGTGGGGAGGGGGGGGGGGTACTAATATACGTCAGGGACACGTTGAGTCCGGTTGACTGCCAGTTCCGGTCGGAACGGAAGCTGCTTGGCGTCGATCTGAATGTGGGAGGGACGAGCTATAGGTTAATCTTGGTGTACAGACCTCCGCATCTCCTCCTCGAGGAGGATACAGCCCTGTACACCGAACTCAGTAGCCTGCTAGGGGATAGGGTGTGTGTAGTTTTAGGAGACTTCAACTGTCGCGGCATAAAGTGGGAAGACAGGACTGCTGATGCCGAAGGGAGGAGGCTAGTTGACTTTGCTGATGAGAACTTCCTCACTCAGTGGGTGAATGAGCCTACACGAGGCGAAAGCGTTCTAGACTTAGTATTCACGACCGAAGACAACCTCGTCACGGGCCTCACCGTTGACGAATCGTTGGGCGGGAGTGATCACGGTCTGATTAGGTTCCGTGTGCGCGTCCCTCGGGTGAAGCGTAGTAACTCGAGGCAGTAAGCTCGATCTCCGGCGGGCGGACTTTGTTAGCCTCCGGGATAGTGTAGGTGAGATGGGGTTAGAGGTCGGCGGCGATGTTGAGGGAGTGTGGAGTGCATTCCGGGACGAGTTTATGGTGCTGCAGTCTGCTGCCATACCCTCAAAACCGGTCCCCTGCTTCAACGCAGCCTAAGTGGTTCAATCGTGACATCGCTTCGGCTATCAGAAATAGGAAAGTAGCGTAAAGGAGGGCGAAGGCCAATCGTTCCCATGAGAACACTGAAGCGTATGTCCGCCTGTGTAGGGAAGTGAAGGCGAAGGTTAGACTAGCGAAACGTAACGAAGAACTACGGGTGGCAAGCCTCTGCAAGGGGAACCCTAAGGAGTTCTTCAGTTATGTTAATAGTAGAAAGCCCATTAGACCTCCGACGCGGACATCGCCAATGTGCTTAATGAGTACTTTGCGGGAGTGTTCACCAGGAAGGCCACCCGCATCATCCCCGAGCCAGGCGTGAGGCACGAAGGTGCTGGCCTGGATAGTGTTCGATGTACCGCGACAGTCGTTGCCGATAGAATAGACAAACAGCGCGTTTAAGGCTCCTGGGCCAGACCAGTTTCTCCCCAGAGTGTTACGGGAGATGCGCGACCAGGTGGCTCCCCACCTGGCTACAGTCTTCAACAAATCGTTGGAGACAGGCCAGGTGCCTGGTGACAAGCCAACGTGACCCCTATCTTTAAGAAAGGGGATCACGAAAGTCCAGGGAACTATCGTCCCCTTAGTCTCACTTCAGTTGTAGGTAAATTATTAGAGGGGATAATAGCGGATAGGATCGTTGACCATTTGGATTCCTACAAGCTGCTTGGGGACTCCCAACATGGGTTTAGACGGCATAGGTCGTGTCTTACCAACTTGCTCGAGTTTTTTCACGTCATGTTGGGTGAGTATGATAAGAGTAGGGCGATTGATATACTTTATCTCGACTTTGAGAAAGCCTTTGATAAGGTACCTCACGCCGGCTAATGGCGAAAGTCCACGCGCTGGGTATCGATGGGGAAGTAGGTAGGTGGATTCAAAACTGGCTGAAGAATAGGCGGAAGAGGGTTGTAATTAAAGGGGTTAGTTCGGTTTGGGCCTCGGTCACTATTGGGGTTCCTCAGGGTTCCGTTTTGGGGCCACTGTTGTTTATCATTTACATAAATGATATCGACGGTGGCATCGTCAGTCGGATCGCCAAATTCGCTGATGACACCAAGCTTGGGGCCAATGTTAGGACGCTCGAAGCGATCGAGGAACTGCGTGCGGACCTAGGTAGGATAGGAGAGTGGTCCGAGAAATGGCAAATGCCGTTTAACTTGGGTAAATGCAAAGTGATGCATATTGGCTATGCCAATCCCAAGTCGGAATACTCGATGTTGGGGAGTAATATCGAGGCGACTGATTTGGAAAAGGACTTGGGTGTGCTAATTAGCAGCGACTTTAAATTTACGAAACAGTGCGTAGAGGTGGAAAAGAAAGCCCAGAAGCTGTTGGGTTATATCAGGAGGCAATTTCAGTTTCGGAACAAGGAGATTGTGCTCTCTCTGTACAATTCCCTGGTTCGGCCGCACCTGGAGTATGCTGTGCAGTTCTGGTCGCCCACCCTCAGAAAGATATTGAGAGGCTGGAGCGACTGCAGGCGAGGGTCACAAAGTTAATCCCTTCCGTTAGGCATATGGGCTACAATCGACGCTTACGCGCCCTGAACTTGTTTTCGCTGGAAACTCGGAGGCTGCGCGGTCAACTCATCGAGGTTTTCTTACGCGGTTCAACGATGTCGATTTTAGAAGCATGTTTAGTTTAAATGATAACCCAACTCGCAATAATGGTTGGAAGTTGGATTTGAAACGGTTTAGGAGTAGTGTGTGTGGGAATTACTTTACGTATAAGATCTGTGACACGTGGAACAGGTTACCTTCAGAAGTTGTGAACAGTTCCTGTGTGGATCTTTTTAAGAAAAGGTTAGACTAAATCTTGCACACTATTTGAGGGTGTAAAAAATTTTCCCTGGCACCCTTTGCCATTGGTACCTCCTCGGTATGGGCTGCAAGGCCTTTTGAGGTACTTCTTTTCCTTGTAACTCTTTGTAACTCTCTCTGCTGTTTTCGAGAATTAACTTGCCCCTAAATTTTGAAGTGCTAGAATTTTTTCCGCGTATTAAATGGTCATTTATTGTCATTATTGTACAAATACTTTGCACAATGACGTCATAGAAGGCGTAATTAGTGAAATTTATAATACTTCGTAAATATGAAAAAGGTCTGTATAGTACAGGAATTTATATTTTAGTTAAAATTTCGTTATCGCTCTAATGGAAAAATTGAATAAAGTTGATTTTCGTAAAATATACTTGCAAAAACTGAACCCCCACCAAAATACTTACATTGCCTACATACATATACAGTATATAAGCACACCGGACAAAAAATTAGTCACCCCTAATAGCACCGATAGAAGGAAGTTCAAGGTCACACAGAGGGCGCTGATGTAGCATTGGTAAGTGACAAGTAGCGGTGACGTAGCACACAGGATCAGATCTGTTTCGTGAGGTGGTGAAGAACAAAGTGTGTGTTGGATATAGTCTGCAAAATGGGTCGTGAGGCAGACGTTACTCAGTGGCAAAAAGTAGCCATCGTGTTTGGCAGAGCCCACGGACACAAAATGTCTGAAGTAGCCCAATTTGTTGGTGTGTCAACGCGTACTGTCCAGCGAGTTTACAAAGAGTGGTGTAGTTCGCAATCAACTGACAATCGACGGCGTAACTGTGACCGGAAAACAATTCTCGACAATAGGGGCCGCCGCCATGTTTCTCGTCTAGTAACTGCAAATCGTTTTCAAACCAGAGAACAATTGCTCCAAGAAACCAATGAGGTTCTCCAGCGACCAATTTCCGAACGGACATTGCGACGAGAACTGCATGCGATGGACATCTGGAGCAGGGTACCACGGAAGAGGTCGCTGTTAACAGCAGGTCACAAATTGGCACGTTATAAATGGGCTCAGAGGCACAAAAACTGGACTGCGGCAGATTGGAAACGTGTAATTTGGTCCGATGAGTCCCGTTTTTGTTTGTTCTCCAATGATGGGAGGCGACGAGTACATCGCAGGTCCAATGAAGCCTTTAATCCTGAATGCGTCGAAGGTGTTGTTCAAGCTGGAAACAGAAAGTGAAGCGCAGGAATAGACACCCATGGACTCTGGCGGAACTTCGGGACCGGCTGATGAACGAGTGGCAGCAAATCGATGTTCAGTACATGCACAACCTCGTAGAGTCTCTGCCTCGCCGGATTCGTGCGGTTATCAAGGCCAGAGGCGCCGTCACACGTTATTAGGTACATTCTGAGAGGGGTGACTAATTTTTTGTCCGGTGTGCTTATTAACCTACGGATCACCAATTTGTAGTGGCCTAGAAAGTTGTTGTTTTGTGTTTAATTAGAAAAATAAATGAATTATTTGTTCACAGTGATTAACAATTCTATAACGGTGTTTGTACTATATTACAAATGACTGATTCTATATATAGGGTGTCCCAAAAAAAACTATATACTCTTTATAGCATCATATATTTTATAATTTAAAAAAAAATATATATATTGTTATAGCAATTGCCAATGAAAGGTAAATTAGTAATCTAAGTGATCAAAATGTTATAGCGAGTTGTTTCCATATAAAATTTAATTAACTACGCCAAGTGCTCAAAATGTTCTCCGGCGGCATGAATGCACTTTCAATACAACAAAATCGTGTGGTCTGATGAAGCTACCTTCAAGCTGAATGGCACAGTAAATCGACACAACTGCAGGTACTGGTCACTCGATAATCCACACGTTTATGTGGATAAACATGTTAATTTACCAGGATTAACAGCATGGTGTGGTTTATCATCCAGGGGTTTGGTTGGACCATTTTTCTTAATGGGACAGTTACCGGTGCCGCACATCTCGACATGCTGCGGACAGAAATTATACCTGCAGTTCGGAAGTTGTTTGGAAACGACGACTTTTACTTTCAACAAGATGGAGCCCCCATTATCATTGTGTCAGAAGGTACCTCGATGAAACGTTGCCTAACCGTTGGATAGGACGAAGAGGAAGCGTTGAGTATCCTCCACGTTCACCGGACTTGACTCCACTTGATTTTTACTTGTGGGGCTACCTGAAGGATGCAGTTTATGGTACAAGACCCGCAAGGCCGCAACACTCGAACACCTTAAGGATGCAATTAGGGAAAAGTGCGGGACCATCACAGCATCCACATTAGTCCATGTCTGCGAATCAGTTAGTCGACGCATTCAAAAGTGCATTCATGCCGCCGGAGAACATTTTGAGCACTTGGCGTAGTTAAATTTTATATGCAAACAACTCGCTATAACATTTTGATCACTTAGATTACTAATTTACCTTTCATTGGCAATTGCTATAACAATATATTGTTTGGGTTTTTTTTAAATTATAAAATATATGATGCTATAAAGAGTATATAGTTTTTTTTGGGACACCCTGTATATATATCACTGTACAACAAATTTTCGGTTCAGAAAAAAAACGGGAATAACATTCGGTCATTCTTAATATTTCGAGTGTGCTGATTCCAAATCTGAAAATAGTTTGTTTCTATCACGTCACATTTTTTTGTAATGACTGCTTAAAATCTTCATACCAAAAAATAAGAATATATTGATAAATAGATAGGTAGGCTTTATCATATGGAACAGTTTAATTGTTGCTATGCTTCAACATATATGCACAAAATTAACATAAAACTCTCGTATTATACTGTTTTCAACTCATTATTTGTATTTATGCTGGCGTTTGTGTGATGCTTCTGGTTGGTCACGCTTTAAATTCCAGCAGAAATCGGCCAGCACAGCAGGACTCCACTTCCCTTTGTATCGGCTCTCCATTGTGGCTATATCCTGTTGGACTCTCTCCCCGTGTTCGTCGCTAACAGCAGATGCGTTTTCCGGAAAGAATGAGAGATGTGAATGCAAAAAATGAATTTTCAGTGACATCTTACATCCGAGACGTTGGTATGAGTTGATAAGTTGATTCACAAGTGCAGCATAGTTGTCGTATTTAGTCTTTCCTAGTAGACCGCTGCACACTTTTTTGAATGCACGCCAGACTGCCAACTCAACCTCATCCATCACCGCTTCAAAGTGTTCGTCTAGCGTGAGTTGGCGAATTTAGGGCCGACGAATATGCCTTCTTTAATCTTGGCATCACTTATTTTTGGGAATTTTTCCTTTAGATATTTGAAGGCAGGCTTATCCTGTTTCAACGCCTTTGCAAATTGTTTCATCAGCCCTAGTTTTATGTGAAGTGGCGGCAAGATAACCTTTTCCTTTTGTACTAGTGGTTCGTGAATAACATTGTGAGATCCAGGTGAGGAATTGTCTCGCGGCGGCCATACTGAGCGTGTGTAGTGTTCAGACCTTGCTCGGCTATCCCACTTACATAGGAAACACATGTATTTCGTATAGCCAGTTTGCAATCCATTGAGAATAGCCACAACCTTCAAATCTGCGCAGATAAGCCATTCATGTTCATTGTATTTTATACAGTCCAGAATAAAAGCAACACTGTCATACGTTTCTCTCAAGACGACTGAATGAGCGATCGGAACAAAAGGCATTGTGTTCCCATTGTGTAGCAGTACACCCTTAATACTGTACAGAGATGCATCAATGAACAATCTCCACTGATTCGGTTCATAGCACAAACCCAGAGCATCGAACAGACCATGTATATCAATGCAATAACAAAGATCGTTCTTCACTGTGAAATATTCCTGCAAATCCAAGGAACGCTTCCGGAATGATGTAATTCGCACGACTTCCGCCAGCAGATTCCATTCTTGTAGACGTGAGGCCAGTTGTTCACTTTGTTGCTTGGTAAATATTAAATCACGGACCAAATCATTGAGTTCAGGCTGCGTGATGAGATGTTGTTTTTTCTTGGACTCGACTTGAGCTTCATAGCATTCGCCGTCTGATTCCGATTTGTCAGAGTCTGTGTTATCGGTCGGCATTTCAGCTGGAGGTCGAGGGATGGGTATATCTGTAGAATGTTCCACAGGACGCATAGCAGAACGAAGATTTGGGTAGACTATAGCCTTTTTCCCTTTTCTGTTGCAACCTGTAATGTGAGACAATAGACATTGTTGACTACTTAAGATAGCATAATTGTGTAATACATTATGTAATACATTATGCTAAAATGTGCTAAAAACACCAAATTTGACGTATATTCAGAAAAATAAGAGATTCAAACCTGTGATGTTCGTTAGGCAGAAATAGCAATCAGTTGAATGGTCCAGCGGCTCTCCATACCATTGGGACACCGAATCCCAGACCACGACCGGTGCCTTTGAACCATGCAGATAACGAGCTTGTACATCTCCCACAGCAATATGAGGCGCCCAGTGCTTGTCCTGATCACCAACTTTGCATACGAAGTATAATTCATAAAGCTTTTTCACATGAGAAGTCAACTTCCTTTTATACTGTTTTAACGTTAATGTCCCACAAATATAACAACACTGCGTTCGCACTTATTAAGTAAGTAGATTACATTTTCTCCAATGTTTTCAAAAGTTTTTCCCCGATTTCAATGAAATTTGTAGCAAATAATCACTATATATCAGCATTGATGGTATTCATTTCGATAAAATATTTTGATAATTAAATAATATCTCATTTTATTGAAAAATATGTAAAATATTGCGTTCCGAATTATTAAGCAAGTATTCTATTTACGGATCTAAATGGTGAAAATGGTAAGAAGAAGGATTTAACATTAACTGAGAAAAGAAAAATAGTCAAGTTACTCGCTGAAAATATAAAATCTATTGAAATTGCGAAGCAGTTTGGCAGAGCTTATCGAACTGTAAACAAGTATGTAGCGGAGGGTACCAAACTGAGGCAGCGAAGTGATAAAGGAGCTATAAGAAAAGTGACAAGGCGGCAGATATCTGTAATCAAGCGCAAATTGCAAAGCATCCATTGTCCTCGAGTAAAGAGGTTTTTGAGCAGGCTGGCATACATAATGTACCAAGAACATCTCGATGTGGAATCCTCCAAACAATTGGCAAGACGTAAACCTACGATTCAGTCACCATTAACACCCAGGTACAAGAAGCAGCGTGTTGAATGGGCGCGTCAGTACGTGAAAACAGATTTTAATACTGTATTGTTAACCGATGAATGAAGAGCAACCCTTGAGGGATCTGATGGTTGGTCAAGAAGATGGATTGCTAAGGATCAATCTCTACCATGGAATGAGGTTTCCTTTTAGAAAGTTTGTGTAAGATTGGGCATTCATTTTCACACCATCAGGCACTCTCTATGGGACAGCTACTTCATTGCCTATCAATCCTGCCCAAAACATGACACTACCTCCACCTTGTTGGCGTCTTAATCTCGATGGTAGAAATTGGCTCTCAGCAATCCATCTTCTTGACCAAACATCAAGTCCCTCAAGGGTTGCTTTTCATTCATCGGTGAACAATACAGTATTAAAATCTGTTTTCACGTACTGACACGCCCATTCAACACGCTGCTTCTTGTACCTGGATGTTAATGGTGACTGAATCGTAGGTTTACACGTCTTGCAATTGTTTGGAGGATTCCACATCGAGATGTTCTTGGTACATTATGTATGCCAGCCTGCTCAAAAACCTCTTTACTCGAGGACAATGGATGCTTTGCAATTTGCGCTTGATTACAGATATCTGCCGCCTTGCCACTTTTCTTATAGCTCCTTTATCACTTCGCTGCCTCAGTTTGGTACCCTCCGCTACAAACTTGTTTACAGTTCGATAAGCTCTGCCAAACTACTTCGCAATTTCAATAGATTTTATATTTTCAGCGAGTAACTTGATTATTTTTCTTTTCTCAGTTAATGTTAAATCCTTCTTCTCACCCATTTTCACCATTTAGATCCGTAAATAGAATACTTGCTTAATAATTCGGAACGCAATATTTTACATATTTTTCAATAAAATGAGATAGTTATTTTAATTATCAAAATATTTTATCAAAATGAATACCATCAATGCTGCTATATATAGTGATTATTTGCTACAAATTTCATTGAAATCGGGGAAAAACTTTTGAAAACATTGGAGAAAATGTAATCTACTTAATAAGTGCGAACGCGGTGTTGTTATATTTGTGACAATTTTGTTTTAAATGATTAATGACAGAAATTTTTCATAAAATCAAAGTGGAAACACAGAGCCGAACATCACCACCACCACAGCATATGCATGACTGAACAAAATGTAAAAGATGCGTTCAGAGAACCAGTGGTTCTCAAAATGATCCAATGAAATAGGATCATTTTCATAAAATCGGTGGGTGATACAAATATATGAGTGTTATTTTCGCAATCTACACATATAATTAGTCATAAAAATGATGATCTCATTTCTGTTTTTTTTTCACTGTTGTACAGTATTATTAGCAGTGAAAAATGGTTTATACAGAGTATAAACGTTAAGTGAATACACTAATGACAAGAAACACTAATTTAGGTAGGTTTATAAGATGTGCGGCAGTGAACACATAATAATAAGTAATTAAGCCTATAATAACTGAGGTAATAAAAGTACGGTGTGGTGCAGTAAACGGATTAAGCAGGTAAACATAAAATGAATAAATGAACACATAAACAAGTCGATACAAATATGGTAAGGTAATTGAATACGGTAAAATAATTGAACAGGCCTACTGTAGTCGTAAGAGGAAAGTTAGTTTCGCGATTGTTTGCGTACACTTTTGGGTATAGCCCATTCGCTAGGCTGAGGTTACACTATGTAGGCTACGCGGGAATTGCTTAACACGAAGGCAAAGGTAGGCTTGTGGCCTGCTAGAAGGTTTACAGGACCTGGGCTTCAAAGGTGATGCATCTGAAGGCGGACTGGTCTTACCAGCGAGAGGATGAGTGTTGAGGGCCAGTAGAGACTTGTTCAAAAGGGGGCCAGCGGAAACTCCTGCAGCAGTGATGTTGCTCCTTGCAGGATGAAATTGTAGAGGACCTTACTTGATGATAAACTGCGTGTATGCTCGACCAGAACCTTGAAGAAACAGCGGGGCACTCTCCGGCCTTCGCCGGAGAGCGGGTGGCTTGACGAGTGGTTACTGACGAAGGCGCTGAGAGTGAGACGTTACGACAAAAACAAGAAAATGGCAAGTGAGAGTGATTTGAGAAAGAACCCGCACTTTTAAAGGCCTTGGTGACGTCCTCTGGTGGGCATTTCGAGAAATACCAGAAAACCTGTTTCCTCCGTGGGCCTGTTTCATGTCCACATGTATAGCCTTTGTTTTGATTCCATGATGTTCGAGAACGGCGAGGAAAGGAATTTCCAGTCGGCCTATATATATATATAGGGTGTTTCATAACATGTTGGACGCACTTTTAGGATGGCTTTAGGACCTGAAAACAATGAAAAAGGTTTATATAAACATATGCCCGAAATCGCTTTGTTTCCGAGTTACAACACGTTGTGTGTTCCAGCAAGTATCCGCCTAACCTTTAACCCTTTAAGGACTGAAGGTACAAATTGCTAACGTTTCAAATACAAGCATTCATAACTTAACCCTACACAAAACTCAGGGCTTAAAGGGTTAAAGGAAGTGCTCAAAATGACCGCCTTGCGCTTGAATACACGCCTGAACACGCCTCGTCATAGACTGTCTAACGCGTTCAAACATTCCAGGTATTGCTCGGATTTTCTGGCATCCATGTTCTACACCTTGGCGAAGCATTTCAACGTTGTCAATGGGTGTCACGTAAACGATGGATTTCAGATGACCCCACAGGTAAAAATCGAGTGGATTCAGGTTCGGGTGCTCGGATTTTCTGGCATCCTTGTTCTACACCTTGGCGAAGCATTTCAACGTTGTCAATGGGTGTCACGTAAACGATGGATTTCAGATGACCCCACAGGTAAAAATCGAGTGGATTCAGGTTCGGGGAGCGTGCAGGCCACGCAATGGGTCCTCCACGGCCTATCCATTTATCAGGGAAATGGTCATCCAAATAGTCTCTGGCTACTCGACTAAAATGAGGAGGAGCGCCGTCATGCATAAACCACATACGACGTCGGACACCAAAAGGAACTTAGTTCATCCATTAAATCTAGAACATCTAGTAAATCGCTTAAATCATTCCTTAAAAAATTGGAATAGGATTCTCCTGTTAATCTTCCAGGCAAAACAAAAGGACCGATTAAGTTGTCGGCAATAAGTCCTGCCCATACAGTGATACTAAATTGTTGTTGGTGCCTTGACTGGATGATGGCATGCGGATTCTCTTCGGTCCAGTGATGAGTGGTGTGAAAATTGATCGCGCTATTTTTTGAGAAGGCAGCCTCATCGGAAAACAACACGGAGGATAGAAAAAGAGGATCGCGAGCACACTGTTGAAGGAACTAAGTACAAAAAGCCTCTCGTGGTGGGAAATCAACTTCAGTAACGCCTTGTACTCTCTGAATGTGATATGGATAAAGCTGTTGTTCCCGTAAAATTCTCCACACAGTTGTGTATCTTACACCCTCTGCTGCTGCTATCCTTCGGGTGCTGACACCAGGATGTTCCTCCACGTGATTCAGGACCCGCTTCTCCAACTCAACAGTTCTGGCGCTGATTGGTCTACCACTATCTGAAACTTGCTTGTTGAATGATCCTGTATCACCAAGACGCTCGTCTATTCTCTGAAAGATCTTATCTGGCAGACGGCGATTCGGAAACCTTTCCGCATATAGATGTCTTGCTGCGGCCGCATTACACTCATCAAGTCCATACATGAGATGCATGTCTGCCATTTCTCTGTTTGAGTAAGCCTCCATTCTCACTTCAAATGCACACTATCACTGAATAGCACAAAAACTTTTAAGGTTTTTTTTAACTGGACTGCACTTATTCACGGTAAGAAGTTACGAATACGAACAGTGAAACACCACGATGCACCTCTGACAGAATGATGGCTCTACACTCAACGATATTGAAACATGTCATCGAGTGTACGAAACATTACAATCGGCAAGGCCATACATGAAATAAGTCTCGTACACACTCACAAACATTGTTTGTAAACAGTTTGCGGAAAGAATTGCTGGAACACAAAACGAGCTGTAACTCGGAAACAAAGCGATTTCGGGCATATCTTTACATAAACTTTTTTCATTGTTTTCAGGTCCTGAATCCATCCTAAAAGTGCGTCCCACATGTTATGAAACACCCTGTGTGTGTGTTGTGTGTGTGTGTGTGTGTATTGGTCTGTTGACTGTAGGCCCTATAATAATATTATTAGGTTAAATATGTAAATTTTTTATGGGTCACCATTGATCTTTCAATCAAAATAAATAAATGTTATTAATAAAGGGGATATTTTTGTCTTGATACAGGAAGGAGGGGCCAAGGACGAATGCCCGCAAAAGTGCCCTCCCCAATACAAGGATTTCTTTTATTTAAATAGCAAAAATAAAAGAATAACGTACTTACAGTGAATAACAATTACGTTGCAGTGAAATGTGCAAATATTACAATTTTATTGAAATAAAGAGTAATTTACATGGAGGAGAAATGTAGAGTGATTCCTTGATATTAAGATGCAATAATTAGGATGATAAAATACGATATGTAATAAACAATAATAAGCCTCCATGCGATATGGCGTTAACGTTACATACATAAAAATATGGATCCGATCCGCGGTATTAAAGACACTTTAGAGAGACTATCCGGTCAGACTGAGGGTTTGTATGTGTCGGCTGAATAACACAGGAACCTAATACGACACTGTAAAACACTGTAGAGCAAGTCAATTAGATCTATGCAGAGAACATTAAACGTTAAACTAAGGTATGCTAGGCTGTAGGGTGTAAGCAGGGCCGGATTAAGGCTGTGTGGGGCCTAAGGCTAATAAGAGGGAAGGGCCTATATATGTACTATATGTTGTATATAATTCATAAAATCTTCAAACAAACAGAAATATATATTTAGCCAAATATAACAACTAACAAAAATCAAAGCTATGTACATTAAAAAAAATAAAAATAGCAAAAACAGCATACAACTCAAATAGAGAATGATTTCTTCCTTCCTGGCTTTAAATTGTGATATCAAACAAAACATCCACCTTTCTTCGACATGCTGAATGATCATTACACTAGGCCCAAATTCCCAACGTCTGAAAAACGATTCCGGAAAGAGATTAACTCTTTGAAGCCAATCATACAAAAATGGATGAAAATCCTACATACATATCAACAATAATACACCATCAGATATAATGACATATAAAAAACTCTTAACTAAAACTAAAAACAACTTATTTTCCACCTCTAAAAATATAATTATGCAGTTATATATGATATTACTTAACCAACTTTGTAACAAAGATTTACGGCTTATGATATAAAAATTAGGGCCTAAGGCTACAGCTTTATTAGTTTAATGGCTAATCCGTCTCTGGGCGTAAGGGCCAAGCAGTAGCGGATTATAATGGGGGCAAAGGGAGCATTTGCCCCCGTCCCCAGATGCTGACCGACCCCAAGAAACTATGTAAACGCTATAATCTACCGTTGAAATAATTGGTCGACCGTGAGGAAGGAAAAAAAGTTATAGATTCCGCTTCTACAAAACCTAGTTTAGTATCCCATTTATGTGAACAAAGTATACATTTTCTGTAATCACATCTTTGTTTTTGTTTCGTTTTCTGTTGATCGATCCCAGTCAGCTGATCACATCACTCATGTATGATGTATCAGGTAAAGAATTGTGTTTTTCAATGACACCGGCCCGAAAATATTCATTGCCCCCGGCCCTAACAATGCTTAATCCGGCCCTGGGGCCAAGAAGCAACATTTTCAGTGAGTTTGTAATAGGCTGTGAACGAGAAGCTAAGATAGAGATGTTCCCCTAATGGTGCCTGATGACGGACAAGTTTGAAACTTCACTCGTGAACCGTTCGAAGAATGAAAACCCGTTAAAATGTTCTTGAGGCTTCTCATGTCTATAAGTGACGCAGGTGTAAGCGAGAACCTTTGTCAACGTTTTTGAGCGGTTGTAACCTTGTACGTGTAAGCAGAGCTAAAGCGTTGGAAACGAAACCAAAAACGTTATTGTGGTGTTTCAACGCGGGTGCGAGAAACCTCCGTCAGAAAAATATCTTCCTGCTGACAGTGCTGAATTCAGGCGTAGGTAAGTGCTCTAAGATAAACTTCAGACGTTCCAAGGCAATATAGGAGCTTGTACGAGCACCTGGAACTATCCAAAGTTTGATCTTTTGTGATGGCCTTCGATGCGAGCTCGAGAAAAATGTTAAAATATGACCTTTTCTATTTCATTTCTAAGGTTAGGGACACAACCCTCTAGTATTTTCAGTACGTATATTCTTCTGCGTCTTCTTTCCAGAGAGTAGAGTTTCAGGGATTGCAGTTGAGACCAATAGGCTTCACCTTTCATTTCCTCTTCTTAGACGTAGAAGTCCTTTGTGTGGTTTCTATGTTTGCAATGTCTCGTTTTCTGTATGGGCTTGTGAGTACTGAGCAATACTCAATTATTGGTAAGACTAGACTCTTTCATAATTTGAGCATGATGTTTGCTTTTCTGCTGCAGAAGCTCCTCCAGATAATCCCATAACTTTTCTAGCTGTTGCAATTTTAATAATACTATATAATAATCCCTCAATTCTGCATCCGATGACATTACTCCAAGATCCCTGACTTGTAGGTTTGGTGTTATTTGTTTGGCTCGTAGAGTTTCGTACCCTTTATTCTGTAGCACCTTCTTGTTACCATATCTTAGAAGTTGGACTTTTCTTAGTTGAACTTCATATTCGTGTCCTCTGACCACTTGAATAATGTTTCAATATCATTTTGCAATTTTTCTGCGTGGCCTTCGCTTGATATTTCGATGCATATCTTTGCGTCATCCGTGAAACTTGATACAATACAGTCATTAATATCTGCATTAATGGCTGCGATCAACATTATAAACACAAAGGAAGCTAATAATGTACCTTGTGGGACTGTGGAAGTGCCAGGGCCGGACTTTCACCTGCTGAGGCCCTAAGCTATATGAAATTAGAGGCCCTTCTCTAAAAAAATTCGGGTAAAAAAATTTAAAATAATGTCATTATTACTATAATTATTATTTTTTATATTAATGTTAATGATAAAGAAAAAATAATATATATATATATAATTTTTGATGAATTAGTGTTAAAGAATAAAAACTAATTATAAAATAAAAATATATTTAAAAAAATTAGGCCCCCGAGGGTGTGTGGCCCTAAGCTATAGCTTATTTAGCTTATAGGTAAGTCCAGCACTGTGTGGAACAGAGCTCACGACTTCTGAGACTTCAGATTTAACTTCATTTACTACCACGATTTGTGTTCTTTGAGTCAGAACATTAAATATCCATTCTTCCCAGCTTTACGAGTACACTAATTCCTGTATTCTTAAGTTTATATCCAATAATTCCATGATCACATTTATCGAAAGGCTTTACCAAAATCGGTATATATTACATGTATATTAGGGTGGAGCGAAAAATACTTTTTTTCTAGTATGAAGTTCTAATAGTGATTAAAAGTTGCATTTAGTGGACGATATATACCTGCCAAAATATAAGTTCATTTATTTAATATTTTCAGCTGCCACCAGGGGGCTAAATTTAACACAATTTTGGGTAAAAAGGAAAAAAATGCTTCTATTTTAGGTTTATCAAACTATTATAGAATTTTATCTTAGAATTATCTAATAGTTTGATTAAGATTCTTAAATGATAAGAATTCGTTTTGTGAAAATGCCTTTTCATATGCTTAATATCTTCAGCTGCCACAAGAGGGCTGAAGTTAACTTAAAATGACAATTAAGTATGATTCTGTATTTACTTGAAAAAGGGAACAGTAATAAATTAGGATGTCTCTCCTCCTTTATACTGGCTTGAGACAGTTAAGAAACGTTATTTCGTGCCTTAGCGGAGTTACCACCCTTTCCCCAACCAACCTCCCTCTAGAAAGGGTTCTTGCTGAAGACTATTTAGTAATTTGCTTTTGTGTCAAATTTTGGCTGTTTTTTTCCTTGATTCTAATGTAGCACGAATCCAACCGTCTCTGTTTGTAGGTCCGCAGACTGATCCAGCAGCGTCTGTAACGAGCTTGACGCATCTCTCTACGCTTGTGTATGACATGGAAACTGAAATAATTCTGAATGAAGAGTAGTACCATGTTTGATGCATGATTCAATATCATCAAGAGAAACTCCTTTGGTTATCGGTGGTTCTGCTATCTGAAAATCTTGCCACATAATGAGATCTGTATAGTCTTTGGCATAAAAATTTATTTCTGGCACCTTAAAATACCTGATAACATCTGTTTCTTGAATGCATGCCCTTGCTTTTATGATACGCCTAAATCCCAACTGACGCACATGCTCCCTTTCATCAGCTATCATTGCAATGAGAATGTTTTCTTGATTTGCGTAATATGCATTTCGCTGAATGACTGAGTCATGTACTCTCCTAAGCTCTTCACGGAGATACCGGCTTCTTGCAATCATATGCCACATATGTTTAGCACCATATTGGCATAATGGTTTACGCTTTATCTGAACCACATTGGTGCGTATACCCTAACAATGAAAGTAGCTAATTCTTGTAAATTGCCTGAAGGATTCTCTGTGCTTGCATATAACCGCAGAGTCCTGTTTGCTGTGGTGAGCCACCTTGAATGTGATATATTGCCTGGACTCTTACGACTAAGACTCTTTGAGAATGTTCCACTTGATATAGCCTTGTGAATTTCAAGAAGGTATTTCTGGTCAGTACTTATGTCATCTACATCAACTTCACCATGTCCTCTTGAATTTCAATGGGTTTGAAGTTAACTATGGGAAGCTTTTCACAGTCTGAAAGTGCTCGGCCATTTCTCCTGAAAATGCTCTTGGTCCAGTAGTGGTACCATCCAAGTGATGAAACAGATGGCGCAATGGAAGTTCATTAAGGTGTAAAAGGCATATCAGCCACTGCAATGGCTTATTAAAGGCTTCTTCCAGTAATCTTATTGTGCCTCCAATACTACCAGTGTTAACCACTGTCGAATCACAGCCAACTGCAACGATGTTCCCTATATCAACATTCCTTTCTTTCAAGCAATTCACTAGCGCTGTGCAAATGTATTTAGCTTTGCCACTGGAAGGTGTCACATGTGCAAAGTACAGAGAGTGTGGTTCAGATATTATGCTGATATGCTCTTTGCGTTTGGTTCTTTGGTGGTTAGAGCCATCACTCTCCTGAACTTGAATCATTGTTTTATCCTTTCTGCCATCAAAGTATAATCCCCGCATGGTTTTTGGCTCTCCTATCTGTTGTAGTTCCTTTCTCTGTTTTTGTCTTTCACGTCTTAGCTTACTTCTGTCTATAATTTCCCTTTGTCTTCGGGAGTAACAATTTTAAGATCTGCCAATACTGCAGAAGCAATAGCAGCCCCAGCTCTGTCCGACATTTTAAATCTATCACAAGTAATTGCTAATGAAGGCAGTGGCTCACGCATCTGTTGTTCTGATATTACGTATTGAGTCGAGGTTGTATCTTCCTCATTATCTTCAGATATCTCTTCTAGTTGTTGAAGTTCACTTGTCTCTGTTTCGATTTGTAAGTTGGACGTATTGGTTATAGCAGCACTAGTTGTTTGTGAGGATTCCAGACGTGCTTTTTCCATTTCCTTTCGATGTTCTCTTGCTTGTAATCGTCTTGTGTGTGCTATGTCAATGCTTCCTATCACCATTACTCTGCGTGTTCGTTGGTCATTTAAAAAATCCTGCTCTTTTGGAGGGACTTTCTTACTCTTTTCATATGAGCATCTCCTAAACTCCTTACATTTGCAGGTGCAGATGTCAAACAAAGTGCATTTTGAAGAGTTTTCAAATTCTTCAAGCTGATTTTTGTACTTAGGCTGATCCTTGCGTGACTTGTATGGCTTTAATAAGGACCTGTATTTATCATGGTACACTCGCATCATCTGTAAAACGCTTGTATTTGAAACTATTGGCAAAGAGGCCTTCTTCCAAATATTTTCTACCTTTTTGGAAACTGCCTCTGCTATTTCAGAAAATGAAGGCTCCTTGTTATTCATCTGCTCCTTCACTAAATGTTTTGTGAACAGTAATCTTTCATAATGCAGTTATAAGTTGGTAGTTGCATATCACTCATCTCACAAGGTACTTCAAATATGGCACACTTCATATGTTCTCTAGTGAAATGTTTATATTTAGTATTTGATGCCATAATATTTTTAAGAAAAATTCACAATCACACAATATCCTGTAACATCGAACATTATATAATATATATATAATATATTTTATAAGTATATATAATATATTATAAATATATAATATATTATATAATAAACTAAAATTTATAATACATTATAACAAGCATTTATAATAAAATCAATATTATCTCTATATAAATCACTTTAAATAAAGTTTTATAATATTCCGATCATATTAAAAAACTCTCCGATCAACTGAGCGCTAGGCCTACTACCTAAGAAGACAAGTGTTAACACACTGTTCTAAATGACTCACAGAAAGAAATTCCTTCTCACCAAAACCCTCCCCCACAACCCTCCCCAAACTCTCCCCCACAACATTCAGTGTAGTCTCAACATGACTCAGTTACTCTAAATTGGTTAACTTCAGCTCTCTTGTGGCAGCTGAAGATATTAAGCATATGAAAAGGCATTTTTACAAAACGAATTCCTATCATTTAAGAATCTTAATCAAACTATTAGATAATTCTAAGATAAAATTTTATAATAGTTTGACAAACCTAAAATAGAAGCATTTTTTTCCTTTTTACACAAAATTGTGTTAAATTTAGCCCACTGGTGGCAGCTGAAAATTTTAAACAAATGAACTCATATTTTGGCAGGCATATTTCGACCACTAAATGCAACTTTTAATCACTATTAGAACTTCATACTAGAAAAAAAGTATTTTTCGCTCCACCCTAATGTATATCTTGACCTCAGCACAGTGTTTTCAGTATTTTCTCCTGGTGGTCTAATAACTGTGATAGGCACGATCTTCCACCCCTGAAGTTATGCTGGTTTGGATTGAGTAAATTCTTTTCTTGTTGGTAGCAAGCAAATTTGCCTCTAATTACCCGTTCGAAGCACTTTATAAGATGGGAGGTGAAAGTTACTGGCCAATAATTCTTAGGTATTGTTCAGTTCCCTCCTTTGAATGATGGGATAATGTTCGCGTTCTTTAATGGAGGTGGAATTTGTCCTGTGTCAAGTGATTTTCTCCATAGTAAGTATGGACTATGGATGCTTGGGAATACTTCCTTTACATTTCTTCAGAAACGTGAAACATCATGTCTGTAGAGTTAGTGCCTAGTTTTCTCATATTTGTGATAGAGCCTTAATTACTTCTCCTTCCGAGGACTCTAACTCTATTGATAGGTTCGTGTCCTAACTTGTTTTTGATTTATATCACTGTCGAAAAATTCATCTGGGTTTTCCACTTTCTTCTCGGACTTAAGGGTGCTAAACACAAAGTTAAATTGTTCATTAAGCAGTTCGCTCATTTTTTCTGGGTCATTTGCGTATTCCGTCGCCCTATCTGTCAACGGACCAATACTCTCTTTACACTGCACTTTTCTTTTCGCAAGAGTGTAACTCATTTCGATATTAGCCATTGCGTGTTATTCTACCTGCAACCAAAAAAAAGGTTCCAAAACAGGACAGCAATTTGAACAATTGTTTTATTTCTTATGTATTACTTTTGTAAATTTAATTTCAAATAAATTTCCCTATGAGACCGGACTTATGGGACACCCTGTATATAACCATCATTAAAATTAAAATTCCCACATAAAGTATTTAGCGTTGGGGATTTAAGTAATTTTAACATGTTTTCCATTTCATTTGTAACGAAATGGGGTAACTTTTTGTAGTGTTCATTGGTCTGTAGACGTCCATAATGATTACGTTCAATTGTTTTACTTCTAAAATAAGAATTTCCACTGTATTGTTTGATACGCTTATCATCACTTCACATGTGTACCTGTTTTTCCTGTAAATACAACAGCCTTCTTCGTTTCTAGCAAATCTATCCGTTCTGTATATGTTTTAGTTTTGCATTGCTATTTCAGTGTATTCGATAGAGTTTTCACAGCTTTTCTTACATTTATGTATGTTTCCGTTAGGCATATAATATCTGTGCTGGTTTTCAGAGCTAAATTGTGCAGGTATTGTAATTTGTAGTCTGCATGGTCAGTGTACGACCTCCTGATCAGCAGCCCGGCGTCTAAAACCACTACGCTGTCCATGGTATCCATTTATCAACCAACTAATTCTTTTTGGATGGAAGGATGAACAGCTGGGTCAGCTGAGCGCCGCCTGCCATCGAATTGAACTCGGGGCTGGTGGATTCTTAGTCAACTTTTGTATAAATAATTTAGTATTTTTTTAAACCAAGAGCTTAAACCACTGTATGAAACTTCGATCCTCCGCGCATGCGCAGATAGGTGTATCAGATTCCTTATACACAAATATCGATGCTAATCAAACCGCGAAACGAAGCATGGCCTCTTTTCACGCAGTTTTTAATCTCCAATAACATACGTTAGCCAAGCGGGCATGTCAGAGGATAGGTTAGGTTAGATTAACGACTATCCCACTATTTAATTACTTGACAGAAACCACCCTTCGAGCTTTCAATTGCGTCCCAAACATTTATCACGCCTTTCTCTGTTTGATGACACTAAGGTTAGGTTAAATTATGTTTAACTAATTAGCTTTTATACGTATGGATTTAAAAAAGATGATACCTCGCTCATGCGGAAATACGCACGTGTGTGTGCGTGTGTACTTTTAATCTCTCTCTCTCTCTCTCTCTCCTCTCTCTCTTCTCTCTCTCTCTCTCTCTCTCTCTCTCTCTCTCTCTCAGAGATACAAGACTGTGCATTTTCTCACGAGTCTTATCAAGGTCGATTCGTGGAATGATAAAGATTCAGGATTCACTAAAAGAGATGCATGAAAGCGTAATACAGTTCTGACCGAATTATATATATATATATATATATATAAGCAAACAACCACAGGGAAAAAGGAAAAAGAAACACGAAATCCGAGCGCTTTCGTGATATATTCACATCTTCAGGGAAAAGAAAGATGTGAATATGAAGATGTGACTATATCACGAAAGCGCTCGGATTTCGTTTCTTTTTTCCTTTTTCCCCGTGGTTGTTTGCTTATTTAATAAGATCACGTTATGCTGTGATTTTTTGCATATATATATATATATAGATATATGTTACGCGTGATCGGTAAAATTGTGCATTTCATGAAAAACGCAATATTTTTCGTTTTTCATGAAATGTGCAGGGCGTATAAAATAAACTTTGTTTTGGTTTGCTGTAAAAATGCATCTTATAGCTCATTCTTTGCCGATTTCATGAAAAACGCACACCAAAATTATGTATTTCATGAAATGCATTACTTTTGCTTATTTCATGAAATTGGCAAACGCCCTGCGTTTTCACGAAATGCGCAATTTCACCGATCACGCGTAACACACACACACACATATATATATATATATAATATATTATATATATATATATATATATTTATATATATATATATACACCCAGTCAGAACTGAATTAAGCTTTCATGCATCTCTATACAGTATATATGATACTTTATGAGGATTTGGGCGACGGTTCAAAATCGACCTGTGGTCGACCCCTCTGCAGTATCCCGCCTCATTTATGGGATTTAGTGGAGGAGGGAATCGGTCTCCGATCTACTCCTTCCCTCGTAGCCAGCCACGCATGGCGGGTCAGGGGACTTTGCACAAGAACCTCTCCAGCTGTTTCTTGAAATTGTTCAGGTTGGTGTGCTGAAGTTTCCTCAGTTGTTTTGGCAATCCATTGAAGAATTTTGGGCCTCGTATTTTTAGGGTGTTTTCCCATCTTCGTTTTCGTGTCCCCGTGTCTCACGGCAGCTGGGATTGTACAGAAATTACCCGTTCTCTCCTTCCAGTGTGTTTCTATTTCATTTCTAAGGTTAGGGACACAACCCCCCCCACCCCAATATTTTCCGTACGTATATTCTCGTGCGTCTTCTTTCCTGAGAATAGAGTTTCGTTTCCTCTATCTTAGACGTAAAAGTCCTTTGTATGGCTTCTATGTTTGCAATGTCTCGTTTTCCGTATGTGCTTGTGAGTATTGATCAGTACTTAATTATTGGTAGCACGAGACTTGGGGTCGGTAACCAAAATAACAGAAAACGTAATTTATTAAAATTCAGTAAAAATTCACAATTTCAAGAGCCACAATGCTTATCATATACACACACACACACACATTTTTTTAATGCAGGAAGGAGGGGCCAAGGACGAATGCCCGCAAAAATGCCCACTTGCTCCAGGGTTTCGGAGTCTTGGAGTCGCACGTTTCAGGGCGGAGTCGGAGTCGGTAAAAAACTTCCGACTCTGACTCCAATTTCTGTGTCCTGTGTCACCCTTAATTTCTAAATCCTAAATACTAACATTTAGGTTATTTAGTTTTTTTGGTCAGTAAACCTTATTCATTGATAGCCCCTAGATTAAGTTTTTTTAATATTTTTTTTTTACATTTTCAGAATATACAATTAATATTTATTTAAATATAAAATATAAAATTTCACACTTAGTGTGGTGGTGATGAAATGTCTTATTATTATGATAATTATAGAGTGAAACACTAGAGGAGTCGGAGTCGTATATTTAAAATGTGAGGAGTCGGAGTCGTATATTTAAAATGTGAGGAGTCGGAGTCGTATATTTAAAATGTGAGGAGTCGGAGTCGGATTTTTAGATTTTTTACAATGTGTGGAGTCGGAGTCGAATTTTTACAATGTGTGGAGTCGGAGTCGAATTTTTACAATGTGTGGAGTCGGAGTCGAATTTTTACAATGTGTGGAGTCGGAGTCGAATTTTTACAATGTGTGGAGTCGGAGTCGAATTTTTACAATGTGTGGAGTCGGAGTCGAATTTTTACAATGTGTGGAGTCGGAGTCGGAAAATTTTGGACCGACTCCACAACCCTGCCTTGCTCATTGAAGAAGAGAGCCAAAACCAAGGTCCAGAGTTTTCGAGATGCCTGGACACTGCGTTTGAAAGACTGGAGGTCAGAGACAGGGGGAAAGATAGATTCAGGAAGCTTGTTCCAGAGTTGACCGGTTGAGTATATGAAAGATTGAAAATCCCGACTAACCCTTGTATTGGAGAGTTGGCCAGAAAGAGAATAAAAATGTGTTGAAAGTCCAGTGCTACGTGATCTCCCTAAAGGAGGCGGCATGAAGTTAGAGAGTTCAGGAGAGCAGTGTCCGTTATAATAGCGATAGTAAAGAGAGAGTGAGGCAACATTGCAGCGAAGAGAGGATTGAAGACAGTAAGAGGCGCGGAGTTGATGAGACGAAAAGCATTTGATTCCACACGGTCAAGTAGGGCTTTGTGGGTTGAGCCTCCCCACACTCGAGAAGCGTACTCCATACCATACAGGGGTGGACAAGACCACTGTACAGAGACAGCAACTGAGGGGGAGTGAAGAAACTATGGAGCCGGTACAGCACACCTAATCTCTTAGAAGCTGTTTTAAAAAGAGAGTATGTGTGATCTTTTCAGGAAAGATCGTGAGAAAAGGAAACACTAAGCATGTTAAGAGAAGAGGAAGGATTGAGTTGAGTATTGTTGAAGGTAAGGGGATAGTCGTGTGGGAGATTGTGACGAGTAGACAGATGGAGGAACTAAGTTTTTGAGGCATGGAAAGCCACAAGGTTTTCTCTGCCCCAATCAGAGAGAGTAGAAAGATCAGAAGTCAGATGCACCACAGCCGTCCTACGCGAATCATGAAGTGACTGTTGAGAGGGTGGCTTTGCGAAGCTAGTGGAGAAGTGAAGAGTGGAATCATTGGCATAGGAGTGGATAGGACAGGAAGTGCGACTTAATAGATCATCGATAAATAAAAGGAAAGAGTGGGTGACAGAACAGAACCCTAAGGAACACCACTATTAATAGCTTTAGGAGAAAAACAGTTGCCATCTACAACCGCAGTATAGATCGGCGACAAAGGAAATTAGAAATGAAGGCACAGATAGAAGGATAGAAACCGAAAGAGGGCAGTTTGGAAATTAAAGATTTGTGCCAGATTCTATCAAAAGCTTTTGATGTCTAGCGCAATAGAAAAGGTTTCACCGAAATCTCGAAAGGAGGATGACCAAGAGTCAGAGAGATAAGCACACCGGACAAAAAATTAGTCACCCCTAATAGCACCGATAGTAGGAAGTTCAAGGTCACACAGAGGGCGTTGATGTAGCATTGGTAAGTGACAAGTAGCGGTGACGTAGCACACAGGATCAGATCTGTTTCGTGAGGTGGTGAAGAACAAAGTGTGTGTTGGATATAGTCTGCAAAATGGGTCGTGAGGCAGACGTTACTCAGTGGCAAAAAGGAGCCATCGTGTTTGGCAGAGCCCACGGACACAAAATGTCTGAAGTAGCCCAATTTTGTTGGTGTGTCAACGCGTACTGTCCAGCGAGTTTACAAAGAGTGGTGTAGTTCGCAATCAACTGACAATCGACGGCGTAACTGTGGCCGGAAAACATTCTCGACAATAGGGGCCGCCGCCATGTTTCTCGTCTAGTAACTGCAAATCGTTTCAAACCAGAGAACAATTGCTCCAAGAAACCAATGAGGTTCTCCAGCGACCAATTTCCGAACGGACATTGCGACGAGAACTGCATGCGATGGACATCTGGAGCAGGGTACCCGGAAGAGGCCGCTGTTAACAGCAAGTCACAAATTGGCACGTTATAAATGGGCTCAGAGGCACAAAAACTGGACTGCGGCAGATTGGAAACGTGTAATTTGGTCCGATGAGTCCCGTTTTTTGTTTGTTCTCCAATGATGGGAGGCGACGAGTACATCGCAGGTCCAATGAAGCCTTTAATCCTGAATGCTTCGAAGGTGTTGTTCAGGCTGGAAACAGAAAGTGAAGCGCAGGAATAGACACCCACGGACTCTGGCGGAACTTCGGGACCGGCTGATGAACGAGTGGCAGCAAATCGATGTTCAGTACATGCACAACCTCGTAGAGTCTCTGCCTCGCCGGATTCGTGCGGTTATCAAGGCCAGAGGCGCCGTCACACGTTATTAGGTACATTCTGAGAGGGGTGACTAATTTTTTGTCCAGTGTGCTTATGAAAGAAGATCGCCAGTCAAGCATCTCTTGCGGAACCCATACTGACGATCTGAAAGAAGATTGTGAAAAGAGGTGTTTAAGAATCTTCCTATTAAGGATAGACTCAAAAACCTTTGAACGGCAAGAAATCAAAGCAGTTGAACGATAGTTGAAGGGTTGAGAGCGGTCACACTTCTTTGGGACATGCTGAATGAAAGCGAACTTACACCAGGAAGGAAAAAAGTACCAGATAAAAGGTAAAGGCGAAAAAGTTTGCCTAGGCAGGTTGTCAGCATAGAAGTACAATTCTTGTGAACAACAGGAGGAACACCATTAGGACCGAACGCCTTCCTAGAGTTGAGCCCACATAGTGCAGAAAGAACATCTTTGGAAGAGATTCTCATTTCAGATATAATTAAGTCGGAGTGAGTTCGAGGCGAAAGTTTGAGCGAAAAGTTCAGCTTTGTGAAAAGAAAAGACGGCAACTGAGCCGAATTGGATAGGTTTTCTTATTTTTGTCAGATGAAATTTTTTTTTGGCGAATCGAACAGATTTTGCCCGATTCCGAGGAGAAATGTAAACTAAGTGAGAGTCAGAAGTTGGATGGCGACGGTACCTTCTGAAAGCCTCCTCTCTGTTGCGGATAGCATTAAAACAAGTAAAGTTAAACCAAGATTTTTTTTGTATTAGTAGTAGAAATAGAATATGGAATGTACGCCTCCATGCCCGAGAAAATCACCTCCGTGATGCGCTCACCACACTTAGAAGAACTCCGACCACGGAAGCAGTAATCATTCCATGGGAAATCAGAGAAGTACTGCCTAAAGAACTCCCAATCAATGGCGACGAAGTGCCAAAGGCGTCTCCTCTTGGGAGGATCCAAAGGCTGAATTGGAGCGATAGGACGTGAAACAGATGTAAGATTTTAGTCAGAGGAGCCCAACGGAGTAAAAGGTTTGGCAGAGTACGAAGGATGAGAGGTTAGAAATAAATCCAGACTGTTGGGCCTATCTCCAAGGTGATCGGGGGTACGAGTAGAGTGCTGTACACTCTGCTCTAGGTCATTCAGGATAGAAAAGTTGTAAGCTAGTTTACGAGGGATGTTAGCGAAATGGGAGAAAAGTCAAAGGTGGTGGTGAAGAGTGAAATCTCCTGAAATGGAGATTTCAGCAAAAGGAGAATAGGATAGAATGTATTCCACTTTGGAAGTGAGGTAGTCAAAGAATTTTGGAGAGTCAGTAGAATTAGGAGAAAAGCAGACAGTGCAGGTGTATTTAGTTTGAGATTGGCATGTAAGCCGTAGCCAGAGGGTATAGAATTCGGAATAAATAAATAAATATATATATATATATCTTATGTAACCCATATTTTAATAACACACACACACACAGATTTGTAATGCAATACATGTTTACTGCAGGATGTTCACAAACTTTTTACAAATGTTATTTCCTCACACTCTACATATCTGTGCTTGTATATATATATATATATATATATATATATATATATATCCCCGCACATGACTCCAGATTCCTGGGATCTTGGGAGCATTGCTCCAGTAAATTTGACCTTGAGAAAAAGTAAATTTGGGTTTGGGTTTTGTTCATCCGCTAGACGTTATGCAATTTTTTTGCGTATACGTTCTTGTACAAACCAATTTTTTTAAATTACAAATTTAGTTATTTTAAGTTTAGTTGGTAATTCCATATTTAACAATTATTTTTATTTTTTGTTAAGCTTCAATGTTTTGATAATTAAAATTTTATTAAAACGTATATTTTTTTAATATAAAATTATCAGGATTGGACTATGTTCCATTGATCTCGGCCAGGTTTGATAAATTGGCCAGATAATTACTTGTGCGGTTTTAAGTAATCCACCATGACTCTAGAATTGAAAAGTTTAGTTAAGTTTAAACTTACTTTTACTTACTTTAACTTACCTACTTTTACTTACTCTTCCTTACTTTTACTAAGTTTAAAGCACTTACTTTTACTTACTTTCATTGTACTATATTTACTTACTTTTACTCACTTTTACCATACTATATTTACTAACTTTTACTTATTTTGTATTTTTTCAGGTAGTCAATAATCAATAATGGATCCTAATATTGATGAAGTTGGAGAGAAAAGTGAGGGTGTTAAAAGGGGTTACTTTTGTGGTCAATGCAAGAACAAATATTCAAAGAAGTAAAACTGGGAGGAACATTTTAATTCCAAAAAAAATATTTGTTACAATACAAGAGGTCCCAGAGTTTGGGCCCACAGCTTAGATATTGCAGTAAAGAAATACCAGGATGAAGTGCAGCAAAGAGATACGGCAAAGCAGTCATTTAGTTTGCTCACAAAATGTGCTAGTGCTAGACCTCAGAAAATGAACCAACTTCATCAACTGCTAATCTAGAAAATGAAACTTTTTCACTAGATGTTTCACAGACTGAAGAAAGTGCTTCTCCTCCACCTAAGAAACAAAAGGTAAGTGAGGAATCTGCGCATCAGACTAACAAAACTGCTTTAGAGGAATTTGAAAATTCCCAAATCCAGAAGACATTGAATGCAATTTTGCGCCTAACAAAAGAAACTCACCAAGCTGTTGTGGTTAATAAAGAGAAGAGTCAAAATATGCCTTCAAGTTCAAGTGTTGCATCCAAATCTAATAAAGCAAAAAGCAACAAATTTGACATTTCCATAGCCCATTTAAGCAAGTGTAAATCAATACAAGAAATCCTGAACAATGATTTGATCAAATCTACATTCAAATTGGCGGAAAAGAAGGATCTAGGGCATGCTGATGATTCATTTTCAGTACCAAGTGATATAATGGAAAACATTGCAAATAGTGACACTAATATGCCTGATGTAGATATAGCTGTTGAGGATGAAGATGATGATAATCAAGAAGATATTGATGATGCTTCTGATGATAAAATGTTTACATTATATTGCATAGCTTGCACAGACCCCAAAGCATGTGCTTCAGACAAACATTCTAACATAAAAGGTTACTTCAATGTTAAAGATTTAACCTATGTATGCAAACAAGGAGAAAATCAAGAGAGATGGTTTAGAAATCTGAAAACCCACCTGAAGAGACATTTAATTAAACTTCAGCATCATCAGAGAGCTGCTGTTTATGAAGTGATGAAAACATCTTCTCGGAACACTACTAAACGCATAGAAGACTTATGTGGCAACATCTTATACTACATAATGAAAACAAACACTGCATGGGCTCTATATCCAGTACTTCTAGCTGTATTACATAGGTCAGGTTGTGAGGTTGGAAATTTGAATCATAGCACACATGCGTGCGAGACAATTTGTGAGCTATTAGATAATCAACTTAAAGAACAAACTGTAAAGTGGTTCTTAGAACAAACTTCAGTAACAATAACAGCTGACATTGGAACAATTTTGGGATTAAGCATGCTAGTTGTATTAGTTATGAGTGAAGAAGATAAGACTGTAAAACTTGCTGGATAAATTTAGTACGCAGCAAATCAGGAGTTTATTTGGCCAATGAAATTTTTGATGTGTTGAAGTCTCCTAATCACTTGAAACTATCTGAAGAAGCAATTAAATCCAAGGTATCTGGAATGGTTGGAGATGGGGCTTTTTGTAAGGACAACGAGCCATTTAAAAACGAAATGAAAAAGTTGTTTGGAGAAAATTTCAAATTTCGATGGGACTTAATGCATCTTGTGAACAGAGCCCACGTTGATGCATTGAAGAAAATTTGTAAACTAAGTGAGCTTTTAGACTTTATTCAGAATCACACTTCAAATCTGAGATCAGTCCTTGACTATACCAATATGGTTCTTGACAATATCATTGGTTTTAAGAGACCAAAACTCAAATCTGATACTCGCATGGTTAATTACGAATTTGATCAATTTGACAGATTTGTGGAAAATTGTGTGTTTTTTGATCATCCACAAGAGAAAGAAATTAGTGCCAAGTTCTATGTATTGATTTCCTATGTAACAAAGATTATGTTGCAAGTAGCTCAAAAAACCACAGTTAGTGCAGAATTTGTAGAAAATATATTTTATAAAGAAGGAGGGAAAACTGTTATGTTAAGAGTGATGGAAACAATTTCCAAATTAGCTAATGGAGGAAATGCAAATGATGTAGTTTCTGAATTTAAGCACGATACCACAGGGCAGCAAAAGGAACTAACAGCTGAGGATTACATCCTAAATGAAGTTTACAAATACATCAAGAAACGTTCTGATTACTACCAGGTTGCTGAAGTTGCTAGACCATCCAGAACCAGATCTGAAAGTAGTTTTACAAAAGACTCAGTGATAAATTGGCTGACAGAATATATAGAACAGCTGTGGAAAGGAATCACAGAGAGATTAAAGCATTTTGATAAAGATGGATCAACTGCCTGGAGTGAAGCACCAGCTGAAGGGACATTCTCCATTCTTGGTTACATTGTTGAACACAAAGGATCCATTAAGCCATCTCATTTGACTAAGCTGTGCAGAATTGTGAAGGAGGGTCCAGCTCCAGGCACTAGATCTGCTGTAATGATCACACAGAAAGCCATTGATCAGTGGCCAAGCATACATGGCGGTAAATTCACAACAAATGCCTACATGCAAGGTCTAACATCGTCCACTGTTGCTGCTGCAATGAATAAATAAACTTAAGGTGAGTTATAAACTGTACATTATTGTATTATTATGTTTAGCTAAAACAATTTGTAATTGGTATGTCGTCAATTCAAGAGTTTACTATCATTAACCTATCTAGTGGTGTAAGGGAAAAAAAAGTAAATTCAGAGCTGTGCTCCAGTAAATTTTTTCAAATCTGGAGTCATGTCCCCGCAAGGGGGTTCTAAGCTCGTGCTCTTGAGTGCTCTTTGTACGTGCTTGTTCCTGGAGGTTTCACGTGCGCCCTCCCGGCCCTAGCACCCAAGGATGATGGGGCTCGACCCTGCAGTCCTTGTCATCTTTGGTCTTTTTCCACTTCGACTGTCCCCTCTACCCTTTCTTTTTCCTCTGTCTTTCCTCTCACTTTTTCTTTGTTTTTCCGCCGAGATATGCCCTTTTAAATAGAGGCGAATCGGTTCTTCCCGAACTTAAAAAAAAAAAAAAAAAAAAAAAAAAAAAATTATATATATATATATATATATATATATATATATATATATATATATATATATATATATATAATATATATATATCAAGGCAATTTCGAGTTCGGAGATTGTGCTCTCTCTGTACAATTTCCTGGTTCGGCCGCACCTGGAGTACGCTGTGCAGTTCTGGTCGCGCACCCTCAGGAAAAATAATGACAGGCTGGAACTAGTCCAGGCGAGGGCCACAAAGTTAATCCCTTCCGTTAGGCATATGGGCTACAATTGACGCTTACACGCCCTCAATTTGTTTTCGCTGGAAACTCGGAGGCTGCGCGGTCAACTCATCGAGGTTTTCAAGCTCTTACACGGGTTCAACGATGTCGATTTTAGAAGCATATTTAGTTTAAATGGTAACTCAACTCGCAACAATGGTTGGAAGCAGGGCTGTGGAGTCGGTGATAAAATTTGCCGACTCCAACTCCGACTCCAAAAATTTTAACATTCCGACTCCGACTCCAGAAATCTGACTTGCATAATTCCGACTCCGACTCCGACTCCGATGGAATGTTAAGGCCAAATTGATTACGATTAGCTTTATTAGGCCAATGGAGATTCATAAACAAGGCATTTCGTCACCACCACATGACTCATCAGGTTACTTAGTGGCTATAACTATGCCTTAATGCCTTTTTTTCTCTTTATTCAAAAATTACAATAAATCCCAAAATACAAACTGATTGAAGCTTAAACAAAATAAGATTATTATTGGTTTAGCAAATTAATAAGATGTTTTTGTATTATTATAAAGATCCGTAACAAAATTTACTAACCTAAACTGAATTTGTTCTTAAAAAAAGGATGGCTTCCATTAAATCTTCTTTCAGTGATGCTTATCAAAATTATCAAATTGAAATCTAAAAATCTGAAAAAGATTTAGGGTTGCTAGTACAAAATTTTTTAATTTCCTTATTATTAATTATGTTAATTAATTAATTATAATCCTTATTAATTATAAGCAACTATATTTATATATTATTTATATTTATATATTTATATATTATACAGGGTGTACATAAAGTCAGGATCTATTTTTGTGAAATAATTATTTTTTTTCTATTTTTCTTTTCAGAAGCCCTTAGAATGAATACAGAAGAGCGTGTGGCAATAGTAATTTGGCGAATCGCGGGAAAGAAATACAATGACATCAGAGAGAAGTTTAGAAGGAGATTTCATAAGCCGGGGCCAATAGACAAGACAATACGAAAATTGGTGAACAAATTTAAACGAACGGGATCTGTAAATGATGAAGCAAGATCAGGACGACCGTGTATGTCAGATCTTACCGTGAATGCAGTACGCGGAATTATCACTGAGGAGCCACGTACGTCCGTTCGTGCTGCATCACACAGACTCGGCCTCCCGACGTCATCTGTGCACAAAATTCTGAAAGTTAATTTGCGGAAGAAAAGCTATCATTTGCAGGTTTTACATGATTTACATGAGGAAGATTTCCCTCGACGAAGTGCTGTGTGTGCTGATCTCGTAGAACAAATCTGGAGTGATAATTTAATGGACAACATTCTCTTTAGTGATGAAGCCACTTTCCATACGTGTGGAAAAGTAAATCGCCATAACTGTCGAATTTGGGCAGATGAAAGACCGAATGATTTCGTCCAAAATTGGGAGAGAGACTCACCTAAAGTTAATGTCTGGATGGGTTTAACAAAATCTAAGGTTTATGGTCCTTTTTTCTTTGCTGAAGCTACAGTTACGGGCTTATTTATCTGGACATGTTGCAGCAATTCCTTGAACCTCAGCTGATTGGGGATAGGATTGTTAGTACCGTCGTCTATCAACATGATGGTGCTCCTTGTCACTATGCCAAAATTGTTCAGGATTATCTAAATGGACGTTTTCCAAATCGCTGGATCGGACGCGGAAGCAACAAAAGACCTTGGCCAGCGAGATCACCAGATTTAACCCCTTCAGATTTCTTTGCATGGGGCTTTATCAAATCGCACGTCTATCAGACGAATATTACGAGTCTTGAAAACTTACGTACACGTATACGAACTGCTGCAGATAACATAACCCCGCAAATGCTCCAGAATGTGTTTAGAAATACTGCGGAACGATTTGAGCTGTGCAGGGATACTGATGGGCGTCACGTCGAATCCTACTCTTAATTATTTAATAAATGTTACCACTATCATTTTATGATTGAATTCCATATAATTTCCAAGTGCTTCACAAAAATAGATCCTGACTTTATGTACACCCTGTATATTATTTATATTTATATATTTATATATTATATATTATTTATATATATTATATATTAAAACACTAGATTAAATCTATTTTATTCATAAAATTGAGCTAGGCCTAGCCCTAGGCTGCTATGGTTATAATTGAAGGATTTGCACCGACTCCGACTCCATCCAACTATGCACTTCCGACTCCGACTCCACTCAAAATTGACCGACTCCACAGCCCTGGTTGGAAATTGGATTTAAAACGGTTTAGCACTAGTGTGTGTGGGAATTACTTTACTTATAAGATCTGTGACACGTGGAACAGGCTACCTTCAGAAGTTGTCAAGAGTTCCTCTGTGGATCAGTTCAAGAAAAGGTTAGACCGAATCTTGCACACTATTTGAGGGTGTAGGAGTTTTTCCCTGGCACCCGTTGCCATTGGTACCTCCAAGGTATGCGCGGCAAGGCCTTTTGAAGTACTTCCCCATTGTAACTCCTTGTAATTCTCTCGTTCCCGAATGGGGTATAAAGGTTATGCACATTTCTTCTGGGTGTTGTGAACTTTATACTTGGGGTGTGACAGCCCTCCGCTCCCGAGTCGTGAGATTCTAGAGAAATTGGTTGCCAATTCCTTTAGGTTCTCTCTCTCTTTCGGGAGGGCTGGTGAAGTCTCTTGTACAATCCTGTCCCGTGAATTACTAGGACCCTATCCCATCCCTACTCTGTCCTTTTAGCTTAGGTTAAGGAGCTTTCCTCTGACTGACTGAAAAAAAAAGGATCCTACTGCTACCTCATGCGTGGGAGGAGAAGCTGTGGAACCTCTCTAAATAACACCATTTAACGCTCGTAGGTCGTGAGAGACTGGGATAGAGGGGTCCCAGGTGTAGGGGCACGATGAATGGAGTGTGGCTAGTGCCAGTTAAGCCCATTCCTAACGCGTAATGGCCTGACCAGCCCCCTGCGACCGTTCTTTGGTGACCAATTGATGGTTGGCTGTACTGCTCTGAGGTGAGAGAGCTTTACTGCCCAGCTGGCTGCCAGGCCACCAGAAACTCTCGGGCGTAGCTGCTGGGTCTGATAGGATATCCGTTGAACACTGGATTCTAAGAGTCTGGCCGTTTGTGAGTGGCTAGTAAGACTTAGTAAGGAGCTGCATCTCGCTGTCGCTCATGGCGGGAAATTCGTGACGCCTGCGTCGCAAGTGTTTGTCAGTTGGTAGCTGCGACACGTTTGGGACTGTCCGGCCCTGAGGAAACCCTTAGTCGGTGCAGCAGTAGCGAGAGGTGTAGTCTTCTGGATGGGATGAACGTCACTGGCAGATAGGCGGATGCGGCTTGCGCGGGAAGAATCCACCGACCCCTCCATTTTTATGTACTGGTCAGAAAGTTTTCGATGGTTTTCGTTACTAGAACGCTTTATCTTATTCAGTGTATTTGGAGTTAGAAAAATAAGTTACAATGACTGGACCGCAGAAACTGAAGGCTGAGTGCGCGAGGTGTGGAGTAAACCAGTGGGTGACGAACTTCAAAGAAGCTTGCTCCGAAAAGATCAACCACTCCAGCATGTGCCGCTTTTGCGAACTCATGCAGTTGTACGAGAAGCTAGAGGAGAGGGTCCGGCGGCTCGAGTCGTCCAGATCGGCTGTTGGAGGCGCAGCGGTTGCTGACGCGGCTGCGCCCTCCACCCCGGAGCTTATTGATAGGATAGCCGCCCTGGAAAGGCGGTCCAGCGGCGGACTGGACAGAGCTCGAGACCGCGGAGAAAGGGTAGAGGTGCAACCGGGGTCCGGAGTGCAAAATCAGTGTCAGGAATTGCCAGCGATCCACTGGAATGCACGGAACCGCGACGCAAGGTGGAGGGAGGGGAGGGCGCAAAGAAGGGACCGATAGAGAAAGATGGGAAACGGCCGATAAAGAAAAGGTGGGAAAGGGCCTACTGATGGTCCAAAGAAGCCGAAGGGGTTAGAGAAGCTGCGCGTGGTTAGTCGGAGGACTGCGATCGTTGGCCACGCTGGTGGCAATGACCTGTTCCTCAAATGCGGTAGGGTAGGTTCGACCGAAGGGATCATCACCGAGATGATGTCTCTTATGGATGATCTAAAACTTAAGACGGACAGGGGAATGTTGACGAGTATTTTACCGCGGAGGAATGCCAGTGACCACGCGCTCAGTAACGTCATTGGCACCAACGAGAGGGTGCAAGACTTGTGCGTCCCACTGGGCGTGAGGTTTGTTGACCCCTTCGACGCGTTTTCGGGTAGATGGGACCTTTATCAGAGATGGTGTCCACCTCAAAGACAAGGGTAAAGGTGTGCTGGGCACGCTGCTCGACCGGCACCTAAACCGTATGGTGAGGTCAAACCCGGGGATTGATAACGAGCCCCCACCGGGGGGGGGGGGGAGATGATCTAAAGTTGAGCCGCTGGCGGACGTACCTTCAACTGAAGGGTGGGTCCATGTACAGGTGGGTGACCCTCCTTCCCCGTTGGAGGGGGCTCGGGCTCCTGCGGAAGTTGCCCCCTCGTTGGCGAGGGACTCTTCAACTCCCGACCGCCCTGGCTGTTCGGGAAACGGATCGTGCTAGGGGGCGGTCAAAAGAGGAAAGGCTCTCTCCGTGCAGTGCTTTTTAATGCTAGATCGATTAGGAATAAGTTTTACGAGCTACGGGCGCTCTTAGCATCAGAATACCAGGATGTTGCTATCACCGAGTCTTGGATTCATACTGATCGCAGGAACTACGTTAGGGAGTTCGAGATTCCCGGGTATAGAATGTTTCACAAGGACCGCACCCGTGGGGAGTGGGGAGAGGTACTAATATACGTCAGGGACACGTTGAGTCCGGTTGACTGCCAGTTCCGATCGGAACGGGAGCTGCTTGGCGTCGATCTGAACCTGGGAGGGACGAACTATAGGTTAATCTTGATGTACAGACCTTCGCATCTCCTCCTCGAGGAGGATACAGCTCTGTACACCGAACTTCGTAGCCTGCTAGGGGATAGGGTGTGTGTAGTTTTAGGAGACTTCAACTGTCGCGCATAAAGTGGGAAGACAGGACTCCTGATGCCGAAGGGAGGAGGCTAGTTGACTTTGCTGATGAGAACTTCCCGACTCAGTGGGTCAATGGGCCTACACGAGGCGAAAGCGTTCTGGACTTAGTATTCACGACCGAAGACAACCTCGTCACTGGCCTCACCGTTGACGAATCGTTAGGCGGGAGTGATCACGGTCTGATTAGGTTCTGTGTCTGCGTCCCTCAGGTGAAGCGTAGTAACGCGAGAGGCAGTAAGCTCGATCTACGGGGGGCAGACTTTGTTGGCCTCCGGGATAGTGTAGGTGAGTTGGGGATAGAGGTCGGCAGCAATGTTGAGGGAGTGTGGAGTGTATTCCGGGACCAGTTTATGGTGCTGCAGTCTGCTGCCATACCCTCAAAACTGGTCACCCCTGCTTCAACGCAGTCTAAGTGGTTCAGTTGGGACATCGCTTCGGCTATCCGAAATAGGAAAACTGCGTATAGGAGGGCGAAGGCCAATCGTTCCCATGAGAACTTTGAGGCGTATGTCCGCCTGTGCAGGGAAGTGAAGGCGAAGTTAGGCTAGCCAAACGTAACGAACTCCGGGTGGCAAGCCTCTGCAAGGGGAACCCGAAGTTCTTCAGTTATGTTAATAGTAGAAAGCCCATAGAAGCATGATAGGCCAGTTAAAGGACCCCAGCGGCGCACTGCAGACCTGCGACGCGGACATCGCCAATGTGCTTAATGAGTACTTTGAGGGAGTGTTCACCAGGGAGGACACCCGCGTCATCCCCGAGCCAGGCGTCAGGCACGACGGTGCTGGCCTGAATAGTGTTCAGTGTACCGCGACAGGCGTTGCCGATAGAATAGACAAACAGCGCGTTTAAGGCTTTTGGGCCAGACCAGTTCCTTCCCAGTGTTGCGGGAAGTGCACGACCAGGTGGCTCCCCACCTGGCTACAGTCTTCATCAAATCATTGGAGACGGGCCAGGTGCCTGGTGATTGGAGGGAAGCCAACGTGACCCCTATCTTAAAGAAAGGGGATTACGAAAGTCCAGGGAACTATCGTCCCATTCGTCTCACTTCAGTTATAGGTAAATTATTTGAGGGGATAATAGCGGACAGGATCGTTGACCATTTGGATTCCTACAAGCTGCTTGGGAACTCCCAACATGGGTTTAGACGGCACAGGTCGTGTCTCACCAACTTGTTCGAGTTTTTCCACGTCATGTGGAGTGAGTACGGTAAGAGTAGGACGATTGATATACTTTATCTCGACTTTCAGAAAGCCTTTGATAGGGTACCTCACCGCCGGCTAATGGCGAAAGTCCACGCGCTGGGTATCGGTGGGGAAGTACGTAACTGGATTGGAAACTGGCTGAAGAATAGGCGGCAGAGGGTGTAATTAAAGGGGCTAGCTCGGGTTGGGCCTCGGTCACCAGCAGGGTTCCTCAGGGTTCCGTTTTGGGGCCACAGTTGTTTATCATTTACATAAATGATATCGACGCTGGCATTGTCAGTAGGATCGCCAAATTCGCTGATGACACCAAGCTTGGGGCTAATATTGGGACGCCCGAAGCGATCGAGCAACTGCGTGCGGACCTTCGTAGGATAGGAGAGTGTTCCGAAAAATGGCAAATGCCGTTTAACTTGGGTAAATGCAAGGTGATGCACATTGGTTACGCCAATCACAAGTCGGACTACTCTGTGTTGAGGAGTAATGTCGAGGCCACTGATTTGGAAAAAGACTTGGGTGTGCTAATTAGCAGCGACCTTAAGTTTACGAAACAGTGCGTAGAGGTGGAAAAGAAAGCCCAGAAGCTGTTGGGTTATATGATGAGGCAATTTCAGTTTCGGAACAAGGAGATTGTGCTCTCTCTGTACAATTCCCTGGTTCGGCCGCACCTTGAGTATGCTGTGCAATTCTGGTCGCCCACCCTCAGGAAAGATATTGAGAGGCTGGAGCGAGTGCAGGCGAGGGCCACAAAGTTAATCCCTTCCGTTAGGCATATGGAGTACAATCGACGCTTACGCGCCCTCAATGTTTTCGCTGGAAACTCGGAGGCTACGCGGTCAACTCATCGAGGTTTTCGAGCTCTTACACGGGTTCAACGATGTCGATTTTAGAAGCATGTTTAGTTTAAATGATAACTCAACTCGCAACAGTGGTTAGAAGTTGGATTTAAAACGGTTTAGCACTAGTGTGTGTGGGAATTACTTTACCTATAAGATCTGTGACACGTGGAACAGGCTACCTTCAGAAGCTGTCAAGTTCCTCTGTGAATCAGTTCAAGAAAAGGTTAGACCGAATCTTGCACACTATATGAGGGTGTTTTCCTTGGCACCCTTTGCCATTGGTACCTCCTTAGTATGGGCCGGAACGCCTTTTGAGGTAATTCTTGTCCTTGTAACTCCTTGTAACTCTCTCTCTCTGTCGTCCGATTATGCCTGTCAAATACAGTAAACATACAGAGACAACAATTATGTCGTTTCAAGCAAAAACACTGCTGATGTGAGTTCATCTGAATGAAACGTGACATTTAATTATTTTCAGATTCTTAAGTATACTGATAAAAATTTTTTACTTCCCGATATTTCGTGCGATTTCCGCTGTTGAGCATCTTTGGAGAATCGTTCAGTGTTTGGACTCGGATGTCGTTCTTATTTTCATCACTATGCTCGTACAGCTGCTGATTGTTTGATAAAGCGCAGTTTTATATATTCACCATCCGTGAATAACTTTCCTCGTTTTATAATCTCTCGAGTTGCCACAAAACTAGTGGCAGTTGCGCTATTTGGTGGTTTCAGCCATTTAGCGAATGTGTTCTTACTTTGGTCTGTTTTGTGCCGCAGTTCCTCCACGGCTTCCTTTCTGGGATCTCCAACTGGATAATTTTCAAGGAAGATAGTGTGTTGCATTTTGAGAAAATGTCTCAAGAATGGATTTTTGTTGTTGGAGAGTTTCTCATTGCAAATGAAGGATAAAGGAAGTCCAGCCGAACTCGATATGAATGCGAAGGATTCCGTCCATTCATTTTGAAATTCTCTATTTTCATCTCCGAATTTAATCTTTTTTGAAGCCATTCCAACCCCCACTTTAATTATGTTCGTTTATTTTGCATTTAATTCTGATTTTGATTTCTTCCTTAAAATGCGTATTGGCCTTCACAGTACAGCACTATTGACGAACGTCGCAAGTTTCCGTTTCGTGTTCAAAATCAAAAGACTTTATTAGCAGCACGATCCTCTCAAAACATGGATAGAGTATCCGTAATCCCACAATATAGTACACATATCGAAGGGGGAGTTATCAAACGTTATCAAAACCATATCTCGTTTGTTATTTACACAAGAGTCGTTCATTGCTGGGTTTTCAGGCGTTCATTAATTACCTATCATCGGGAGGTTTTTTCCTTCGTAGTTAAAGTTAGTGTCGGGAGCCGCGCAAAGGTCCTTAAAGAGTTGCAGGTTGCTGACCCTCAGACTAGACTCTTCAATAATTTTAGTATGTTTGCTTTTTTGCTGTGGAAACTTCTCCAGATGATTCCCATTATTTTTCAAGCTGTTTAATTTTAATTCTCTGAATTCTGCATCCGACATTACACTCCAAGATCCCTGACTTGTGGGCTTCGTATTATCTGTTTGGTTTGCGGAGTTTTGTACCCTTTATTCTGTAGCACCTTCTTATTACCATATCTTAGAAGTTGGAATTTTCTTCGTTGAACTTTATATTGTTGTCTTGCGCCAAATTGATTAATGTTTCAGTCATTTTGTAATTTTTCTGTCACCTTCATTCAATATTTCCTTGCATAGCTTTGTGTCATCCGCGAAACATGATATAATACTGACATTAATATCTGCATCAATGTCTGCAATAATTATTAAGAAAAGCAAGAGAGCTAATACCGTATCTTGTGGAATAGCTCATGACTTCTGAGACTTCAAATTTGACTCTATTTACTACCACTCTTTATGTTCTGAGTCAAGAAGTTAAATGTCTACCTTCCTAGGTTTCCAGTAATTCCTGTATTCTTAAGTTTGTTTGCTTTAATTCCATGGTCACATTTATCGAAGGCTTTAGCAAAATCAGTACATATTACATCTATGTTTGGTCTGTTTCCAATATTTTCTCCTGGTGGTCTAATAGCTGTGATAGGCATGATCTTCCAGTCCTGAAGCAATGTTGGTTTGGATTGTATAAATTCTTTTCTTGTAGGTAGTAAGTAGTTTTGCTTCTAATTATACGTTCAAAGCATTTTATAAGGTGGGAGGTGAGACCTACTGGCCGATAATTCTTAGGCACTGCTCTGTTACCTCCTTTGAATAAGGGGGCAATGTTTGCGTTCTTTAATTACGTCAACGTTCCGAGAACTCTAAGTCTCTTAATAAGTTTGTGCCCAAACTTATTTTTAGCTGATTTGTATGTATATCAAAGAATTCATCTGGAGTTTCTTTCTTCTCGGATTTAGGGTTGCTAAACACAGATTTAACTTGTTCCTTAGGCAGTTCGCTCATTTTTGGGGGGTTATTTGTGTATTCGGTGGTCCCATCTATCAACGGACCAATACTCTCTTTACACTGCATTTTTCTTTTCGCAAACGCGTAGAAATAATTTGGATTTTTTCTACTAACTACCTCGTTTCCTCCTCGTTTTGTCTTATGGAGGAATGTTTTTTTAGGTCTACTTCTATTTCGCAGTTTTTTTTTTTTTCTAGTTTGTCTCCTTTCTTCAGTTCTGCACCTGTGGAGATTTTTTCGGTTTGTTTCCGTTGTCTAAATAGTGTCCATCTTTTTTGCTACGTTTTCTTTTTTGTCGCTTTGGAACGTGTTTCAGCAATGTAGGTTTAGTTTAATTTTCTATTATACCTCGGTGTAGTAGTAGTTAGCATCACTGGCTACGAATCCACTGATCCCAGGCTCGAAACCCGGTGACGGCAGGCGGCGCGCAGCAAAACCCAGCTGTTCATCCTTCCATACAATAAAAATTGGTTGGTAGATAAATGGGTACCTGGGTAGCCTAGTCGTTAAGACGCTGGGCTGCTGCTAACCGGGATGTCGTGAGATCGAGTCCGGGCGAGGACTTTGTAATTTCTGACCGCCCGTGGTGGGACGTGGTTCGGATTCCACGTTAAACTGTAGGTGTAAGGCGGAGTGAAGAGCTTGACGTTCGTCAGAATGAACAATTCGGGCGGAATCGAAAACCAAGTTTAACCAAGGTACATAGTATTTCTCCTGGAGTCTTCTCGTGAAGTAGCAATTCCCAATTTGCTTTCTTTAATCTTCATTTACACATTTCCAGTAGTCTACTTTGAATTTATATTTAAACCTTCAGATATTCTTTCTGACTCTGGGATGAGTTTTTGGACCTCTGGTTGCTAACTTTAATTGCGTGTCGATTAGGTTAAGGTCGGAGCAATTTGTTTGCGTTGCCTTTTTGTTTATTATTATCTCATTGTTATTTGTCAAAATCAAATACAAAACGTTCTCTTTTCTAGTGGCTTGACAGATTTCGTGGGTAAGGGCATAATGTTCCATATCTAATAGCATTATTGCCTGAGTTGTATTATCTTTTGTAATGTTACCATAAAACCTCTCAACATACGTAACTTCGTCATTTTTCTTCCATGTTATGAATGGAAAATTAAAATCCCCACAAATTAAAATATTTGGTGCTGGAGTTTCAAGTATGGTGAATTGGAATCCACTTTTTATGATGTTTGTTGGTCTGTAGACGTTCATAATGGTTTGGGTCAATTCTTTTACTTTTAAAATAATAATTTCATCTGTGCTGTTTGATTTGCCTACCTTCACCTCACGTTTTTCATGTAGCTGTAACACCCTCCTCCTAGTCTAGTAACTCTTATCTGTTCTGTATATGTTGTAGTCCAGTATTGATATTTAATAAAGCATCCTCGATGCAATTTTCACAGCCTTTTTCGCATTTATATAAGTGTGTTTCTGTTTTCGTTAAACATATGATATCTAGGCTGGTTTCCGGAGCCCAATTTTGCAAGTACAGCAGCGCCGGCCTTAGGATATTTTGGGCCCTGTGCAGAGTATACTGTACGGGCCCCCCATGACAAGTCAAATTGTTTTTCATTGCTAATCATTTTATTTTAGTAGATTGTTAACAAGTACAACAAGTAAAATTTAACTATACAAGTGCACTTGCAACAGAATACCAACAGGCCAACAGCCTTTACTATTATTACTACTTATTACTTTATTATTATCAAATATTTAAACTATTATAAGAGGTTTCAACCAGCGCCGGCCTTAGGATATTTAATTAGGAATAGGATAATTCAATTTAATTAGGATATTCAACAAAAGTAAATACACAAAATAAAGTTTGTAAATATACAAAAAAGAAAATAACTTAATCAACTACAAATGAATATTTGGCAATTGTAATATAAGAATACTAAAACATAAAAGAATTAACTAGATTTCATAAAAATAAACCAATTGCAGGTATATATAAGTAACAAAAATCTTTTCATTAAACTCTATCTACTGTTTTAAATGACTGAGAAGAAAAGAAAAATCAAGCTAATACACAAATATATATTACATATTACACAAATAAATTACATTAATTTACACCAATTTTGGCACTCTGACGTCGATGGTAAATTTCTGTGAAATTTTCGGGCCCCCCTAAGTTGCCGGCCCTGTGCGACCGCACGGTTCGCACACCCATGACTCCAGATTTGAAAAAATTTACTGGAGCACAGCTCTGAATTTACTTTTTTTCCCCTTACACCACTAGATAGGTTAATGATAGTAAACTCTTGAATTGACGACATACCAATTACAAATTGTTTTAGCTAAACATAATAATACAATAATGTACAGTTTATAACTCACCTTAAGTTTATTTATTCATTGCAGCAGCAACAGTGGACGATGTTAGACCTTGCATGTAGGCATTTGTTGTGAATTTACCGCCATGTATGCTTGGCCACTGATCAATGGCTTTCTGTGTGATCATTACAGCAGATCTAGTGCCTGGAGCTGAACCCTCCTTCACAATTCTGCACAGCTTAGTCAAATGAGATGGCTTAATAGATCCTTTGTGTTCAACAATGTAACCAAGAATGGAGAATGTCCCTTCAGCTGGTGCTTCACTCCAGGCAGTTGATCCATCTTTATCAAAATGCTTTAATCTCTCTGTGATTCCTTTCCACAGCTGTTCTATATATTCTGTCAGCCAATTTATCACAGAGTCTTTTGTAAAACTACTTTCAGATCTGGTTCTGGATGGTCTAGCAACTTCAGCAACCTGGTAGTAATCAGAACGTTTCTTGATGTATTTGTAAACTTCATTTAGGATGTAATCCTCAGCTGTTAGTTCCTTTTGCTGCCCTGTGGTATCGTGCTTAAATTCAGAAACTACATCATTTGCATTTCCTCCATTAGCTAATTTGGAAATTGTTTCCATCACTCTTAACATAACAGTTTTCCCTCCTTCTTTATAAAATATATTTTCTACAAATTCTGCACTAACTGTGGTTTTTTGAGCTACTTGCAACATAATCTTTGTTACATAGGAAATCAATACATAGAACTTGGCACTAATTTCTTTCTCTTGTGGATGATAAAAAAAACAATTTTCCACAAATCTGTCAAATTGATCAAATTCGTAATTAACCATGCGAGTATCAGATTTGAGTTTTGGTCTCTTAAAACCAATGATATTGTCAAGAACCATATTGGTATAGTCAAGGCCTGATCTCAGATTTGAAGTGTGATTCTGAATAAAGTCTAAAAGCTCACTTAGTTTACAAATTTTCTTCAATGCATCAACGTGGGCTCTGTTCACAAGATGCATTAAGTCCCATCGAAATTTGAAATTTTCTCCAAACAACTTTTTCATTTCGTTTTTAAATGGCTCGTTGTCCTTACAAAAAGCCCCATCTCCAACCATTCCAGATACCTTGGATTTAATTGCTTCTTCAGATAGTTTCAAGTGATTAGGAGACTTCAACACATCAAAAATTTCATTGGCCAAATAAACTCCTGATTTGCTGCGTACTAGTGATGTAGCGGATGTCATTTTTTTCACATCCGCGGATGCGGATGCGGATGAGGATGTTTGATTTCAACATCCGCGGATGCGGATGTCTACATTTTCGTTATTTTTTAGGATATATTCGAGATTTGTTGTGTTTAACGTATATAATAAGTTATTATATAGAGAGAGCTGTAGCTATAATGTAGTATAATTGATTAATTGTACAATAATTGCTGTACTTTTCTCTGAACATATAAAATAATATCAAGCATCTAACTAATATAGAAATCAATTAGTGAATTCGTCTGCAAATAAATTCGTTATATTTTGTTGAGTTTCAGCCACAATTAGAAACCATAATTGTGTTACCAGGATGCGGGACGTGAACCCAACTCAAATGCACCCCACCGACCTCTTTCCCCAACCTCCTCCACCCTTATAGAAAGAGATCTTTAATTAGCTTGATAACTATTTATATTAAGTTTAAAGTTTTATTAGGCATATTTATAAATGAGTAATTAAAATAAAGTAAACTAAGATGTTCATCGTTTAATGTTCAAACTTAATTATAGGAAGGTTATGCTTAAGGAACATTAATTTTTCTGCCTTTTCTGCTGCCAGTCTGTTTCTCTTTTCATCATATATTAATCCAGCACTGCTAAATAATCTCTCGCTTGGTACGTTTGTTGGAGGACAGGCTAAATGTTTCCTTGCAAGTTTACTCAAGTATGGATAGATATTCTGCGTATTTTTCCACCAACTAATAGGATTGTCACATGCAGCCAGGCGTTTTTCTTGGTGATAGCTCTCGATCATTTTTACTACATCTTTTGACATCGCGTAGGTCTCGTCATTGCTGCTTGACTCAAGAAACTGAGAGACAGATTCTGTGATAGATTTGCTTGTTGAAGGTGTTGGTTCTGTCACTGAAACTTTTATTCTTTTGGTGGGTGGCGAAGCGACAGATTCAAGAGATTGAAGCTCTTCAACTGCTTTGCCAAGTGATGATTTAACTCGTTCTAATGTACTAGGTGAAAATAACTTAGCTTTGTAACGTGGATCTAAGTAGGTTGCAAGAGAGTAACTTCATACAAGAACAGCCTCTCGTCTTGTCGCTTGCATCACTTTTGCGCAGAATGAACTAGTTCTATTAATATAGTAGAATTTGATAATTTCCGCTTATTAATGACGTTTTATCTCAACGGTCCACATCCGCACGAGTCCAAAGTGCGGATGCGGACGCGGATGCGAGAAATGCGGATGGCGATGGATGTGACCTACATCACTACTGCGTACTAAATTTATCCCAGCAAGTTTTACAGTCTTATCTTCTTCACTCATAACTAATACAACTAGCATGCTTAATCCCAAAATTGTTCCAATGTCAGCTGTTATTGTTACTGAAGTTTGTTCTAAGAACCACTTTACAGTTTGTTCTTTAAGTTGATTATCTAATAGCTCACAAATTGTCTCGCACGCATGTGTGCTATGATTCAAATTTCCAACCTCACAACCTGACCTATGTAATACAGCTAGAAGTACTGGATATAAAGCCCATGCAGTGTTTGTTTTCATTATGTAGTATAAGATGTCGCCACATAAGTCTTCTATGCGTTTAGTAGTGTTCCGAGAAGATGTTTTCATCACTTCATAAACAGCAGCTCTTTGATGATGCTGAAGTTTAATTAAATGTCTCTTCAGGTGGGTTTTCAGATTTCTAAACCATCTCTCTTGATTTTCTCCTTGTTTGCATACATAGGTTAAATCTTTAACATTGAAGTAACCTTTTATGTTAGAATGTTTGTCTGAAGCACATGCTTTGGGGTCTGTGCAAGCTATGCAATATAATGTAAACATTTTATCATCAGAAGCATCATCAATATCTTCTTGATTATCATCATCTTCATCCTCAACAGCTATATCTACATCAGGCATATTAGTGTCACTATTTGCAATGTTTTCCATTATATCACTTGGTATTGAAAATGAATCATCAGCATGCCCTAGATCCTTCTTTTCCACCAATTTGAATGTAGATTTGATCAAATCATTGTTCAGGATTTCTTGTATTGATTTACACTTGCTTAAATGGGCTATGGAAATGTCAAATTTGTTGCTTTTTGCTTTATTAGATTTGGATGCAACACTTGAACTTGAAGGCATATTTTGACTCCTCACTTTATTAACCACAACAGCTTGGTGAGTTTCTTTTGTTAGGCGCAAAATTGCATTCAATGTCTTCTGGATTTGGGAATTTTCAAATTCCTCTAAAGCAGTTTTGTTAGTCTGATGCGCAGATTCCTCACTTACCTTTTGTTTCTTAGGTGGAGGAGAAGCACTTTCTTCAGTCTGTGAAACATCTAGTGAAAAAGTTTCATTTTCTAGATTAGCAGTTGATGAAGTTGGTTCATTTTTCTGAGGTCTAGCACTAGCACATTTTGTGAACAAACTAAATGACTGCTTTGCCGTATCTCTTTGCTGCACTTCATCCTGGTATTTCTTTACTGCAATATCTAAGCTGTGGGCCCGGGACCTCTTGTATTGTAACAAATATTTTTTTTGGAATTAAAATGTTCCTCCCAGTTTTGCTTCTTTGAATATTTGTTCTTGCATTGACCACAAAAGTAACCCCTTTTAACACCCTCACTTTTCTCTCCAACTTCATCAATATTAGGATCCATTATTGATTATTGACTACCTGAAAAAATACAAAATAAGTAAAAGTTAGTAAATATAGTATGGTAAAAGTGAGTAAAAGTAAGTAAATATAGTACAATGAAAGTAAGTAAAAGTAAGTGCTTTAAACTTAGTAAAAGTAAGGAAGAGTAAGTAAAAGTAGGTAAGTTAAAGTAAGTAAAAGTAAGTTTAAACTTAACTAAACTTTTCAATTCTAGAGTCATGGTGGATTACTTAAAACCGCACAAGTAATTATCTGGCCAATTTATCAAACCTGGCCGAGATCAATGGAACATAGTCCAATCCTGATAATTTTATATTACAAAAATATACGTTTTAATAAAATTTTAATTATCAAAACATTGAAGCTTAACAAAAAATAAAAATAATTGTTAAATATGGAATTACCAACTAAACTTAAAAATAACTAAATTTGTAATTTAAAAAAATTGGTTTGTACAAGAACGTATACGCAAAAAAATTGCATAACGTCTAGCGGATGAACAAAACCCAAACCCAAATTTACTTTTTCTCAAGGTCAAATTTACTGGAGCAATGCTCCCAAGATCCCAGGAATCTGGAGTCATGCGCACACCCCTAAGGCCGGCACTGAGTACAGTATTGTAATTTGCAGCCTGCATAGTGCATGGTCAGTATACAGGCCTTGGCCTAATATTTGTGCGTAATAAATTTATCGGCTTTCTATTCTTCTTGCTCGGTTTTCCTAGGACCTAGATAATGGTCGTTTCCTGGTCGATGTTGTCGGTTCCTGTTTGGTGTTATTGTTTTGGCCGCTGCATTTGGGAGTAGTAAGGCTGCGGCCCTTGATACCACTGTGGATGTTGTATTAACGGTAGGTGGCGTTCAATATGAGGGTGATGTATATAATGCTGGGGGTGCATATATCTGCGAAGTTCTGTCTTTTCTCACTAGAAGGGACAGTTGTGCTTTTATCATTCTGAATTCCTCTAAAAAATGTACTTCATTCTCACTGTTATTACGGGCCTTTCATATTTAGCCATTTTTTCTCTCTAATGTACTGTCTGTACCTAGAAGGATGGAAATAGTAGCAGTTTGTTCCGTAACTGCAACTTCTATTCCTCATTATGTAGAAACATTTTTTCGGGCGATTATACAAGCAGTTTGAGCCATAATTGCACGAACCTTAATATTCGCATAGGGTCCGTCGTTTAGATTCCTTACGAGTCCTGTGGGATTCAATTTATTTCCTCTGTTGTACCAATACGTCTTCCCTACCCAGTGGTTTTTTAATCTTTGTTGTGTTTTCATTTGTATTCATGGTGTCTCTATCTTGCGCAGGGGTATTTCTCCGTGTAAATCTACTTCCGCACCTCCCAATAGTGTTTCCCTCGGTGTCCTGAATCCCATTTTTGTTTGTGTCGACGTTTTCTGACGTTTCCTGGTTTTCTGTCCGTGAACCTGTTGCAACTGATTCTTCTATTTCAACATTCTCCATTCCCGTTTGTTAGTTTCCCAGCAAACACACACTAGGTAAATACAACGTTGTATCCTGGTTGAATCTTGGTCATGTCAGGAATTGACGTTGTACTGACGTAGTCATAACGTAAAACTTAAACGTTATATTGCAACGTTCATATAACGTTGCATAATAATGACGTTGTATACACTGTGAAGTACAAGTAAACTTCTGACGTAATTTTTTGTAAGTAGCATAAACGTTGTCTGCACGTAAGGTTCTACATCCATAGCATATAGTTTCGTATTACATTATTCTTTGTTACAGTTGTAACGGAGTTACATACGGCATATTTCTATTTCAAATAGGGCGCCTTTGTTGAACTAAATTCTATCCTTGAAACGTTGAGACAACGTTGTATCTACGTAAAATTTAAGTAATATCACAATGTTGTGAAGACGTGACTGAGACCACACAAATTTACGTTGTATCTACGTCACAGTGCTAAAATGCAACCTTGTGACAACGTCGTATTTACGTAAAACTGTTAGCTGGGTTACTATTGTTTTCCACGCACTTAACGCACAGGAAGCCATAAAAGCTTGATTTGGTTGTTTATTATATTCATTGTTTTCTTGTCCTATATATTTAAGTTTATGCATTCGTAATGTTTAAATGTACAATGCATTTTAAGCAGGTGGTTTGGTCTACTTCATTTTTGCAATCGTAGAGCTGATAGGCGGCCCATTCTATTAAATATTATCCCTCTCTAATCAATATTTTGGCTTTACAGCAACTCACACACTTTTTTCGTATTTTTTGCCATATTTTTCCTTTCTTTCGTTTATTTCCTTTCTGCCTCTCGAAATTCGTCTGCGAAATCTGAACCTTCTCGTTTATGGTCCTCTTTCTCTTCTGTTATAGGCCTCTTGGAAAAATCTCACGAAAACTTATTCCGTTCGAATTGTTTTCAATTTATGTTTCAATTTACGATGTTTTTCTTTGTGCACCCTGTATGCCACCAGTTGGCCTTCACTTAATAAATTGTTTTCGCGTATTCACTGATACTTAATACACACACTGCTATAGTAGGGTGTGTCAATTTTAGTAAAGTCAACAATTCAAAAACTACTAATGCTCAAATGATGTCATAATTATTGCCATATCATCTAACAAACTTAGAAATATCTTTAGTGTTGTTTAAAAAAGCCATTTACCTACTTATATTTGACCATGAAGTTTTGAAATATAACCTAAATATGACTGTAGCATCGTATATCAATGTGCCATTGTGGTCAACTTTGGTTATTTTTGGTGTGCAGTATGGTTTCTAAGTTTCACATAGTCACAAATGCTGGAGTTTTGATTGTGAATGCGTGTGTTTTCCCTCCTTTTTGACAATTTTGATTACTTCGTAATGTAAATATTGTGTAATTCAAATTATTCGAAATGTTATGTGTGACCCAAACTTTCTGTATATTTTGATATGATAGATATATGAAATTGTCATTACTTTGAATAATTAAGTCTTGTACCTATAACAACACATTTTATCCGAGCTTATAGGAAGATATTAAGAATTTCAATTAACTTAATTTTATGTAATCATAATCAGTAGGCCTATCCAAATTTCAATGACATTTCTTTTGTTCACAGATCCACAGGATGAGTCAGAAAGAAATCAGAACCCGAAGCAAATCAAGTTGTCGCCCAAGTCATTTGGTGGGGACTGGGAGGGAACTTCCCCTTGCTGAGCTGCCCACAGCCAGAGATCTGCTGAGGTATGGTTTGTTGAGGAGAGAGATGAGTGAGGAAGACAGGAGGAATTACCCAGTTAATGACCTGATTAACAACGGCATTGTTCCAGGGCTACTGGCTCGCTCAGTGGAGAAAGGCCAACGCTCTATTCACAGGACCTGTAATCGATACTGAGGTCAGGATCAGGGCTAAAGTGAAGGCACTGTGGGATGAGGCAGTGGTGTCCATTGGCAATGTGAAGCTAGAGGTCAAACATAGGTTCATGATGAAAATGGACAAATTGGTGGACATCCTGACCTGTCACTGTGCGATCAGGAGCTGCAGTGAGCTTGGGTGCAACCCTGTCTGCAACAGTGAGGTTCACATTGACTGCAGCTGCAGGAGCGAGCAAAGATACCAGTGCAGGAGCTTGCCTTCATTAAAGGTCAGAGAGAAAAGGTGGGAAGTGTGGGGGCACACCAGATGGGTCTAGCTGATCACCCTGAGACCAGGAGACAGGAAGCAGTGCTGCAGAGAAGAAAGGCCGAGGAGTCAGCCAAGATAGAAGAGGAGTTGAGGGAGGAGCAGGGCCGGATTAAGCATTGTTAGGGCCGGGGGCAATGAATATTTTCGAGTCGGTATCACTAGAAAAAAACAATTCTTTACCCGATACATCATACATGAGTGATGTGATCAGCTGACTGGGATCGATCAACAGAAAACGAAACAAAAACAAAGATGTGATTACAGAAAATGTATACTTTGTTCACATAAATGCGATATTAAACTAGGTTTCGTAGAAGCGGAATCTAGAATTTTTTTTTCTTCCTCACTGTCGACCAATTATTTCAACGGTAGATTATAGCGTTTACATAGTTTCTTGGGGTCGGTCAGCGTCTTGGGGCCGGGGGCAAATGCCCCATTTTCGCCCATTATAATCCAATACTGGGGAGGAGTCACTGCTGGAGATGGAGTTGGAGACGAGATATACTGGAGGAGGCAGGGAGGAGAGAGAGGAGGACGAAGACTTCATACCAGAGGCTGCGACAACTTCTTCCTTGCCTGTGGCTAAGAAGAAGAAATAACACTGAAGATATCACCAACATAGCTCTGGCTAGCTTGAGACATCACACTAAGTTGAGAGAGAGTGCAGAGATTGCCACTGCTGCCTGGATTGATGCTGGTCTTATCACAGAGTTTGACACAGCACTGGTGATTGACCACAACAAGGTGAGGAGGGCTCAGGAGAGACTGACTAAGGAGCTGGTCAAGAAGTTTGATGAAGAGATAGGGAAAATGGCATCACCTGTATCTTCTTTGATGGGAAAAGAGATGACACCAAGGTGATGATGGAAGCTGAGAGCAGTGATAGGCAGTTTCCTGGCCTCATTAAGGAAGAACATTACAGTGTGCAATGAACCAGGTGGGAAATATTTGTGGCATTTTGTACCAGAGGAAGCTGCAGAGGAGAGAAGTCATGCTGAGGTCATTGCTGATCATCTGGTGAACTGGCTAAGAGAAAGAGGAGCAGACCAGACCCTTTTGGCCATAGGAGGTGACAGTACTAATGTGAATACTGGCTGGGAGGGAGGAGTAATGCATTATGTGGAGGCCAAGCTTAGCAGGAAGTTGGTGCGGATTGTCTGTGACTTGCACACTGGGGAACTGAATCTCAGACACCTGGTGACTGCACTGGATGGCAAGACATTGAGCAACAACACGTGGTCTGGGCCCCTAGGGAAGATATTAGACACTGCCACTGAGCTGGAGATCAACCCAAACTTCACGAGGATCACTGTTGGTCCTCCTCTACCCCATCTCAGTCAGGAGGTAGTCAAGGACCTCAGCACAGACCAATCATATGGCTACAGAATCATCACTGCCATCAGATCGGGAGGTACCTCAGAGTCTAGCTCTCCTGGAGATTGGACCAGTCTATCACAGTAGGTGGCTCACCACGGCTCTAAGGCTCTGGAGATTGTGGATTTCCAAACATGGGCTGAAGGGTAGGAACCTGAAGAATCTGAGGATAATTGTGGAATTCATAGTGGGAGTCTACATGCCAAACTGGTTCAACATCAAGTTAAATCACAGCTGGGTAGAGGGTCCCAGACATGTACTGTACCAGCTGGAGCTGCTCAGAAGTCAGAAGGAGGAGGAGGTGATAGGAATAGTGATGCCTACAGTGAAGAGATCAGCCTGATATGCACACTCTGAGGCTGTGCTCTAGGCCATGCTGTGCAGTGAGGTGGAGGAGGAGAGGAGGGAGGCAGTGAAGAGGATACTGGAAATCAGAGGTGAAGGAGATGAGGACACACAGGTAGGAGACTGCAGTGTCAAACCCAGGAAGACTCCTGACACCAACCCAGATGCCACCAAACTCTCGGAGCTTATTGACTGGAACTCTGGCGTGACTGAGCCTCCTCTGACCTGCTCCCTCACCACTGCTGCAATCAAGGAGTTTCTGGATAAACCAATGGAAGTTCCTGCATGGCCCTCACGCACACACAGTCAGTACAGAGGTGTGTAAGGATGACAACTGAAGCAGCACAACATGTTTACTCACAAGAGAGGAGGGAGGCGTACATCAGTGGCCAGGAGGGAGCTCATGTTCAGGAACAAGAGCAAGGCAGACATGGCATCCTTGGCAAAGTTCAAGAAACGTATCTATATTCCTAAGTTTTAATATTGAAATACAATCAAAATGTTTTTAACTGTATGTAATATATGTAAAATGTAGTTATATACAATAAAAAAAATACTTGCAAAAATTGCTGATTTTTCGTAAACTTCAACTTCAAATATAAGTAGCTAGGAGTGGTCAAATCTGGATTTTAAAGCTATATTTCGATTTAGCACATAAAAATGCATCATTTGGTCACTAGTAGTCTTTGAAAATCTAAAGATTTCACTTTGCTCCCTAAAATTGACACACTCTACTGCTATACGGGGTGTCAGGAAATGATTGCCCCCGCCCCCCTGTAGAGCAAAAACTAGAAGAGATAGATAAAAACCGGCGGGACCACTTGAAAGAGCGTTAAAATCTGAATAAAAACCATTATATTCTATTCCTGTGATTTTAATTCTTACCATTTTTTTCCCCACAGAAACCATGGCATCATCTATTTTGAACGATTCAGAGAAAAAGCGAGTTCTTGACCGCATTCGAGCTGTCACATTTCGTGAAGCAAAGGAAGCTGGTGCAACTTTCATAACTCGACACTGGGTGGCTGAGAGATTAAAAAGATCAGAAGACTTTGTCAAAAGGAATTGGAATAAGAATCCTGAAGATTGTGAAACAGAATTTCGAGGAGGAAGACCGGAGAAATTATCTCAAGAATCGAAAGACATTGTGCTTGCTGCATCACGGCGCCGAAAGAAGAGCTGCTCTGAGGTAGCGAACGAGATACTTATCCGTCGTGGTAAGATAGTCAATCGGCAACTTGTGCATCAATTTCGAGTTCGCCAAGGCTTGAGTGCTTGGCATGAAATAGCTAAGCCACGGAAGAGTGATCTTAATATTGAAGATCGGCTATGGTTTTGTGATTATCTTGAGGAATGGACGAAAGACGATTTCCTTCACTTGGTTGTCAGCGATGAATTCTTCGTTTATGTCTCCAGAAAACCAAATTTTCAGAATGATCGGGTTTGGGCAACAACTGCTGATGAAGTCCCAGACGACCAGAAGTATCGAGAAATAGTAAAAAATCCAGCATGTGTGGGTGTTTTCATTATGTTCTCTATTCGGAAGCTCATCTGGGTTATCAAACCAAGAGGAACCAGTTGGGATGGGCCTTATTTTCGAAATGTAATTTTAGCCCAACATGTAATTCCGTTTTTGAAAGACCCCGAGTGTGTTTTGGATGTTGAACAGGCAACCTTTCTTCACGACAAAGCCCCCTGTATGAAAGCACTTGCGACTCAACAACTGCTTAAGGACAATAACATTGATTTTTTCGGAAATAATGAATGGCCTGGCAATTCTCCCGATCTTAATGTCTGTGAACATGTCGGATCCATCATGAAGGATCGGGTGGAGTCCTTAATGCTGGAACAACCCATTCAGAATCGGTATTCAACAGAAATTATGACTGCAAAGATCAACGAAGTCCTTGAAGAAATGAGTCATGATACCGATCTCTTTGAGACACTTCTGGGATCATACCCCCGTCGATTAATGGCCGTCAGAGCTGCAAATGGGGGCAACACCCGATATTAAAACAAGTGTTTTTTATTCAAAATTAAACGCTCTTTCGCGTGGTTTTGCCTGTTTTTTTCTATTCCTTTCAGTTTCTTCTGTACAGGGGGGGGGGCAATCATTTCCTGACACCCTTTAGGATAGAATTTATAAACACTAGTTATTTTGGTATTAACACAGAGCGGAAGCAAACGTTCGTATACCACAAGTAGAGAAATTATATATAAGGTTGTAACATATATTCTGCTCGATTTTTTAGTTTATTCACAACAAAAATTAAATGACATAATGACAAATTAATCATCAATATAATTCCCTTCTTTTTCTATAACCTCCTCCCACCTGTAAAGTTTTTTTATGCCACGTTCGAAGAAATCCCTTGGTTTCGAGTTAAAAAAAGCGATCACTTCGTTTTCGATAGTTTCCCTGGATTGCAACTTTTGTCCATCTAGGTCGTGTTGCAGACTTCTGAATAAATGGTAGTCTGAAGGTGCGATGTCCGGAGAATAAGGTGGATGAGGCATTTTTTTCCCAACCAAATGCCTCCAATTGGGCAGTGGTGATTCGAGCAGTGTGAGGGCGCGCGTTATCCTGGTGGAATAGAACACCTCTGCGATTAATTAATGCGGGACGTTTTTCTTGTAATGCCATCTTCAATCGTTGGAGTTGTTGGCAGTAGACTTCAGCTGTGCTTGTTTGGTTATCTGGCAGAAGCTCAAAATGAATAATTCCTTGCATATCCCTCCAAACGCATAGCAAAATTTTCTTTGGGTGGGGTCCATTCCTTGGCTGAGGTTCAGGCTTTGTTTCACGGCTAAGCCACTGATGTCGACGCTTAATATTGTTATAGAGGACCCATTTTTCATCCCCAGTGACGATCCGATTCAAAAACGGTGCCTGCAGTTGCCGAGAATGCAGTGATGTGCAAATATCGATTCGATGTTGAAGATTCGCTTGTGACAAATCATGCGGAACCCATTTTCCAACCTTCACTACTTTTCCTAACAGCTTCAAATGACGATGTTTATTGCGGATTCACTAGCGTTAGATCCTTTATGGAACTCATACAGCATCACATGTCGAGTATGCTCTTTCGTGGGCTCCATGTTTTTTCAATTACTGTAATATCGTAGGGGTGGCGTTGTAACTGTATGAAAAACACCAGAGAAAATATTCATTAGCCTAATCCTACACTAGCCTAAGTCATTCTGTATTGTGATAAAACCTGTGCGAACCTGTTGCCGCGTGTATTTTGCAACATTTCTAAAACTATTTCACATTATCTTGAGGTTAGTCTATTATCTATCGTCCGTTTTCTAATCGAGCAGAATTTATGTTACAGGTTTACAACCTGATTATATATATATATATATATATATATATATATATATATATATATATATATATATATATATATATACCTCATTTCCCCATTTATCATTCTCTGTGAGAGATAAAAATAATCGTTATATATCTACAGTTGATGACAATCTATCAGACGGCATAAATCTCTGGCAATTTGTCTGGCCCTAGAGCGCTCTATTCTGGAGCTGTGAATTCAGCTGTTAAAAACACACACACACACACCTATATATATATATATATATATATATATGAACCAAAATTCCTGTTCCGTGTATAATTTTTCATTAATTCAGTGAATGTCCACACTGCAGCCATGAGAAACCGCTTATATGTGTGAATTCTCTTACATAATCTACTACGGACATTTCGTAACATTAACGTGGAAACGTTCGCAAACCCTCTTTTTGAAGTGTTCTCTTTCGTTCCTCAATACCGGGAGAACCATAACATGTAAATCACGAACTTCATTCAGGCAATCCTCTAAGAGAAAAGTTTAACAGGACTTGTTTGGCGCTTCGAATGGACAATCGCCGCAGGTCCTCAATGTGGTTCTGCTAATTGGCTTCGCTTTTAAGAAAGACCATTTTTAATTGTTTCCATGGGCTCCCAGTACCTCAGTGGTTTCGGTGTCGGGCTCTGGGCTGCGAAGTTCTGGGTTCACTCCCAGTTGCTGGCACCTCGGTTGGGTTGGGCCGGCCACTCACCTTGCCAATGACTCCGCAAAGTGGGGATGTTGCCTTAATAAATTGTTTCCACAAATTCTCTTTCAGATTTCAATCACGACTTTTGTAGTGGAAAATTCAGCACTTGGACCCCTCCCAATCCGCTTCTGCGAGTGAGCCCGAGCTACTCCGTGGCCACGTCGTAACACCGCTTCTCGTTAGATCAGCGAGGTTAAGCGACGTTGAGTATCGGTTGTAGTTGGATGGGGAACCGCGCTCCGCGTTCAGATGCTGTAGCGACCCGTGGTTCGGATATCACGTATAAAGCTACAAGTTTCCTACGTCACGTGACCTTAGATGTAAATGAGGTTAAACAAGCCCCCCCCCCTTCACCCGAAAAAAAAAAACAAGCGACGTTGAGTATTGCATTACGTGTCGAGTTGTCTCGCTGCTGGAAGATGAATCCCTTCCTAATCAAACGAACTCCCGCGTTTGGCAGTGCGGTATGACTAAAACATTTCGTGGGTCTACGCTTATTTAGATTTTTATGAGATCACTCACTCTAGCCGAACTCAAGCAACCTCCGACCCACTCAATCACCCATCGTAATAGAACCACGACCGTGTTCTACATTTTAACTGAAATTCTTGTTAACAACAAGAGTCCTTTCACAAACCAACGTCTTTCACTTCATTGCATGTTATAAATGCGCTTTTGGCGTCATCACTCCAGTTTTGACGTTCATTTGAAAAGTGAATCTTAATTTTTTTTATTTATAGTAGTTATTATAAGGTTTTCTGACGCCAACTTTTCCTCGCATACCACGTTCATGAAGCCCTTTCACAGTGAACGGACTTACACCAATTCCATGGTTCTGCTAATAAATGGTCGCGCGTATTTCGGGAACTGCGTGAAAGCAATTTGCTAAGGAGAGTCTTTAACTAATACGATCCTGCCTCGCGGTAATTATTCTACGTTGACCTTGTCCGCTTCTAGTATTCAAACCGCCATTTTCCCGGACACATTGAGGAGGGGGGTTCTTCGAACTGCTCCTTCGCATATTTTTAATTCCAGTGTCGTTTCACTTTGGCTGTTGTCCCATTTTTGGAGAATGAATACCCGCACTCTTAGGCAGGCAGGCCGGCCGCACGCAGGATCGTCTCGCGACTCATCACTGACGACTCGAGTCGCGCGTGATTTTACAGTGACAGAATGGGAGCCCCGCACACTGCAGCGACCGCGACGCGATTCTGGGGAATAAATTCTACGACGAAAATGTAAGGATACTCCTATCACATTTACACTTGACGAGGATGCTTCGCGCCATACCAATGTTAACGAAGGAATAAATTTCTGAGGCATGAAAGAAGGTTCTCCCTCAAAAGATTAATATACTATGTTTAAATTAGCTTATATTCGATTGATTTGTTCCAACTCTTTCAGATGTGTGTGTGTGTGTGTGTGCTGCAAACCCACAAAGGAAAAAAAAATTAATTCATTCATTTCACGTGTTTAATTGTGAAATTCATCATATATATATATATATATATATAAAATGGTCACAAAATCATTATAAATTTACAAATCGAAGGTTTTCATTCACTATATACAAACTAGAATATATAAAAACATTGACAATGGTAATAGGACACTTTCGAAACGCCCGAGAAAAAAAAAAGATGTTGATAACAGCGTTAGTCACACCGTAACAGTTGGCAACGCTTATTCCTTGATATTAAGCTGTGGCAATCAAAGTCCGTAGAGTTTTATTGGGTTCTGAACCACATTTTTTTTTTTTTTTTTTTTTACTGGTCACTTCAAAGGACTAAAAACGAGTTGTACATAAACAAAAATAAATCTTATTTTTACCCTAAAAAAACTCTCTCTCTCTCTCTCTCTCTCTCTATATATATATATATATATATATAATATATATATAATATATATATATGGTAATTACTATTCCAGATAGTTTGAGATGGTCAGGACCGTTAAGAGTACTTTACTTTCGTCATAGCTGTAATTATATATAGGTGTCCGTTGGCAGCGCCGGAGGCACTCATTGTGGGCACTCAAATTAACTCCAAAAATACAATCACCAGTGTGTACTTCGGTTGATTTGTTAACCTTCGGTTTTGCTTCCACCCGAATTGTTCATCTGACGAAGGTCAAGCTTGTTACTTCACCTCGGACTTACTGCTTAACGTGGACTCCAAACCACGACCCATCACGGAAATCGATCTCACAACCTCCCGATCAGCAGCCCAGCGTCTTAACCACTAGACCCACCCAGGGTACCCATTTATCTACCAACTTATTTCTTGTGGAAGGACGAACAGGTGGGTAAGCTGCGCGCCGTCTGCTTTCGCTGGAAATCGAACCGGGGCCGGTGGATTCGTAGTCAGCGATGCTAACAACTACCCCATCATAGCTATCCTGAACCAACCATCACAAGATTACTTTTATATATATATATATATATTATATATATGTGTGTGTGTGTGTGTGTGTGTGTGTTTAAACAGGAAAAGACGAGACGAAATGGCGTGCGGCTTACGACTTGTGCCATTCGGTGCCAGGAGACGATTGGAATTCAGTGTCAGAGGCAAAAGCGTTGCCATGGAAACGGATAAATTATTTTTTTTAACTTTTTCTTATTTTTTTTTAATTTTATTTTTTTTTAACTCTCGTTCTTAATTTTCAATTCATTTTCCTTTCAATTACTTTCGACTTGTAACAGGAAAAGTGTGTATAATATATATATATATATTTATATATATAATGAAAACCCACAAGGAAAAAGAAAAGATTATTCCAAGGCCTTTCGTATATTCACCAATACACCTTGTCAAGGAATTGTATTGCTGAATACACGAAAAGCCTTGAAATCATTGTTTCTTTTTCCTTGTGGATTTACATCATTTTCATTTCACCACGTGTTTAAGTGTGAAATGTATTATATATATATATATATATATATATATATATATATATATATATATATATATATATATATATATATATATATACAGGGTGGGTAAAAAAAAAGTTACCTTTTAGAGGTAAACTGTCATATTAAAAAAGTAAGGGGACGAGAGCTCTCAATAGATACTTACCTTAGCATGTTGTTCGTCTTAATTGAGAAGTTGCTCGATGTGTTTCCCTGCCTGCTCAACGCAGGCCTCCAAACGTGGACGCCACTGATCAACACACCTGTTTACATATCGTTGACACACCTTCTCCCAGCCGAGCAGAATTCTTTCGCGTAGTTCATCTATGTCTCTTATATTGGTACCAGGGATGTAAACTTTGGACTTCAGGGCTTCCCAAACACCATAATCTAGTGGTGAAAGATCGGGGCTACTAGCCGGCCACATATTGGGTTCGATAAAATTCGATGTTTCGTCCTCAAGGAATGTTGACAGTTTGGCGTGCTCTGTGAGCAGGGGTTCCATCTTGTTGGAAAGTATATCTTTCACCACTAATTCGTCGAATATCAGCTAGATAGAGTGAAAGATATGCTTTCCAACAAGATGGAACCCCTGCTCACAGAGCACGCCAAACTGTCACATTCCTTGAGAACGAAACACCGAATTTTGTCGAACCCAATATGTGGCCGGCTAGTAGCCCCGATCTTTCACCACTAGATTATGGTGTTTTGGAAGCCTTGTACCAATATAAGAGACATAGATGAACTACGCGAAAGAATTCTGCTCGGCTGGGAGAGGGTGTCTCAACGATATGTAAACAGGTGTATTGATCAGTGGCGTCCACGTTTGGAGGCCTGCGTTGAGCAGGCAGGGAGACACATCGAGCAACTTCTCAGTTAAGACGAACAACATGCTAAGGTAAGTATCTATGAAACTTGGGAGCTCTAGTCCCTTACTTTATATATATATATATATATATATATATATATACACACACAAACTCAGAATGGTCCCCTGAGAAACTTATATGTTAATCACAGGCCGTGCATGGAACAAGGAACTCTTCTGGGAAAATTAAATCCACTATAGTCCGAATAAGCATTTACCATTACTTATTCGGACTACAGTGGATTTAATTTTCCCAGAAGAGTTCCTTGTTCCATGCACGGTCTGTGTTTAATATATATATATATATATATATATATATTATATATATATATATATATATATATATATATATATATATAATTGTCCTTCACCTTTAAATATTCTTTTGCAGTAAGACCACGATGAAGGAGAGAGTTGTTCCTCTCCCCTTTTCTTCTCTCATCCTACCCTCTCATACACAATACTTCTTTTAGTTTAAGTCATAGAAAAGCATCGAAGAAAACAAAAAGAATGAATTTTTCTCGTACGTGTGGATCCTCAAGGCACCCCTCTACTGCTCTCTGCGTGGGTAGTGTGTAGTCGCGTTTCTTCGTGAAGGGGGGCACTATTTCAATGGTTTTATAATAGAATAATATAAAATTATAGAATTTCTATAGAATTACTGGTAGGAAATGTGCTATATTTTTTCCATCCGCTTATTACGATACCTCAATATTTGGTTTTTCTTGTAGGGGTAAATCACGTATTTGTAATATCTTCAATACCAAATAATTATTTTCTTTTATAATTTTATTTAAAATAAATAAAATAAATAAATATATATTAAGAAATCTTATATATTTAATCTTAATTATCATTCAACTTTGAAAAGAAAATGAAAATTCAAAATGGCGGCCATAGTTTCCAGACGCCATTTTTGAAGTTGTTAACCTTGTCAAGATTATAGCGTTATTTACAAAATAAATTGATCTATCCTGCTAATTCATTGGCTGAGAAACTTCAAGGGCAAAGGGAAAATGACCCCCTTCTCTGCACGAAACTGGGGGAATGTTTAAGCTTGCATGCAGAGAAGAAGTACACAGAGGTCTAAGAACTGTGTGTATATGTATATATATATAGCCAATGAATATTTATTTGGATATATAACCCTTAGGAAATATATTTTCTTTTAAATACATATTTTTCAGAACCATTTTTGTATGAAAAGGGTGAAATTTTTTTCTTTTACCAAATATCTCAGTATGGAATAATTTTTTATAAGAACTTAATTTTACCAGTTGTCTTTCTATTATATATATAGACAAGAGGGTTCCAATAACGAGAAATATTAGTGAACTAAACGTTTAACACTTATTACGAAATTCTAACTGATAAAGTGAAATGCTTGAAAAGGCGATTTGGAACTTGGTTACTTCACTCATTTCTTCCATATTTTCATAACATTTGTGGGATTTTCATTTCACTTAATTTTTCTTAATAATTTTACAAAATAACTTTTAGGTACATTTTGACAAAAAATTATTCCATAAAACGTACTGAAATATAATTAAAATTGGTCTTATGGTCAATTTGAAATTTGTAAAAAATCTATAATTTCGTATCCACAGAATGTATTTTACGAGCTCGTTCTTAACTACGAGATTTGTCCCGTACCATCAACTCGAAAGCAAATGCGCAGGATGTGTTGATTATGTAAGAGTAGGGTCCTAATGCGCATTAAGTATCAGTGACCAACCCACGAGCGTTTTACTGGTGTAGTAACCAATCGTCATTCCCGAGTCCAGAAGGGTATCATCGGAGAGTTCGATGTACCCCATGGTAGAGGGTCTTTGCCCTTTCCAAAGTGCTTTGAAGGCCATAACGCTTTCAAGGTTCAAACAACTCTTGAAATATAATAAAATATTTCCTCGTTATAACTACAGCAACTCTGTATAAATATATTAAAATCTTTCCTCGTCCACGCTCTTAAGACGGTTATATTTAGACATATCTTTCAAGATTGTGAACTTATTTAACCTTTATATTTAGCGAAGATGCCATTTTTTCTCGTTAAGGGCAGCTTCTGAGAATCATTCATGTACTGAAGTTCAAGTTTCACCATTGTAGACAGTTTGGAGGGTCGTTTTGCGCATGCGCCAGTTAAGAAGATAAACGGAAGTCATAGAAAAGGAGGAAAAATATTTCAGTAAAAGTGATATAGGGGCCTATATATATATATATATATATATATATATATATATTGCGTAAAATCGAAAGTATATATTTTGGAATTAAAAATTTCTAAAATATTTTATTTGTATTTAGTATAAACTTATTAACTATTAAAATGTAATAGAAGTCCTTAATACGTATAACCAACACTTTTTTTTTAACCAAACTTGAGAGATTGTTCATACCAATTTCAATGCTTTCATACCAATTTCAATTTCATGCATTTCAATGCTTACTTACGCAAGCAAAAAAATTGAAACGTATATAATATATATATATATGGATTAAACAATATTACACGCATTAAAAGCATTACTAATAAAAAATTTATAAACAAGACCAATAAAATAGGCTTAAATTTTAATTAAAATTATTTATTTGAAGAGTTATTACGAATTTCATAAAAATAAGAGTCTCTCCAGATCAGAAACAAAATGGCGGCTTCTCAAAAGCCGGTTATCACGTGGACTTGGATGTCGACTGGAGAATCTTCTTCTTATTGTGGCTTATAATGTCGAAGGTCGCTTAAGCCCAGTGGCAAAGAGCTATTTACCAGTTAAGCTATTTATTTAATAATTAATTACTTTAATTATTTGTTTATTACGATGTAAATAGGAACATCAACAGTCGATTTAAAAAAAATACTGGCCCAAACCTCCCACACACACTTTCTTATCACAGCGATATTTATCGGTAAGAAAATAGTTTTACGACAGGACTCGTTGAACTGATTGTACAAAAGAATTTTGAAAACGTACAGAAAGGAGAAGTAATATTGGGAGTCTGAAGAGAATTGGTTTTAGGTTGATTTTCATCCGAATTGGGTTTTTATTGGTCAGTGACCATTCAATATATTACAATCGCCAGATAGGTTGTGGTTTTAAAAACCATAAAGAGCCATGATTTGAGTTTATGGTTGGAAAAGTATGCTTTAATTGAAACACCTGAAGATCAGGGCCTCCAGCCTCAATTACCAAATGATATTTTCGTTAAAACTAACGAAAATATCACGACTTAACCTAACCAGTCGTCAAGGGCGTACAGTTGACCTAACCGGGCATTCAATTTAATTTTTTATTATATTTGGTACTGTAAAGCAAAAAACAAAAATACATGGGTGCCCTGATCTTCAGGTGAGCCCTTTAATTTATTAACGGAATTAATAATAATAATAATGATGATGATGATGATGATGATCATCATCATCATCATCATCATCATCATCATCATCATCATCATGATAATGATGATAATAATAATAATAATTATCATTAAAAAAAAAAAGAAAGCAATTAAGAAAATTATCTTTACAAATTTAATTAAATTTGTAAAGATAATTTACGGACACATTATATATATATATATATATAATATATATATATATATATATTATATTGGTTTTAGCTCGGGTAGAGAACTATAAGAAACTATTTCAAAACGAAGAAGCAAGAAATAAGGTTTGGAATACCCATATTTGGGGCATGAACGCAGAAATGACCTCTCTGGCAGCATGAAGCGGTGGGCAAGAGCCTTTGCACCAAGATACTTAGGCCCTTCTTGGGTGCCCTTGTTAAACCCCCCATGCTCCCCATCCTATCCCCTATTTATCCCTCAACCCTTGAGTTGATCTGGCCCCATACCCACCTCGCCCCCAATTCGACACCAGCCCTAATACCAGGCGGGGATATCTCTACCATCCCACCCAACATGCCCACGGGCACCCTCCTTCTGATGACGTCTTTCTTCTTGGAGATCATCTTCCATTATATATATATATATATATATATATATATATTCAACATTTTACTTTATTATTTTCTCTCTCTCTCTCTTTCTATTAATGCCCAAATTTTGGGTATATGGGGAGCAGTAAACGTTTATAATGAACTATAATGTCCCAGTGGTTGATGGGCATGCATTTTCGTCTAATTGCACGGTACCCGATACCTTTTACTGGGTACTCCAGTACTTCAAGACCCACAATTGCATACAGAATTCGTCTCCATAAGACAGTAGCAATTTCAAACCTACTTCTGAGCCGAGATTGCTCGGCACGAATAGGTTTTTAAACCCAATTTATAAAGAACCTCTACGTCTGAGCTATATTGGGCACGTTTTTGACTGCAGTACCATCCATATATATATTATATATATATATATATATATATATATATAGAGAGAGAGAGAGAGAGAGAGAGAGAGAGAGAGAGAATCATCCAGAATTATTATCTGATGCCTATAATCTCTCTCTCTCTCTCTCTCCTCTCTCTCTCTCCTCTCTCTCTTCTCTCTCTCTCTCTCTCTCTATATATATATATATTATAATATATATATATATATATATATATATATAGTCCATATATTTTAACACACTTTTCATTCATTATAACCCGAAATTGTCCAATTATTCTCGTGTCCAATTCATCAACTCATCCACAGACAGCAACCAACCGCAAATACAGAACCTCATCAAACTACAAGGAAAGGATACCTCTCTAATTGACCTCACGAAACAAATTGTTATACACGCACACGTATATATATATATATATAATTTGAGAGGTACAATGTATGCATTGAGTTAATGGTGATATTGTACATTCGGATTACGCTCAGTGTCCCAAGCCCATTGTTGTTCGGGCTCTAATTTGAAGGACTGGACAATGTGCTAACGAATCAAATAAATCGCGTTGCTTCAGATAAAATTTTTATAACAATTATAAGCTTCATTGAGGGTCAAAATGCAGCTCCCACCTCTCTCTCTCTCTCTCTCTCTCTCTCTCTCTCTCTCTCTCTCTCTGATGTATTTGTTGCATAGTTAGTTTTGAGGTAGGACTTTTGACTCATCCTATATATATATATATATATGCGTCTCGGTGTGTATGTAGTGGTTAAAGTCAGATTACGAATCAACCGGTACTGGGTCCGATACCCGGCGATGGCGGGTGGCGCTCAGCTCACTCAGCTATTTAACTTTCCATACAAAACAATGGTTGGTAACCTAGTGGTTAAGACGCCGGGCTGCTGATTGGGAAGGTGTGAGGCCGAGTCCGGGCGAGAACTTTATAATTTCTGACTCCCGTGTTGGATCATGGTTCGGAATCCACGTTAAGCTATAGGTCTAAGGTGGGGCAACAAGGTTACCAAGATATACGTGTGTGTGTGGTGTGTGTGTTATCAACAGTTAAGATACATGTGCTAAGAGATTAAATATTAGTTTGGGACAAAAGTTTCATTGTTTTTCAAAGCACCGATCTGCCCATATAACCATTCAGGTTACGAGTAGCTCCCAGTATCATTGCGAAGCCTGACAAGGCTTCCATACGTGGTTTATCACCAGTGGCAGTGAAAATGTTCTCTGTTAGTATAATCTATGTCCTCAATTCGCATTGCAGACTCTATATATATATATTGTATGATGTATACATTTATGTGTTTGCCTACATCCGGTTGCATAAATACCGTGTTTTGTTCATATATAAAAGACTTACAGAGTTGAGCTTACCAACGACGCCGCTCAGTTACCATGACAACCAATGTATGGCTTTAGAAGAAATAATGTTTCTTAAAATACACTTCAAATCCTTCAGAAGCCATATATTGATCACCATGGTAACTGAACGTCGTTGGTGAGTTTAAATCTCAGAAAATACTGGGTCTGTTTTACATGGTCTTTGAAGACAGGACCAATGTAACCCAGTGTGTGTGTGTGGTGTGTGTGTGTGTGTGTGTGTGTGTGTGTGTGTGTGTGTGTACACCTTTCAAAGGTTCCGCGCGATGATTCCTCCTCATTTGTATATGTATATATATATGTTTGTGTGTATATATATATATATATATATATATATATATATATATATATAGAGAGAGAGAGAGAGAGAGAGAGAGAGAGAGAGAGAGAGAGAGAGAGAGAGAGAGAGAGAGAGAGAGAGAACTATTTTAATTAGTGTAAGGCCTATTTTTATATTATACAAAAAAGATGTAGTTATTATTTTTTACCCTGAGTTAATCGGGTAATATATTAATTAACCTGTACCACTGGTCCTGCCCCAGGTGTAAACAAGGTTCGCCACACGCTTTAACAGACCTGCAAGATAAGGACTGATCCATCGTACCTGCACGGGATATCACCTCTGCACCACACTTGCCTTAAAGTACACACGCGCGCGCGCGCACACACACACACACAAGGAACTGATCATACACTATTCATTGACTATTCTTTGAGGATTATGATAATTCAAAGCATTGTTCTTTCCATTCGTGATGAGACACGTACGGGGGCCTCGTTAATACGCTCACCCCCTCCCCTCCTATATATTTAGCAATAATGCTGCGAACTACACGTACTATAAATGAGTGTATGGGCGGACCGATATGCTTTGCGAAACAATAAAGCCTATACTTTCTGTCTATGTACAACTTTTGTGTGTGTGTGTGAGATATATATATACACAGGAAGATGAAGACCAAGGCAATTGTATAAAACAGCTATTCCAGTAGGACGTTTCGAATCTAATTAGCTTCCTCATCAGCTATTCTAAAAACGAGAGTATAAATAATTACATTAAAAGCAATTAAAAGAAATTCAAACGAAAGTTATAAAATAAATGGGCGTAAACGGAGCGAAACTCACCGTGTGGCGCACGAGACATTTTGTCTCGTGCGCCACACGGTGAATTTGTTTTAATTGCTTTTAATGTAATTATTTATATTCACGTTTTTAGAATAGCTGATGAGGAATCTAATTAGATTCGAAACGTCCTACTGGAACAAAATTTTATACAATAGCCTTCGTCTTTATCGTCCTGTTTGTAAACTCCAGAAACCGATCCATAGCTAATTACACACACACACACCACACACAACACACACACACTAGGTATTTCGAAGTAAATGAAGATAGAAGATAATGAGCGTAGTTTTTTATAAATGTAAGAGTAAGTTTTGGTAAAAGTAAATACGTTCCCAGAATACTAAGTAGAATTCTCGACCGGAATTATTTCAGCTGCGAGGTTAAAAATAAGGATGAAATAACGCGGGCCTCACCTCTTCCTTACAATTCTTATAGAATTATTTACGAATTCTATAAAAAAAATTAAGAATAGAGAAATTCTTTAAGAATTATATATGAATTTTCTAATAGTGTTAAGAGGAATTCGTTAATAATAATAACAGGAATTCTTTAAGAATTCTAGTAAGAATTCCGTAACAATAATACAGATGTTCTTTAACAATTCTATTAAAAATACATAAAAATTATGTGCACAAATTCCATCAAAGATATATTCAGAATTTTCTAAGAATAATATAAGAATTCTTGGAAAATTCTATAAGAAGTACAAAAAATTTTATGTAAGAATGTATTAAAAATGCGTTAAATTATGACATTTAATAAAACATGTTATTCTTAAAGAATTGTTATAAAGAGTTCATTTAGAATTGCGAAAGAATTCTATACAAACGCATAAAATTACAATACATAACTTCTTTCAGAAGCGTGTTGGAATGTTATCAATAAGAATTCTGTAAAAACTCTATATGAGGATTCTGTAAGTAGTACAGGAGAATGTTTTGCATAAGAATTCTTCAAGAATTCTATGTAAGAATTATGCAAGAATTCTATGTAAGAATTATGCAAGAATTCCATATAATAAGAATTATGCAAGAATTCCATATAATAAGAATTATGCAAGAATTCCATATAATAAGAATTATGCAAGAATTCCATATAATAAGAATTATGCAAGAATTCTATATAAGAATTCTTAGTTTCGTTCTTCCTTTTTCTTGTAGTCTATCAATAAGTATTGAACGGCTGTTTTATAGATTAGATTTCATCCTAAACCTGATAAGACGTACCCCATTTTATCGGGTATTTAATAATTTTTTACTGCACCTTCCGTACTCCTTTTATAAAGACTAAAATAACGTACCCACTTTATAACTGATACTTGCATAAAGGAGTTGTAGCTACCCGTATTCATTTTTGTGACCAGAAGGGGCAAAGTTAACAGGTACGGCAATCATCGTACCCAATTCTACCCGTGATTTGTGGTATCCAAACTCCACGAGTCTCCCTAATAACACAGACAACGACCAACCCCCTTTCTGTTGGGTATATAGAAGTTCCCTCCCCTCCCCTAACTAGATTTTTAATGCGATATGGGCATCAGAGTATTATTTACGTAGCAATGGACAGTACCAAATTGGTATTTACTGGAGAAACCTTAAGATTATATACGATAATACGAAAAGAAAAGAAACATTGACATAAATGTGTGTTTATTTCATGAAAGATTATTTTTCACCACAAAAATCACCATTTTTTTAGGTGTTTTTTTTTTAAATATTTCCTGAACGTACTTCACGAACATTATGTCCATATATATATATATATATATATATATATATAGAAACGACGTAAGTATAGAGGAGTGTTCTGCACACGAGGAAGAGAAATAACAAACAAATGAAAAATAAGGCACCCGCCCGGGATTTTTTTCATTTGTTTGTTATTTCTCTTCCTCGTGTGCAGAACACTCCTCTATACTTACGTCGTTTCTATACGTTAATATACTGCGCGGTCATTGCAGTTAAATGTGTATATATAATATATATATATATATGTGTGTGTGTGTGTGTGTGTGTGTTTCAGAAGGGAATGTCTAACCTTATCTTGAATTTTAGTACTGAAAATGTATGAAAAAAAAATTATACCTTCGTAATTTTGGTTTTGCTTCCGCCCGAATTGTTCATTCTGACGAACGTCAAGCTTGCTGCCCCGCCTTAGACCTACAGCTTAACGTGGAATCCGAACCACCACCACCCACTGCGTGTGGTCACAAATTACAGTCCTCGCACGGACTCTATCTCATGACCTCTCGATCAGCTGCCCAGCGTTTTAACCACTATGCTATACTGGGTCCCCACTTATCTCTCAACTAGTGATAATAGAGCAGCTGGGTGAGCTGTGCGCGACGCCTGCCGTCGCCGGATTCGGTGAACTCGTAATCAGCGATGCTAACCATTACAATATATATATATATATATATTATATCAGCTGTGGGTGCCAAGGTTTGTTGCGGGCAAATCCGTTAGTGTTACATACTCGACTCAATCTACAGTATCAATGTAATCGATTTTAAAGCAAACGATTTGCAGGTAAAAATATATCTTTGATTATTTTTGAAAAATCTGCAACAAAGATAGAGTACAGTATATTAAAAACCTATAAAAGCAAGCAAATCTTGACAACAGTAAATATAATAGTTGATAAAAGCAATAGCTTACTTTTTTCTGGTCAACCCGGTATATATATGTGTGTGTGTGTGTGTGCGTGTATGTGCTTTGGACGACTAGTGTTTCTCAATACATAATTGTTTTATCAATACGAGATCTTCTTGACTATATGAAGGCATTTTTGATGGGTGATTAAATATTTTTGAAAAATCTGCAACAAAGATAAATAGAGTATATTAAAAACAAATATTATAAAGACATATAAAAGCAAATTATTTATTTAAATCGTTAAAAAAGCAAGCAAATCTTGACAATAGTAAGTATAATAGTTGATAAAAGCAATAGCTTACTTTTTTCTGGGCAACCCGGTATGTATGTATTTATATATATATATATATATATATATATATATATATTTTTAGGGTGGTCCAAAAAAATAAATGTTGAAAATTCGTAGGTCTTACCCTCTAAAATTGTTACCTATGTTGAAAAAAAACTCTAAATATAAACTTTTAATAAGATAAAAAAATTCTAAGTGGTGCCACATCGCATTTGAATTTAGATGTTTTTAAAAAACCTTTTTTGCTTCTTCCCCATAATAGAGATTTATTGTGTCTTTACGAAAAATATTTCGATATATATATATATATATATATATATATCATTTTTTTTTGCATAATATAGATTTTTGTATGCTTATTGTGGTTAAATATTCCGAAGCGCATCTTGCATGAGCGGTACTGAACACGTTGAGGCAAGAATCGCATCTATTCTGTTGATACTTGGATTCACGTTTTTCCATGAAATACATTTCGTCACTGTTCCCATTAAATGCTCATCTTGCGTAAACGTGTTGAAAGGGCGTTCCTACAACAATCGTATTTTTTATTCACGAGCCTCAGTCTTTTGCCAACATGTCGTTTGCAGTGTATTGTTTGCAGTAATTTGCAGTGTATTGTTTGCAGTAATTTGTAGTGTATTGTTTACAGTGTATTGCAGTTCGTTTGCAGTGTATTGTTTACAGTGTATTGCAGTTCGTTTGCAGTGTATTGTTTACAGTGTATTGCAGTTCGTTTGCAGTGTTGCAATAGTGAATAAGCATATTAGAAATGGCAAGTTCCTCAATGAAAACTCGCAGAAATATCGAAATATGTCTCATTGGACAACCAAATTGAAATGATACGCGGGAGAAAACTTTCTTCCAAAGGTGATGTGCTCCATCGTCTTTTTTATTTACTTAAGGAAAAGAAAACTCTAAGAGAAGCTTCTAAAGCAGTTTACAAAGAGGTAGTTGAATTTTGAGAACGAGCTAGAATTCCAACAAGAGCCGATTATAATGTTATACCAATGATTGAAAAAGTATATAGGCCTATACGGAATATAGAACGCTCCAAAAATTAAAATTCCGCTGCTCCGAAACTCAGCGTGAGAAAAAGAGATTGTTTCAGGACAGTTTAAACCAATGATGCACAAACCCTGGCCCGCGGGCCAAATGTGTCCCCCACGGGTCTTTTCAGTGGCCCCACGGATCTTTTCAATTCAATGAAAAAGTTAGAATATAAAAGTGACCCATTTTATGACTTAGATGGAAAGTAAGTAGGCTAATACATTTAGTTATTTTCTTCGCTTAGCCCTCACATCAAAAAAGTTTGTGCACCACTGCTTTAAACGATCTCTTTGATATTGCTCACTAAAAAGCGCACGAGATGATCAAGATTAAAGAAGACGGAGAATTCCTCCAAGCTCAAAAACAGAAGGGAAGAAAGGGTATATGGCTAACGTTGACAAAGCATCATCAGAGAAAGAAGATCGTAAAAGGAAGAGAGAGTCAGCTAAAGAACGGTTAGCACGTAGGGAAAGTAAGAGAAAGGAGGAAGAAACAAAGTCTGCCAAATTGACTTCATCAAGTAGCATGAGTAATGAAGATGAAACAATGAGCATGAGTAGTGAAGATGAAACAATGTTGCGTAAAACTAACACGGCATCAAAAAATAATGCAGGCAAGCAGATTCCTAGCAAACCAAGTACAGTAAGAAGGAACTTGTAACACGAGACGTTGCAGTTGCACTGAATAGATCGAATATTTCTGATAGACAGGCCGTATATGTGCTATCAGCTGCTGCCTTTGCATTAGATCATGATCTTGATGACTTGTCCATAAGCAGAAGTACAGTTCGTCGAAAGAGAATGAATGTACGTGAGAAAATCGCAAAAGATTTAAAAGAATCCTTTAATCGTGAATGTTCTTTAATGGTGCATTGGGATGGAAAAATGCTAATCGATTTAACTGGAAATTAAAAAGTTGAAAGATTAGCAGTGTTGGTGTCAGGAGAAGGCAAATCAAAGTTGCTTGCAGTACCCAAACTCGAGTCTGGCACAGGAGTAGACATTGCAACAGCTGTTGTCGAATGTTTAAAGGACTGGAACTTAATTGATCGCATTAAAGGTATGTGCTTTGACACAACTGCCACGAACACGGGTCCTAAAAAGGGAGCTACTGCACAAATAGAACAAAAGCTTGGGGAAGACTTACTAAATATTGCATGCCGGCACCATATAATTGAACTTATTGCATCCAATGTTTTTGAGGTGTGTCTTTGTTCCGCCACTAGCGGACCTGATATTCCGATATTCAAACGCTTTAAGTCTGCCTGGAACTCCATCAATAAAGAAAATTTTGAAACCTTTCCTGATACTCCAGGACGTGATGAACTGCTTGTTATTTGTAAGAAACATCTAACCTCCACACGAATCCGAGATGATTACAGAGAGGCCCTGGAACTTACAATCATCTATCTAGGAGATGTACCACCACGTGGAGTCAAATTTCTAAAGCCAGGTGCTTTGCATCGTGCCAAGTGGATATCTCGCATAATCTATGCAATAAAAATTAATCTTTTCTGCCCACAGTTTAAAATGACTCTAAAGGAACAAAGTGGAATAAAACGTTTTGCACAATTTGCCATTAGACACTATGTTCCTGCAAGGTTTTCTACACCTATCGCTACTTCTGCCCCTGCCAATGATCTTTCGTTACTAAAACTGCTGCTAGTATACGAAGACAAAAGCATTGCTTCTGCAGCATCTCAAGCACTTTCTCGCCATCTTTGGTACCGAAGTGAATTTATTATTTCACTTTCATTCTTTGATGAAGATATTTCCATTGATGTTAACCCTTTACGGACGAGTCCGCAGCATATGCGGTCACTCTTGTTACCAGAACGTATAGGTTTTATTGTTATTGAAAACTAAATATTTTAGTAACTAGTCACTGAAATGATACACATTTTGGGTTCCTTTCCCGACAACTAAATGACATCTATATATAAACACGTAGAAACATTTATAGAAACGAGGCATTGTAGTACAATTTATATTATTATTTCTGGTGGACCTTAAGGTACCATCCGTCGTTAAAGGGTTAAAAGAGACATGGTAAAGGCACTCGACATAAGGGGATCTAAACATCCGCCCAAAAGAATAAATTGGAATCTGCCAACGATATTCAAAACAAGACAGTAGTAGCCAGCTTTGTTACTAGCTCGTCTCGACTATTTTTCACTAAGCTCGGACTCCCAATAGCCTTTCTTGAGGATAATCCAACAAACTGGAAGAACAGACAAGATTATCGAATGGCCCTTGAGTATGTCAAGTCAATGATGGTAACAAATGATAACTCCGAAAGACGAATAGCATTAATAAAAAATTTCAATGCGCATCTAACTAAGAATGAAAGTCAAAAGCAGTTTCTCCTGCAAGTAGTGGAGCAACATCGCCTGCAGTTTCCTAATGTAAAAATATCAAACTTGAAGCAGGAACTGCGAACGCAGCAACAATGAGTGGGAGATGAGCACCCACGAGACCCCCCACCTCTGAGTGGTTAATACTCCATTAGAGTTGAATATGGAGGGGGACTGCCATAAACTAAAGAAATTTTTGAATATGAATTCAAAGAATTTTGAAACAAGAAAATTAAGAAATTTAAAGTCGGGTGTGGCACCACCAAATATTTATTAATTTTGATAAGTTTTGGTCAGTAACGTTTTTTTAATATACAGTAGGTAACAATTTCCGAGGGTAAGACTTAAGGTTCAGATACTTTTAAAATTTACTGTATAATTTTGGACCCCTATATATATATATATGTTGGGGTAAATGTGATAAATTGGTAATTATGCATAATTACCGGTAAATATGCATAATTGAAAATATTATGACTTAACCTAACCAATTGTCAAGGGCGTACAGTTGACCTAACCGGGCATTCAATTGACCTAATTGAGTGCCCGGTTAGGTCAACTGTACGCCCTTGACAATTGGTTAGGTTAAGTCATGATATTTTCAATTATGCATATTTACCGGTAATTATGCATATTTACCGGTAATTATGCATAATTACCAATTTATCACATTTACCCCAACATATACACGTTATATCAATATTTCTCAGTTCGTCTGTATATCCGCATCTGCAGCTATATATCTAATTTTATCTACAGTATATGTCCATATCTAGAGTATATCTAAATCAGTGCGTCAGTTGATAGATAGATATATATATAGATATATATATATATATATATACAGGGTGTCCCATAAGTCCGGCATCATAAGAGAAATTCATATTTTTCTATTTCTACAAACCATAATTCATATGCTCGGGATGCCAATTTCCCGTCCACCATTCTGTTCAGTGACGAGGCTGTTTTTATGGAAATGGTGAGGTAAATCGACAGAACACCCGCTACTGGTCTCAAAACAACCCTCACTGGTATACCTCTTCAAAGGAACAAGGTGCATCTCGGGTGATGGTATGGTGCGGCATTTGGAAGGATCGCATCATAGGCCCCCTCTTTTTCGATGAACATGTCACTGGAGGCACCTACCTACGTATGCTCAACGAAGAAGCATTTCCAAGTGTCTTGAACGAAGAAGGAAATTTCCCAACATGGTTCCAGCAAGACGGCGCTCCTGCGCATTACAGCACCCAAGTAAGGGAATACCTGTACCAACAATCCCCTGGTCATTGGATAGGACGTCGAGGGCCTGTGGAATGGCCAGCTAGAAGCCCGGATCTCACGCCACTAGATTTTTATCTCTGGGGCCACTTGAAAGCGCTGGTATACGTAGAGAAAATTAGGAGTGTTGAACATTTGCGGCAGCGCATTATTGGGGCATGTAACACCATTACTCCTGACATCATTCACCGTGTGCTTGCTGACTGGGTATCACGTCTGAATTTGTGTATTGAAAACAATGGTGGACATATTGAGCACGTTCTGTAAATAAAAGCTTTTGTTTTGCCTTTTTTTATTATTTTTCCTATGATGCTGGACTTATGGGACACTCTGTATATTGGGGTATTCTAACTTGGTGTTGTTTTTCTAAATTTCCGGAAAGTACCGAGTACCCTAGCTACTATATATATATAAATATAAACCTTGAAAGGTTTCGCGCGATGTTCTATCTTTTATTGTCAGTTCGTGCTACTGATTAGTGGTTTCCTATTTTACAGATTTGGAAAATGAATGCTACCCCGCAATTTCAATCGCGGAGGCTGAGGGAAGCCGAGCTGCCCACTCCAAAAATCCCTTCTTGATCGTATCGTCAGAACGGAACCAGAATAAAAACGTCGTCGACGGTAGCGCAGACGCGGCTACGTCATCTCCCTCTCCTTCTACGGAGACACTCTCCTGCTGCGGTGACTGCGGCTGTCAAGAGGACAAGGACATTAATTTGGAAGATTCTTTACCATCGTCGCCATTTCCCTTAATCGATTTTCACGACGACGATGATGACATCGTCATCCTCCCTCAGGAAGAGAAATACCAACAACCACAGACGTCGACTTCATCATCGGTTTCTGGGAATTCTGAACTCCCTACAAAACACGCCTCCTCCCCACCACCAATCACCTTCATTACGGTCACCAGCACCACAGTGAGTTACGCGCTTCATATATTATATATATTTTTTTTTCTTATACGGGAAGGAGGGGCCATGGGCGAATGCTTGCAAAAGCACTTCCACCCCCCTTCCATAGAGGAAGAAGAGAGCCAAAATCAAGGTCCAAGTTTTCCGAGATGCCTGGACATTGCGTTTGAAACAATGGAGGTCATAGACAGGGGGAAAGATGGATTGAGGAGGATTGTTCCAGATTTGACTGGTTGAGTATAGATGAAAGATTGAAAATACTTATTAACCCTTGCGTTGGGGAGTTGGACAGAAAAAGAGTGAGAATGTGTCGAAAGTCTGGTACTGCGTGCTCTCCTTAAGGGAGGAAGCATGCAGTTAGAGAGTTCAGAAGAGCAGTGTTCGTTATAATAGTAATAGTAAAGAGAGAGCGAGGCATTAAAGACAGTTAGTAAGAAGCAGGAAATTGATGAGACGAAAAGCTTTTGATTCCACCCGGTCAAGTACGGCTGTGTGGGTTGAGCCACCTCACACACACACGAGAAACGTACTACATACAAGGGAGGACAAGACCCCTGTACAGAGACAGCAACTCAGTCAGGGTGAAGAAACTGCTGAGCCGGTACAGCACACCTAATCTCTTAGAAGCTGTTTTGGAGAGAGAGTATACGTGATCTTTTCAAGAAAGATCACGAGAAAAGGAAACGGCCAAGAATGTTAAGAGGAAGGATTGAGTTGTGTATTGTTGAAGGTAAAGGGACAGTCGTGTGAAAGAGTGTGACGAGTAGACAAATGAAGGAACCTAGTTTTCGAGGCATTGAAAGCAACGAGGTTTTCTCTGCTCCAGTCAAAGACAGTAGAAAGATCAAAGGTCAGGTGCGCTACAGCCGTCCTACGCGAATCATGGAGTGACTGCTCAGAGGGACGCTTTGTGAAGCGGGTGGAGAAGTGAAGAGTGGAATCATTGGCATAGGAGTGGATAGGACAGGAAGTGCGACTTAATAGATCATTGATAAATAATTAATAAATAGAAGGAAAAGAGTGTGGGTGACAGGACAGAGCCCTGAGGAACATCACTATTAATAGCTTTAGGAGAAGAACAGTTGCCATCTACGAGCGCAGCTATAGATCGGCCAGAAAGGACATTAGAGACGAAGGCACAGATAGAAGGATAGAAACCGAAGGAGGGCAGTTTGGAAATTAAGGATTTGTGCCAGATTCTATTATTCGATATGTCTATCGCAATAGAAAAGATTTCACCGAAACCCTGAAAGGAAGATGACCAAGAGTTAGAGAGATATGCAAGAAGGTCGCCAGTAGAGCATCTCTTGCTGAACCCATACTAACGATCTGAAAGAAGATTGTGAAAAGAGGTGTTTAAGAATCTTCCTATCAAGGAATAAATAAATAAATAAATAAATATATGTTACGATTTTTTTGCGAAATCGGTCTTTTTGCAAATTTTCCGGTCAGTTTGCGAAGAAACCAAAGCAATAGTAATTTTACAAAATGACCTTAAATGTTTGATCATTTTGCAAAAACACAAAATTCGGTCAATTTTCAAAACACACAAAAATCGTCCACTTTGCAAAAAACAAAAATCGTCCACTTTGCAAAAAACAAAAATCGGCCACTTTGCAAAAAACAAAAATCGGCCACTTTGCAAAAAAACAAAAATCGGCCACTTTGCAAAAAAAACAAAAATCGGCCACTTTGCAAAAAAAAACAAAAATCGGCCACTTTGCAAAAAAAACAAAAATCGGCCACTTTGCAAAAAAAACAAAAATCGGCCACTTTGCAAAAAAAACAAAAATCGGCCACTTTGCAAAAAAAACAAAAATCGGCCACTTTGCAAAAAAAACAAAAATCGGCCACTTTGCAAAAAAAAACAAATCGGCCACTTTGCAAAAAAAACAAAAATCGGCCACTTTGCAAAAAAAAACAAAAATCGGCCACTTTGCAAAAAAAACAAAAATCGGCCACTTTGCAAAAAACAAAAATCGGCCACTTTGCAAAAAACAAAAATCGGTCACTTTGCAAAAAACAAAAATCGGCCACTTTGCAAAATCACCAATAATCTTGTCGGTGTATTTTCAAAATCTCTTGTTCTAATTCTGTAGAACCTTCTAGCTCCTAACCTAACCTAACCACAATGACACTGTTGGTTAGGTTAGGTTAGGAGCTAGAAGGTTCTACAGTATTAGAACAAGAGATTTTGCAAATACACCGATACGATTATTGGTGATTTTTCAAATTGACCGATTTTTGTGTTTTTGCAAAATGATCAAACATTTAAGGTCATTTTGTAAAATTACTCTTGTTTTGGTTTCTTTGCAAACTGACCGGAGAATTTGCAAACTGACCGGAGAATTTGCAAAAAGACCGATTTCGCAAAAAACTATATATATATATATATAATATATATATATATATATATATATATATACCGGGTGCGGCAAAAGTAACGCCCTTTTAATAATTGTATAATTTTTTTTAGGTGTATTGAGCCAACCACAAAATTAATTAAATTCCAGTTATTTTTTAGTTTTTACTGAGAAAGTACTTATTATTTTTCTTAAAAACCTTATTATTTCTCTTAAAATGCTGTAATTGATTTATTTCCTTCAATAAAAGAGAATAAACTAAAAAGGGCGTTATTTTTGCCGCACCCGTTTATATATATGGAATATCATGCATGATGAATAGGACTACCCACGTTTTTTACATTAAGCAAAAATGCACCCCCTCCCCCCCGACAGGACTTCAACCTACCACCTTTTGAGTAGAAGGCAAGCAGGCTTACAGGGCTAACATTACGCTACGCCAAAGTAAAAATTAGTACAACCTGGCGCATATTTCACTCAAATTTGGCGTAACACTAGGGACCCATATATTTATTACACCCGAGATTTGAATGAAATGCTGCCATTACCTCGAGTGCAGTGGGTGGGGGTTGATACGGAAAACACCTCGGGAGGCGAATATATTGTCCCCCCCCCCTTTCTGAGTGTTGAACTATGCACCAGGTTTTGCTAATTTTTACCTCATCGTAGTGTAATTTCAGCCCGTCTGCCTTCAACTCAAAAGGTGATGGGTTAAAATCCTGGTGGAGGAGGAACTTTTGCATTATTATTATTTTTATTATATTACTTACTTAATGTTACTGTATGAGAGTTCGAAATGACGGTTCAGGTTCGATCTGCGGTCGACCCCTCTGCAGCGTCCCGCCTCATTTGCGGATATATATATTTTTTTTTCAGAACTCGAAAGATGCCCAACCTTCCTTCAGTGAAGATAATAAATCCCTCCCAAATGCAGTCATAGTAACACACAACAGCACAAACGGTTCAAATTGTGATACCCACAGTACCGAAGGGGCAATACCCACCACTGACAGTACAAATGAGAGTGAAAAAGAAAAAATATCTGCGGTTACTGAGCGCCCACATTCAATTATTTCCAAATACAAGGAACCTGGTGAGTTCGACTTGTATTTACTGGTTATGTGTAGTGGTTGCTGGTTGTGTAAGGTTATAGTGTATTGTTATTTTACATGGTTGTGTTGTTATTTTATAGTAAATACTACATTTTTAATACTATATATATGATACACAGTCTGCGGGTATCAAAAAACCTCAGGGGACCATTTTGAGTTCTCTCCCATATATATATATATAATGTTTAACTAACATTTATTTTTTAAAGGTTTCAGCTTACCCCCAACGCCTCCTTCGTGTTCAGGAAGTGACAGTGAAAGTGGGGGACAGTCTCCCACCAGGAATTACCCCCTGTATGAAAGAATAAATCCCCCCCTGTGTAACTCCAAAAAGAATGGAATAATTAAGAATTCAAACAGGACACCCATCCATACTCATCTCATATCTTCACAACCGGTGAGTGACTGTACAACTTATTACATCTATCAAAGCCGGCCGAGTCCTACAACCTTTATTTACGTAGAAAGGAGGGGCCAAGGGGGGTGCCCTGAAAAAATCCCCCTTTATACGAAAGAGACCCATTCCAAATTAAATAAAGATTGGATTTATTCCTACAGTTAATTCATTCCAATTAATAGTAACTCCATAAGGATAGTCAACGTCTCCTGCCTGACTACTTTAAGATTTTGAAACTTAATATTAATAGTTTGGGTGCAAAATCCGATCAAATAAGTTTATTTCTAACGTTAGAAAGACATTTGCTAAACCTAAGTTAGAACACGGTCTCTTTTTCAAATTTCAAAAGACAATGAGTGTTTGGTTAAGGTAAGAGGGGATCTCTAGCTTTACGTGGGATACGAACCACGGGTCGTTACATTATTATCTGGACGCGAAGAACGGTCCCCCATCCAACTACTTCCCAGACACAATGTCGCTTAACTTCGCTGGTCGAGGTGAAACGTTGTTACGACAATGACCGTGACGTAGCCTCTATCTCCTATATAACATCGATTCCCAACCTGTGGTAAGGGGGAGTTCTTTTAGGTGGTATGCGAGAAAGTTTTAATCCGCAGCTGGCATATATATCAACACGAACGTCCACGTAATATATCTCGCCTTCATACAATAAATAAGTTGCTAAAATAAATCAGTTTTAACTTAAGGGTAAATTAACTTAAAAACTATAACTAAAATAAAGTACATTGTAATATATATAAAATGAGAAAAATAAACTTTGTTTAAATATAGTCATTAAACACATATTTTAAATAAAATATTTAAGTTACCCTTAAAATTTTATTCACAATTTAAAGAAAACTAATAACTCTTTTCCTAACAAAAAAGCGGCTGTCATACTATATAATGAACAAGTTTGTTTTCGCACCTGTAATTAGCTGTAATTCTATGTTTGTGCATAATTAACATATATTCAACCTGAACTCAGTCTCTACTAACACAGATGTACGAGTTATATTACATAAACACACACATATTTTATATATATGTACAGGGTGTCCCATAAGTCCGGCATCATAGGAGAAATTCATATTTTTCTATTTCTACAAACCATAATTGGCTCGGGATGCCAATTTCCCGTCCACCATTCTGTTCAGTGACGAGGCTGTTTTTTATGGAAATGTTGAGGTAAATCGACAGAACACCCGGTACTGGTCTCAAAACAACCCTCACTGGTATACTTCTTCAAAGGAACAAGGTGCATCTCGGGTGATGGTATGGTGTGGCATTTGGAAGGATCGCATCATAGGCCCCCTCTTTTTCGATGAACATGTCACTGGAGGCACCTACTTACGTATGCTCAAGGAAGAAGCATTTCCCAGTGTCTTGAACGAAGAAGGAAATTTCCCAACATGGTTCCAGCAAGACGGCGCTCCTGCACATTACAGCACCCAAGTAAGGGAATACCCGTACCAACAATTCCCTGGTCATTGGATAGGACGTCGAGGGCATGTGGAATGGCCAGCTAGAAGCCCGGATCTCACGCCACTAGATTTTTATCTCTGGGTCCACTTGAAAGCGATGGTATACGCAGAGAAAATTAGGAGTGTTGAACATTTGCGGCAGCGCATTATTGGGGCATGTAACACCATTACTCCTGACATCATTCACCGTGTGCTTGCTGACTGGGTATCACGTCTGAATTTGTGTATTGAAAACAATGGTGGACATACTGAGCACGTTCTGTAAATAAAAGCTTTTGTTTTGCCTTTTTTTATTATTTTTCCTATGATGCCGGACTTATGGGACACCCTATATATATATATATATATATATATATATATATATATCATGTGCGGTAAGTTCACCGACATCAATTCACCGCGGGAAAGTTCACCGCCATCAATTCACCGCGAGGTAAGTTCACCGCGAGATAATTTCACCGCGAGGTAAGTTTTTTTAACTTAACAAGAATTTAATATAGGGTTTAGCAACACTATTTAAAAACATTAAAATATAATTAGGACAAAAATTTAAAAAGTTAGGTTAGGTTAGGTTAGGTTAAGTTAAAAAATTCTTTTTAATTTTATTCATTTTACGGTGAACTTACCTTGCGGTGAAATTACCTCGCGGTGAACTTACCTCGCGGTGAACTTACCTCGCGGTGAACTTACCTCGCGGTGAACTTACCTCGGGGTGAACTTTCCCGCGGTGAACTTTCCCGCGGTGAACTTTCCTGTAACCTATATATATATATATACAGTATATGTTTTTTTGTATTTATATGCACATATATAATTTTATTTATCCTTTAGAAGGGTGCTACGGGAACTTTATTCCTAACGGAGGAAGAGAAAAGGACTTTGGTGTCAGAGGGGTACGCCATTCCATCAAAGTTACCGCTCTCGAAGGCGGAGGAGAAGTCCCTGAAGAAGATTAGAAGAAAAATAAAAAATAAAGTGAGTTGAAAGAACTCTTAAATAAACTCAAATGAGTTTGATGTTTGTATCGAATTTGAGTCCTTGTGAGCAGGAGGTGGTTCCGTTCTTACGAGTGTGGTAACATTGAAGCGTTGCGAATACTAGTGACGAACAACGTTTCTCATATACAATAGAGGAACAGTAAGCCCGTTGTAGAGAGAGAGAGAGAGAGAATTTTCTTTAGATGGGTTAAGCTGCTTTAGGCGTAAAAAGCAATACCATCTTGAATCATAACACTTCAAAGTACAACATCCTCCTTAATTGAGTTGGGCCGTCTAGAGACTCTAGACACCCTTTTCGTACAAAACTAGATTTGCCCAGAACTTTTGTTACTACAGCACTGCAAATCCTAACTTAATTAGCTTGGTAACAGTTTTACACGCCAAATTTGCGAGAGAGTCTTGGAAGACCATCAAGAATTAATTCTTTTAATGGAATTTTACATCTTTTTTACATTATTTTTTTTAAATAAATGTAAAAAAAATCAAAAATACTTTACACAAAATGCGTCGACTCAGTGCTAAATTTAATAGATTAATTTTAGTTACATTTCTTAAACCTGTTAAAACGAAGATAAGTAAATGCAGGTTTTTCACACGTCGGCCATCTTGAAAATTCATGATGACCGCCATAATTGACAAACTAAGTATCAGACACTATTCTAATCCATTTTAATGGTTTCGTTGACCAAAACAGAACTTATTCCACTTGGCAGTAAGAAGATTATGAAATACCCAGCAAAAGTGGGTATAGAAGTGCCAGTAATCAAAGTTCTCCACCATTCGCACGCTCTATTTACTGGGACTATTTAGTAGCGATAAAAGTCCTTGGATACCTGTGTGAACAAGGGTATTTAGGGAGATACAATACTGTTTCGGAATGTTACTTTTAAGATGTCAGTTTTTGCTCCTAAAGCAACTTAACCCGTTAAAGAAATACATTATTTGCCTGTTTATTTACAACATACATCTTGTTTTAAAGATTTCTGCCCAAGAATCACGAAGAAAAAAGAAAGAATATATGGACACTCTGGAGCAAAAGGTTGACCTCTTATCGCAGGAAAACAACGCCTTCAGGCGGAAAGTCGAGTCCCTTCAAAACAAAAACAACCAGCTACTGCAGGAGTTGGAACAACTCCAGAAGTCGGTGAACAAAGACGAGAAGAACAGAACTCGGTCCACCCCGAAGGCCATGATTTTATCCTGAAGTAGTAGACCATGATGGTTCCACTAGATATATCTGAAGAAGGTAGTAACAGCATGTTGCAGTGTTGGAGCATATATATATATATATATATATATATATATATAATATATATAATATATATATATATATACACAGTGATTCCTTGGTGAATGTAATGTGTGTACAGTAGTGAGGTTGGAGTTGAGGTAACTCGAACCCCAGTCCCGGTAGTTACCGGATGACATAAGAATTCAGTAAATAATTCAAGTGAACACACTTCACACACAGAAATTCACAAATCTGAAAACAAAAGTTCAGTTAATATATATATATATATATATATATATATATATATATATAATATATATATATATATATATATATATATCAGAGCGCCTGAAACAAAGTTATAAATTATTACATATATATATACGTATATATACCATAAATGTGATCATTGTGCCTTTTTCATTATATATAATTTCACAAACGTGCTTACTTCCATATATATATATTATATATTATATATATATATATATATTATATAATAGTTTTGTTATACTTAACTGCAAACAAACATCAGTGTAATGAAGGTAACATATGTGTCTTAAAACTACAGCGACTGTACATTGTTACGCTGTGCGTTCTTAGTATTTATACATTAGTACATTAAATAAGTAATTTATTAATTATACAGGGTGATCCAAAAAAATATTAACGCTTGTATGGGAAAGAATTACGGATGTCATCCAATAAACAAAAGGAAAAGAGAGTGGGTGACAGGACAGAGCCCTGAGGAACACCACTGTTAATAGCTTTAGGAAAAGAACAGTTGCCATCTACAACAGCAGCAGAGATGTGCCTTAGGGCTCCGGAAGCAACATTTGACCGCTTTCATACATGCGTAGATATCCATGGACAGCAAGGAGAGACTGTATAAAGGCACTGTTTGCATCACAAAAAAATAATTACAAATTGGAAATAAAAAAATAGAACCCCCATATAAGTGTTAACTTTTTTAAATCACCATAATATATATATATATATATATATATATATATGTTTTCTGTAAATAATGTTAGGTTTTTAAATTTTATTAAAGTATATTATACACAAATAATAATAAGTAATGTGCTTTTGAGAAATCTTCAAATTTGTACAAGAATTTCTCGCAAATTCACTTACATTTGAAAGAAAAAAAAAAGAAAAACAAGAACGGTTAACCCCCCCCCCTTAAAAATCTTTCAATATTACGAGTATTAAAAAAACAAAATTGGTTTCACAGTTTAAGACCGACGAAATCGCCGTTGATTGAAGAAACAAAAAAAATAAGTTACATCAAATATAACGAAATGGATTGTTTCTTCAGTATTTTTAATTGATAAAACTGAAATGAATGCGAAGCAACATAATAAGGAAAGAACATTGAACTTTCTGGGAAAAAAGAATAATCTTGTTAGGGGGTAATCCATAAAATTTGTAATATTGAATTTTACATTAGAAAAGTTATATAATTTCGTACGTTTTAAAAATATTTATAATCAGTTTTGTGGAGATGTTTCACGTATATTATAGGTGAAATGTTAAAATATATACAGGGTGTCCCATAAGTCCGGTGTCATAGGAAAATTTATTTTAAATTAAGTTTCCAAAAGTAATAATACATTAGAACTAAAACAAAGGTTCAAATTGACGTCTTGTTTTGGAACCTTTTTTTTTGGGGACGGGTAAAATAATGCAATGGCTACTATGTTAGGGAGTTACACTCGTGAGGAAAAGGCCTCTCTGCCTTTTTCTGAGGACAAAAGGCCCAAAACAAGACATCAATTTGAACATTTGTTTTGGTTCTAATGTATTACTTTCGTAAATTTCATTTAAAAAAAAAAATCCTACGAGACCGGACTTATGGGACACCCTGTATATAAAGCGATATTATTTTTTTTTTTCAATGATTGTCTTAAAGGAAATTTCTCAATTTGCGAGAATTTTTTTTAACAAATCTAAAGAACATTTCTCAAAAATCCCTTAAATTAGATGATCTTAAATTTCTTAATAATAATATTATTTACATACATTTAGAAATTAAGTTTAAAAATATTTTTTTAAATGGGAAAAAGTCTCATATATTAATTTTTAGCATCTGGAAGTTGCCGGAAGTGACAGCAAACTACCGGAATTCGGGATTTTATATATTTGTAAACAAAGTTCTGACTATTTTTATTTTTTATTTATTTATTTTTTTTTGTAAAAAAGTCTGACAATTTCAGTATAAAAACCTTGACTGAAGATTTTCCTTATTTTAATTAATAGACAAATTTATGAGCAACATTCATTTCGATTTGTGGTTGTGCTGAGGTTGTGAATACAATATGTATAGAGCAAATAGTTTGCTAGGTTGTGATGTGTTCATTTAGAGAGTCGTGTATTCAAAAAACACTTTTGTGGTATATACAGGGTGAACCAAAAGTGTTACCATGTGTGAAATGTATATTTATTCAACACATGTTCGACTGAAGCCCGTGAAGCCGTTTAAAAATATATCAATTCTCTTGTAAAAAATTGTTTGTTATTACGTTCCAGTGTCAAACGCTGGCACTCTCTTTTCCAGTGTCAGACGCTGGCACTCTCTTTTTCAGTCAGACGCTGGCACTCTCTTTTCAGTGTTTACGCTTAGTTCCTGAATAATGGATGGCAATGATTTGCAAATCACAGACTTCAGGTAACCCCACAAAAACTGAACATTCGAAAGCAGGTTGCCAACGTCTCTACAGGAATGCTCCGAAATGCCCGCAGTAGTTTATGTAAGAGAATTGACATATGTAAATGGCTCCTCGGCCTGACGTTTGAAGATGTACTGAATTATAAAACTTTCCACATGGCGGCAGACTTTTGCTAAACCATATATATATATATATATATATATATATATATATATATATATATATATATAAGAATAATTTGTAGAATTTAATACACTAATGGTATTGTAACAGTATTAACAATAATACTAATATAATAATTAACATGGCATACGCTAAGAGTAATATAATTATATTGGTACTAAGTACTTTAGTTTCAACTGTACATACCAGAGGGCATTGTTATTCAGCGCGGAGGGATCTCAGACATACTGTACATAACTAAACTAGTTGGACCAAATCAACACGGCGTGAATCTCAATTTTCTAATGTTTGGAAATGTGCATAAATCAATATTTTATACACACACACACACACACACACAATGATGCGTGTATATATATATATATACAGGGTGTCCCATAAGTCCGGCATCATAGGAAAAATAATAAAAAAAAGGCAAAACAAAAGCTTTTATTTACAGAACGTGCTCAATATGTCCACCATTGTTTTCAATACACAAATTCAGACGTGATACCCAGTCAGCAAGCACACGGTGAATGATGTCAGGAGTAATGTTACATGCCCCAATAATGCGCTGCCACAAATGTTCAACACTCCTAATTTTCTCTGCGTATACCAGCGCTTTTAAGTGGCCCCAGAGATAAAAATCTAGTGGCGTGAGATCCGGGCTTCTAGCTGGCCATTCCACAGGCCCTCGACGTCCTATCCAGTGACCAGGGAATTGTTGGTACAGGTATTCCCTAACTTGGGTGCTGTAATGTGCAGGAGCGCCGTCTTGCTGGAACCATGTTGGGAAATTTCCTTCTTCGTTCAAGACACTGGGAAATGCTTCTTCCTTGAGCGTACGTAGGTAGGTGCCTCCAGTGACATGTTCATCGAAAAAGAGGGGGCCTATGATGCGATCCTTCCAAATGCCACACCATACCATCACCCGAGATGCACTTTGTTCCTTTGAAGAGGTATACCAGTGAGGGTTGTTTTGAGACCAGTAGCGGATGTTCTGTCGATTTACCTCACCATTTCCATAAAAAACAGCCTCGTCACTGAACAGAATGGTGGACGGGAAATTGGCATCCCGAGCATATTGTTCCGTAGCCCATTCACAAAATTCCATCCGCCGGTCGGGATCATCATCATCGCCGCTTAATTTCTGGAGGATCTGAAGTTTATATGGATGCCATTTGTGAGCCTGAAGAATGCGATGGATGCTACTTTTCGACACTCCTGTCTCGGCGGACAATCGCCGAAGAGACTTATTGGGGTCTTCTGTTAAAATGAGCCAGGATAGCAGTCGCTATATCATCGTCAGTGGATCTCCTTGAAGGTCCACTGCGTGGTTTATCTTCTATGGATCCTGTTTCCTTAAACTTTGCAACGAGTCTGCTAACACAACTCTGTGTTATTGGCTCGCGGTCTGGATGCAGTCTGTTAAATTCAGCAGCGGCCTCTCTTTGACTCCGATTTCCTATGAGTAGAATTATCTGGATTCGTTCTTCCTTGCTCAGAGACATTATGGCCTGTAGAAAGAGAAAAATATGAATTATGGTTTGTAGAAATAGAAAAATATGAATTTCTCCTATGATGCCGGACTTATGGGACTGATGCCGGACTTATGGGACACCCTGTATATATATATATATATATATATATATATATATATATATATATATATATATATATATATATATCCCTACGAAATAGTATCGGTTTTAAAGTCTATACATGTATTCCTTTCCTCTGATTGGTCAGCCTTTGGAAGAAATGAAACATGGTTCCTCATTGGACAATTCATAATCTCAGACCCAACGTTCTCAGTACACATTTGCGAGATGTACAGATTCCATATTATTTCGTGAGGACACGTATACAATGGAAACATACAGATGAGGTATAAGAACTCAATCATCAGGATATTAAGCTTCGCAACGATATCATTGGCTGAATCTTGCGAAGTCGCTTTTAATGGTAGTAACCGAGTTGAGATTATGTATAAGCAAAGTGCCTTATCCTCTTTATAAATTAATTAAATGATGGAGTTTTTTATGGGGGGTAAAAAGCGATAACTTATTGAGTTTTTTAACGTCAAAATACATAAATACACTTACACTATCTGAACGATTCGCCTGAGAATGGCTCGATTCCCTTCCGCGTCGATTAAGACGAGTTCCAGATCTTTGAAATTATAGGTTTATGTATGTTCTTTCGAGTTATTTTAAAGAACACGGGATATTATTATTTACCCACTGGCGTAAGTTTAGGGTGACATTCCATGATTAAGTTAGAAAACTCACCGAGTATTTTGTACAGTGAGTTAACCTTTGGGTAAATATTTAAGACTTCAATGTGGGTATCCAATCCGCATGAAGTGGGCATTAAGTATAGAAATAAATATTAGTTAAAGTAATAAATGCATTAGCAAATTAATTAATTATTACAATGTATTATTATCAAGTCGTAACACTATCCTATTACTTGTTATTTATTGAATAACTTAAAAATACATAAAAATTAAAATTTAAGACAATTTTTTTATATAACCATTCCTAAACTTGCAGCAAAATGAAAACAGGTTGTGAAGGGTATTTATGAAATGATAAGAATGCGGAGAAAAGAAAATGAGTCGTCGCGCGGCACAATGACAATTAACCCAACGGGTGAAAATGCCGTTTTCTACGTCATAGTAAACTTCAACCTTTCGTCTATCGTGTACCAAAGCGTCTTTTGGCGTAATCGTCATCGTTTTTGTCGTATTTTTGCAGTGATACAATCAAAATTGATCCATTCTCTATAAAGTTATTTGCTATAATCTTCCAATCTTTATACCCTTAACGCTATTTCACCTTACAAAAACTTTAAACACTTCTCTCTTATCATTTAATCACTCACCCATTCAATGGTCACAAAATTACTTACAAAATTTTAAAAACTCATCAAATTACACACACATACATATATATATATATATATATATATATATATTATATATATATATATATATATACATACAGGGTGTTTCATAACATGTGGGACGCACTGTCAGGATGGATTCAGGACCTGAAAACAATGAAAAAAGTTCATATAAACATATGCCCAAATCGCTTTGTTTCCGAGTTACAACCTGTTATGTGTTCCAGCAAGCATCCGCCTTCCCTTTAAAGGAAGTGCTCAAAATGACCGCCTTGGGCTGGCTTGAATACACGCCTGAACACGCCTCGTCACAGACTCCCTGACACGTTCAAACATTCCAGGTATTGCTCGGATTTTCTGGCATCCTTGTTCTATACGTTGGCGAAGCATTTCAACGTTGTCAATGGGTGTCACGTAAACGATGGATTTCAGATGACCCCACGGATAAAAATCGAGTGGATTCAGGTCCGTGGAGCGAGCAGGCCACGCAATGGGTTCTCCACAGCCTATCCATTTATCAGGGAAATGGTCATCCAAATAGTCTCTGGCTACTCGACTAAAATGAGGAGGAGCGCCGTCATGCATAAACCACATACGACGTCGGACACCAAGAGGAACTTCATCTAGTAAATCGCCAGTGGTGGGCACCGTTAACCAAAAAGTTAACTTCGTTAACCGTTAATCCGTTAAACATGTAACGGAAGTTACCGATAAACCGTTAACGTTAACTTTTATTATAAAAAAAATGAAAAACACAATATATATATAATTTAATTTTCCCTCTTCTTCTCGTTCTCCATGAGATGCATGTTGCCCTTCATGAAAATTAGCATATCAAAGTTTTCATCAGACAGGGATGATCTCTTGGCCCTCAGGATGTTCTTGCCCATAGAGAACAAACGCTCCACTGCAGCACTGGAGGGGATGGCTGTGTTGAACTTGATGAACAAGTCCACCAACACTTGCTCACCCAAGAAGGCAGCATCTGTCAGCAAGTCCTTGGAGTTGGTCTCCAGCCAGGTCTTGACCAAGTTCTGGGCCTTGCCCTTGAGTGACCTGTGGCTTCTGCTGCTCTCTTTTGTCTGGATGACAGCACTGAAGAAGTCATCCTCCTCCTCCTCCTCTCCTCCTCGTTGTTGCTGCCTCCACTGTTGCTGCCCACTTCGTTGGACTGCTGCTTCATGGCCTCCTCGACTGTACCCTCCATGCTTTTCCTCACCCTGGCGACCTTGGTGTTGTCATACTTGTCCAACCAGATGAGGCGAAACCTGGGATGGAAGGCAGCAGCCAGCTGGCATTCGTCATCCTCCAGGAGGGGCCCAAACCTTTTGTCGATGCCTGCCAAAAGTGCGTCGACCAAGGCGCTGCAGTAGACGAGGCCCTTGGACTTCAAGTCCTTAAGCCTGAAGATTGTCGCAGCAACTGTTGGCAGCAGAGTCCCAAGGTAGGCTTGTTCCTACCCCTGGATCTTGTTTATTTATGAATTTTTTGGGTTAACGGACTTGAGTTAACGGAAGTTAAATGTAACGGAAGTTAATTAGTCCGATAATGATTTTCAAAGTTAACTTAAAAGTTAAATCGTTAACGAAAAAGTTAACTTCGTTAATTAACGATTAACGGATTAACGGTTTGTGCCCAGCTTTGTAAATCGCTTATATCATTCCTTAAAAAATTAGAATAGGATTCTCCTGTTAATTTTCCAGACAAAACAAAAGGACCAATTAAGTTGTCGGCAATAAGTCCTGCCCATACATTGATACTAAATTGTTGTTGGTGCCTTGACTGGATGATGGCATGCGGATTCTTTTCAGAAACCTTTCCGCATACGGCCGCATTACACTCAGCAAGTCCATACGTGAGATGCATGTCTGCCATTTCTCTGTTTGAATAAGCCTCCACTTTCACTTCAAATGCACACTATCACTGAATAGCACAAAAACTTTTTAAGTTTTTTTCACTGGACTGCACTTATTCACAGTAAGAAATTATGAATACGAACAGTGAAACACCACGATGCACCTCTGACTGACTGATGGCTCTACACTCAACGATATTGAAACGTCATAGAGTGTACGAAACCTTACAATCGGTAAGGCCATACATTTCGGGCATATGTTTATATAAACTTTTTTAATTGTTTTCAGGTCCTGAATCCATCCTGAAAGTGCGTCCCACATGTTATGAAACACCTTGTATATATACACACATGTAACAATTATTATTTTCATTATACTTATTTATTTTTGCCATAGAAATAGCGTGAAATTGCTTTAGTAACATACAAAACAATTGTTACTTTCTTCCAGCTAAAATTAATAGTACTTCAGTAGCAAAAATGTTATGTTTTTACTAAACTTATGTACTAAAATGTACATACTTCGCTATTTTATGTACACTGCTCCCATTTTTTTTAGCGAAAATGTTAATGTCTGAAGCGCAGACATCATTTTCTCAAAAAAAATTTTGTTATTGAAGTTTAAAATTTTTTATTTAAGTTTACGTTTAATGCTACGTTTTCTATAAGAAGCTTTCGGATTAAACGTTTTCTTCTTGTTGAATTTTTAGTTTGATTTTCTTTCCTTAATTACACTGGTCAACACAAAATTTAAAAAAAAAAAAAAAAAAAAAAACCCGGCCCATTACCTAATTTTGATATGCTGATTCCAAAGTTGTCGTAAAAAAAGTTCCTATCACGTGTACATTTCGGGTTACACCCATGATTAAATTAACAGGTCATTTTTACTGTGATTTTGATTGATTGGCTGTCTGTTTGCTGTTTACGCTGTATACCGTGCATACCATACTGTATACCTTGCATAAATGAGTAACAACTTCAGTTCGCAATTTTTTTTTATGCAGGAAAGAGGGGCCAAGGGCGAATGCCCATAAATGCGCCCCCCCATGGAAGAAGAGAGCCAAACTCAAGGTCCAATGTTTTCGAGATGCTTAGACATTATGCGTTTGAAAGACTGTGGATGTCATAGACGGGATAGGTGGATTCAGGAAGATTGTTCCAGAGTTGACCGGGCGAGTAGATGAAAGATTGAAAATACAGAGAAACAGAAAGAGTTGGACAGAAAAGGAATGAGAAAGTGTAGAAAGTCTGGTGCTGCGAGCTCTCCTTGAAGGAGGAGGCATGCAGTTAGAGAGTTCAGAAGAGCAGTGTTCGTTATAATAACGATAGTAAAGAGAGAGCGAGGTGACATTGCGGCGAAGAGAGAGGGATTGATGACAGTCAGTAAGAGGCGGGGAATTGATGAGATGAAAAGCCTCTGATTCCACCGGGTCAAGTAAGGATATGCGAGTTGAGCCACCCCATACATGGGAAACATACTCTATACAGGGGCGGACAAGACCCCTGTACAGAGAGAGCAACTGAGTGGGGATGAAGAAACTGTGGAGGCGATACAGCACACCTAACCTCTTGGAAGCTGTTTCAGAAAGAGAGTATATGTGAGTTTTTGAGGCATGGGAAGCCACAAGGTTTTCTCTGCCCCAATCAGAGATAGAAGAAAGATCAGAGGTCAGGTGCTCCATAGCCGCCCTACGTGAATCACGGAGTGACTGTTGAGAGGGACGCTTTGGGAAGCAGGTGGAGAAGTGAAGAGTGGAATCATCGGCAAAGGAGTGAATAGGACAGGAAGTGCGAATTAAAAGAGAATTAATAAATAAAAGGAAAAGAGTGGGTGATAGGACAGAACCCTGAGGAACACCACTGTTGATAGCTTTAGGAGAAGAACAGTGGCCATCTACAACCGCGGCTATAGATCGGCCATAAAGGAAATTAGAGATGAAGGCACAGATAGAAGGATAGAAACCTAAGGAGGGCAATTTCGAAATTAGAAATTTGTGGCAGACTCTATTAAACGCTTTTGATATGTCAAGCGCCATGACTCCAGATTCCTGGGATCTTGGGAGCATTGCTCCAGTAAATTTGACCATGAGAAAAAGTAAATTTGGGTTTGGGTTTTGTTCATCCGCTAGACGTTATGCAATTTTTTGGCGTATACGTTCTTGTACAAACCAATTTTTTTAAATTACAAATTTAGTTATTTTAAGTTTAGTTGGTAATTCCATATTTAACAATTATTTTTATTTTTTGTTAAGCTTCAATGTTTTGATAATTAAAATTTTATTAAAACGTATATTTTTTTAATATAAAATTATCAGGATTGGACTATGTTCCATTGATCTCGGCCAGGTTTGATAAATTGGCCAGATAATTACTTGTGCGGTTTTAAGTAATCCACCATGACTCTAGAATTGAAAAGTTTAGTTAAGTTTAAACTTACTTTTACTTACTTTAACTTACCTACTTTTACTTACTCTTCCTTACTTTTACTAAGTTTAAAGCACTTACTTTTACTTACTTTCATTGTACTATATTTACTTACTTTTACTCACTTTTACCATACTATATTTACTAACTTTTACTTATTTTGTATTTTTTCAGGTAGTCAATAATCAATAATGGATCCTAATATTGATGAAGTTGGAGAGAAAAGTGAGGGTGTTAAAAGGGGTTACTTTTGTGGTCAATGCAAGAACAAATATTCAAAGAAGCAAAACTGGGAGGAACATTTTAATTCCAAAAAAAATATTTGTTACAATACAAGAGGTCCCAGAGTTTGGGCCCACAGCTTAGATATTGCAGTAAAGAAATACCAGGATGAAGTGCAGCAAAGAGATACGGCAAAGCAGTCATTTAGTTTGTTCACAAAATGTGCTAGTGCTAGACCTCAGAAAAATGAACCAACTTCATCAACTGCTAATCTAGAAAATGAAACTTTTTCACTAGATGTTTCACAGACTGAAGAAAGTGCTTCTCCTCCACCTAAGAAACAAAAGGTAAGTGAGGAATCTGCGCATCAGACTAACAAAACTGCTTTAGAGGAATTTGAAAATTCCCAAATCCAGAAGACATTGAATGCAATTTTGCGCCTAACAAAAGAAACTCACCAAGCTGTTGTGGTTAATAAAGAGAAGAGTCAAAATATGCCTTCAAGTTCAAGTGTTGCATCCAAATCTAATAAAGCAAAAAGCAACAAATTTGACATTTCCATAGCCCATTTAAGCAAGTGTAAATCAATACAAGAAATCCTGAACAATGATTTGATCAAATCTACATTCAAATTGGTGGAAAAGAAGGATCTAGGGCATGCTGATGATTCATTTTCAGTACCAAGTGATATAATGGAAAACATTGCAAATAGTGACACTAATATGCCTGATGTAGATATAGCTGTTGAGGATGATGATGATGATAATCAAGAAGATATTGATGATGCTTCTGATGATAAAATGTTTACATTATATTGCATAGCTTGCACAGACCCCAAAGCATGTGCTTCAGACAAACATTCTAACATAAAAGGTTACTTCAATGTTAAAGATTTAACCTATGTATGCAAACAAGGAGAAAATCAAGAGAGATGGTTTAGAAATCTGAAAACCCACCTGAAGAGACATTTAATTAAACTTCAGTATCATCAAAGAGCTGCTGTTTATGAAGTGATGAAAACATCTTCTCGGAACACTACTAAACGCATAGAAGACTTATGTGGCAACATTTTATACTACATAATGAAAACAAACACTGCATGGGCTCTATATCCAGTACTTCTAGCTGTATTACATAGGTCAGGTTGTGAGGTTGGAAATTTGAATCATAGCACACATGCGTGCGAGACAATTTGTGAGCTATTAGATAATCAACTTAAAGAACAAACTGTAAAGTGGTTCTTAGAACAAACTTCAGTAACAATAACAGCTGACATTGGAACAATTTTGGGATTAAGCATGCTAGTTGTATTAGTTATGAGTGAAGAAGATAAGACTGTAAAACTTGCTGGGATAAATTTAGTACGCAGCAAATCAGGAGTTTATTTGGCCAATGAAATTTTTGATGTGTTGAAGTCTCCTAATCACTTGAAACTATCTGAAGAAGCAATTAAATCCAAGGTATCTGGAATGGTTGGAGATGGGGCTTTTTGTAAGGACAACGAGCCATTTAAAAACGAAATGAAAAAGTTGTTTGGAGAAAATTTCAAATTTCGATGGGACTTAATGCATCTTGTGAACAGAGCCCACGTTGATGCATTGAAGAAAATTTGTAAACTAAGTGAGCTTTTAGACTTTATTCAGAATCACTCTTCAAATCTGAGATCAGGCCTTGACTATACCAATATGGTTCTTGACAATATCATTGGTTTTAAGAGACCAAAACTCAAATCTGATACTCGCATGGTTAATTACGAATTTGATCAATTTGACAGATTTGTGGAAAATTGTGTGTTTTTTGATCATCCACAAGAGAAAGAAATTAGTGCCAAGTTCTATGTATTGATTTCCTATGTAACAAAGATTATGTTGCAAGTAGCTCAAAAACCACAGTTAGTGCAGAATTTGTAGAAAATATATTTTATAAAGAAGGAGGGAAAACTGTTATGTTAAGAGTGATGGAAACAATTTCCAAATTAGCTAATGGAGGAAATGCAAATGATGTAGTTTCTGAATTTAAGCACGATACCACAGGGCAGCAAAAGGAACTAACAGCTGAGGATTACATCCTAAATGAAGTTTACAAATACATCAAGAAACGTTCTGATTACTACCAGGTTGCTGAAGTTGCTAGACCATCCAGAACCAGATCTGAAAGTAGTTTTACAAAAGACTCAGTGATAAAATGGCTGACAGAATATATAGAACAGCTGTGGAAAGGAATCACATAGAGATTAAAGCATTTTGATAAAGATGGATCAACTGCCTGGAGTGAAGCACCAGCTGAAGGGACATTCTCCATTCTTGGTTACATTGTTGAACACAAAGGATCCATTAAGCCATCTCATTTGACTAAGCTGTGCAGAATTGTGAAGGAGGGTCCAGCTCCAGGCACTAGATCTGCTGTAATGATCACACAGAAAGCCATTGATCAGTGGCCAAGCATACATGGCGGTAAATTCACAACAAATGCCTACATGCAAGGTCTAACATCGTCCACTGTTGCTGCTGCAATGAATAAATAAACTTAAGGTGAGTTATAAACTGTACATTATTGTATTATTATGTTTAGCTAAAACAATTTGTAATTGGTATGTCGTCAATTCAAGAGTTTACTATCATTAACCTATCTAGTGGTGTAAGGGGAAAAAAAGTAAATTCAGAGCTGTGCTCCAGTAAATTTTTCCAAATCTGGAGTCATGTCAAGCGCAATAGCAAAAGTTTCACCGAAATCCTGGAAGGAGGAGGACCAAGAGTCAGAGAGATATGCAAGAAGATCGCCGGTGGCGTCCCTTGAGGAACCCATACTGACGATCCGAAAGAAGATTGTGAGAAGTGTTTAAGAATCTTCCTATTAAGGATAGATTAAAAAATGACAAATGACAATAGACAATTGATATTTATTTCAACTTTTCACTCGATTACACAAATGTTGTTACCTATTCACATGTCTGTGATGTGATGCGAGTGATGTGAACGATGAGCACGGAGAACGCTTCCACCAGGACATCTCAACAATGGAACACCGCTACCAAGGCAGATATAACCCCGCAATGATGGGTGACTTTTGTTGGTTCCTGCAGAGGGAGACCCGCACATCTTACAAGAGGAAATCACGTAGCACATGACACTTTCCAGCTAAGAAATCTAACTAAACTCTGTCTGTACTGTTTCATGATCTTTTTTATCATTTATGTTTCGAAATGTATTCCATTTTCTATATATATATTAAAGACTCGTTCCATTTTTTGAGAAATAAAAATATCGTAAGTTTATAGAAAACTGTTTATATCTGAAAATTTTGTCAGTGTCACAACTGAAAATGTGGACGTCAGAGAGAATTTTGAGCATTACTATTGAAATCAGCATGTCCAAATTAACCAAGTGAAAACACTTGTGTCAGTTAAAGAGAAAACAAACAAACAAACAAACTCACTCACTCACTCTAAGAAAGGGGATCACGAAAGTCCAGGGAACTATCGTCCAACTCGTCCAGAGCTTTCCAAACTTTTAACGTTGGCGACAAACTATTTAAGCATAACAATTTTCACGACACATTAATTAATTTTTGTTATCAAATATCAAATATCAGATAATTTTTCAGAGATGGTTTATCTTGTAGCCGATTTTGTTGATAGAAAAATCCAGGGCTGTGGAGTCGGAGTCGTGGAGTCGGTCAATTTTGAGTGGAGTCGGAGTCGGAAGTGCATAGTTGGATGGAGTCGGAGTCGGTGCAAATCCTTCAATTATAACCATAGCAGCCTAGGGCTAGGCCTAGCTCAATTTTATGAATAAAATAGATTTAACCTAGTGTTTTAATATATAATATAATATATAAATTCTAAATAATATATAATATAAATATATAAATATAAATAATACAGGGTGTACATAAAGTCAGGATCTATTTTTGTGAAGCACTTGGAAATTATATGGAATTCAATCATAAAATGATAAAGTGGTAACATTTATTAAATAATTAAGAGTAGGATTCGACGTGACGCCCATCAGTATCCCTGCACAGCTCAAATCGTTCCGCAGCATTTCTAAACACATTATGGAGCATTTGCGGGTTATGTTATCTGCAGCAGTTCGTATACGTGTACGTAAGTTTTCAAGCCTCGTAATCTTCGTCTGATAGACATGCGATGTGATAAAGCCCCATGCAAAGAAATCTAAAGGGGTTAGATCTGGTGATCTCGCTGGCCAAGGTCTGTTGCTTCCGCGTCCGATCCAGCGATTTGGAAAACGTCCATTTAGATAATCCTGAACAATTTTGTCATAGTGACAAGGAGCACCATCATGTTGATAGACGACGGTACTAACAATCCTATCCCCAATCAGCTGAGGTTCAAGGAATTGCTGCAACATGTCCAGATAAATAAGCCCCGTAACTGTAGCTTCAGCAAAGAAAAAAGGACCATAAACCTTAGATTTTGTTAAACCCATCCAGACATTAACTTTAGGTGAGTCCCTTTCCAAATTTTGGACGAAATCATTCGGTTTTTCATCTGCCCAAATTCGACAGTTATGGCGATTTACTTTTCCACACGTATGGAAAGTGGCTTCATCACTAAAGAGAATGTTGTCCATTAAATTATCACTCCAGATTTGTTCTACGAGATCAGCACACACAGCACTTCGTCGAGGGAAATCTTCCTCATGTAAATCATGTAAAACCTGCAAATGATAGCTTTTCTTCCGCAAATTAACTTTCAGAATTTTGTGCACAGATGACGTCGGGAGGCCGAGTCTGTGTGATGCAGCACGAACGGACGTACGTGGCTCCTCAGTGATAATTCCGCGTACTGCATTCACGGTAAGATCTGACATGCACGGTCGTCCTGATCTTGCTTCATCATTTACAGATCCCGTTCGTTTAAATTTGTTCAATTTTCGTATTGTCTTGTCTTTTGGCCCCGGCTTATGAAATCTCCTAAACTTCTCTCTGATGTCATTGTATTTCTTTCCCGCGATTCGCCAAATTACTATTGCCACACGCTCTTCTGTATTCATTCTAAGGGCTTCTGAAAAGAAAAATATAAAAAAATAATTATTTCACAAAAATAGATCCTGACTTTATGTACACCCTGTATAATATATAATATATAAATATATAAATATAAATAATATATAAATATAGTTGATTATAATTAATAAGGAGTATAATTAATTAATTAACATAATTAATAATAAGGAAATTTAAAAATTTGTACTAGCAACCCTAAATCTTTTTCAGATTTTTAGATTTCAATTTGATAATTTTGATAAGCATCACTGAAAGAAGATTTAATGGAAGCGATCCTTTTTTAAGAACAAATTCAGTTTAGGTAAGTACATTTTGTTACGGATGTTTATAATAATACAAAAACATCTTATTAATTTGCTAAACCAATAATAATCTTATTTTGTTTAAGCTTCAATCAGTTTGTATTTTGGGATTTATTGTAATTTTTGAATAAAGAGAAAAAAAGGCATTAAGGCATAGTTATAGCCACTAAGTAACCTGATGAGTCATGTGGTGGTGACGAAATGCCTTGTTTATGAATCTCCATTGGCCTAATAAAGCTAATCGTAATCAATTTGGCCTTAACATTCCATCGGAGTCGGAGTCGGAATTATGCAAGTCAGATTTCTGGAGTCGGAGCCGGAGCCGGAGTCGGAGTTGGAGTTGGAGTCGGCAAATTTTATCACCGACTCCACAGCCCTGGAAAAATCAAAATTTTCAAAATACAAAAAACACTAATGTGTCGCGACATACCAGTTTGGAAAGCTCTGAACTAGTCTCACTTCAATTGTAGGTAAATTATTAGAGGGGATAATAGCGGATAGGATCGTTGACCATTTGGATTCCGATGCTTGGGGACTCCCAACATGGGTTTAGAGTAGACGACATAAGTCGTGTCTCACCAACTTGTTCGAGTTTTTCCACGTCATGTTGAGTGAGTATGATAAGAGTAGGGCGATTGATATACTTTATCTCGACTTTGAGAAAGCCTTTGATAAGGTACCTCACTGCCGGCTAATGGCCAAAGTGCGCGCGCTGGGTATCGGTGGGGAAGTAGGTAGCTAGATTGAAAACTGGCTGAGGAATAGGAGGCAGAGGGTTGTAATTAAAGAGGCTAGTTCGGGTTGGGCCTCGGTTACTAGCGGGGCTCCTCAGGGTTCCGTTTTGGGGCCACCGTTGTTTATCATTTACATAAATGATATCGACGCTGGCATCGTCAGTAGGATCGCCAGATTTGCTGATGACACAAAGCTTGGGGCCAATATTGGGACGCCAGAGGCGATCGAGCACTGCGTGCGGACCTACGTAGGATAAGAGAGTTGTCCGAAAAATGGCAAATGCCGTTTAACTTGGGTAAATGCAAGGTGGTGCACATTGGCTACGCCAATCCCAAGTCGGACTACTCCATGTTGGGGAGTAATATCGAGGCCACTGATTTGGAAAAGGACTTTGGTGTGCTAATTATCAGCGACCTAAAGTTTACCAAACAGTGCATAGAGGTGGAAAAGAAAGACCGAAGTTGTTGGATTATATCAGGAGGCAATTTCGATTTCGGAACAAGGAGATTGTGCTCTCTCTGTACAATTCTCTGGTTCGGTCGCACCTGGAGTATGCTGTGCAGTTCTGGTCGTCCACCCTCAAGAAAGATATTGAGAGGCTGGAGCGAGTGCAGGCGAGGGCCACAAGGTTAATCCCTTCCGTTAGGCATATGGGCTACAATCGAAGGTTACGCGCCCTCAATTTGTTTTCGCTGGAAACTCGGAGGCTGCGCGGTCAACTCATCGAGGTTTTCAAGTTCTTACGCGGGTTCAACAATGTCCATTTTAGAAGTATGTTTAGTTTAAATGATAACCCAACTCGCAACAATAGTTGGAAGTTGGATTTGAAAACGGTTTAGGTTACCTTCAGAAGTTGTGAACAGTTCTTCTGTGGATCTGTTCAAGAAAAGGTTAGACCGAATCTTGCACACTATTTGAGGGTGTAGGAAATTTTTTCCTGGCACCCGTTGCCATGGTACCTCCTCGGTGTGGGCCGCAAGGCCTTTTGAGGTACTTCTTTTCCTTGTAACTCTCTCTCTATGGAGTAGATACTGTCTTCACACGTGTTTACAGTATACAACCATTATGAAACTATACCAAAAAAGGGGGCTTTTTTTATGCAAGGAGGGGCCAAGGGCAATGCCCGCAAAAAAACACCCTCCCCCCAACCATAGAGGAAGAAGTGAGCCAAAATCAAGGTCCAGGGTTTTCAAGATGCCTGGATGCTCTGTTTGAAAGAATGGAGGGCATAGACAGAGGAAAAGATGGAGTGAGGAAGGCTGTTCCAGATTTCGCCGATTGAGATGAAAAATTGAAAATACAGATCAACCCTTCGTTAAGAGAGTTGGACAGAAAAGGAATGAGAAAGTGTAGAAAGTCTGGTGCTGCGTGGTCTCCTTAAAGGAGGAGACATGCAGTTAGAGAGTTCAGAAGAGCAATGCCCGTTATAATAGCGATAGTTGTTGTTGTTGTTGTTGTTGTTTAGCCGATCAGCCCACCCTGATCGAGCAAGCCGGCGGCACGCAGGTAACCGATCGCCCTCTCCGGAGTGGACCAGAGGTTCAGCGCACTAGTGATGTTGTGTTGTGTTCTATGTTGTGCTTGAGCGGTACAGTCTGTCATAATGTGTTCAATTGTTTGTGGTGTGTCCTGGCACAGGTGGCAGGTGTCGTCTGTGGAGTTGTCTAGTCTGTGTTTATATGTCTGTAAGTTGGGGTGATGTCCACATCAGAATCGTGCTAAGTTAACTCGATCCGATCTGCTCAGGCTGGTCTCTGACCTGTCAATGGGTGGCGGCTTCTCACCTAGTACCGCATTCGGACCGAGTCGTGTCAGTGCTTTGTGGGTTAGGTGTGTGTGTGTGTGTGTGTGTGTTTTCTGTACTGTGTGATGTCTGTGGGGCGTGGTATGGAATGGAGTATTTGGTTATAATATCTCTCTGGTGTTACCTTAATGGTGCGAGGTGTCGGTTCATGATTGTACATTAGGGCGGCTCGTTTTTACACTTTTTTCGATATTTGATTGGGGGTAGTGCGGAAAAGTTGCGATTTGGAGAGAAAATAAAGTGCAAAATTTTGTTGATCTACGTCAATACCTTCCGGTGGCGGCGAGTCCTTAAAAATCGAAAAATAGGCCTAAAAACATAAAAATTTTATATAATTTTATATAATTTTTATATAATGTTCATTGTTCAATGACTGCTATTAATTTATTCAAGCCTATAATAGTGTTCTCAGGGTTGTTTGCACAGAAATATACCGGAATTAACATTTGTATAACATCTTGTTAAAACTTGCTTTAAATCAATATTTTGGATATTTTAACAGCTAAGACGCCACCGGAAGTTATTAACAGATTGTGCTGAAATTTTTATTGTTTATTTTGTAAGTCTTTAAAACCATTTTCCAATCTACCCGTTAGGCCTATTTTTCGATTTTTAAGGACTCGCCGCCACCGGAAGGTATTGACGTAGATCAAAAAAATATTACACACTTTATTTTCTCTCCAAATCGCAACTTTTCCGCACTACCCCCAATCAAATATCGAAAAAAGTGTAAAAACGAGCCGCCCTATTGTACATGAAGTGGCAAGGGTGTTGTGGGTTAGTTGTCGCTGCTGCCATGAATTGTGTTCCCCTCATGTCTAAATGTTCCCTAACTTTCAATATTTTCGTTTCTATGTGCAGGTGTTCTGTTGGTGTTGTCTGAGTGCATTCTACAGGGTGTCCCTAAAGTCTGGACACATAGGAAATATCACTAACTATAACTAACTATATGTTATTATTATTATTATCTTAAATTCATGCAACTGAGGCCTAAGGTAGGCCCACATCGAATCAGCAACCCTGAGGTAGGACCAAATAGGACCTCCAAGTCCATAACTTATGGACTTGCGGAGGTCCTATTTGGTCCTACCTCAGGGTTGCTGATTCGATGTGGGCCTACCTTAGGCCTCAGTTGCATGAATTTAAGATAATAATAATAATAATAATAATAATAATAACAACATATAGTTAGTTATAGTTAGTGATATTTATGTGTCCAGACTTTAGGGACACCCTGTATAATGATACGAAGTGCGTTGTTTTGTATTGTCTGCAAGGTGTTTATGTGTGTGTTTGAGATAATGGGCTAGCATAGTCCATAACTGAGCGAATATATTGTTTGTACATGAGAGTTGTTGTTTCCTGCTGGTGTCCAAAGTTTGTGCCTGTTAGTACCGGTTTTAGGAAAGTTAATCGCCCACAATTCACCGCTCATACATTTCACCGCAACACAATTCATCGCCCATACAATTCACCGAACATACATATATGTTCACCCCAACAAAGAATAAATAAGAAAATGTTTGAAACAATATTTATTTAGTAAAACCCCAATAAAGAAATGTGTGAAATATTTATTTATTAAAACGATACTCAATAAAAAGTATTTGTGAAAATTGTCTATTATCGTGGTTACTTTTTTCAAAGGTATTTAGGTCTAAGCCTATCTCTCTTGATCTTTTAACGAACCTTTCTTTGTTTACAAAAAAGTTGATTTTGGTACTTACGTATTATCGGGACTACCAAACTGTTTATTATGGTCGATGGTCGATGTGACCAAGAAAGAAGATAGTGAAGAAGAGAAACTGGAACAGACGAAGAAATGGGAAACAAATAGAGAAAGAGTGGAACAGAAACGAGAGCGTGAGCAGAAGAAGACAGGCAGGCGCCCGGGCTCAACCAGGCACGCGCAGGCGTTAAGAGCAGGCTCTTTCGTAGATTTGGGGATCCGAACCCCGAGGCCTACTAACCTCACAAGGAGGAAGCAGGCCCCCTAAAAAAGTGACACAACAGATGCCGATAGCAGAACCACCGACATCTTCTCGGAGGATGGAAGAGAAAAGATCTCTACCTCCAGCGAGGCCACACGACAATCGACCAATCGACCCTCCCACTGTTTATTATGTATTTTTGCTCTCGTCATTTTCGTTTAAACTAACGAAAATATCACAATTTAACCTAACCAATCATCAAGGGCGTACAGTTGACCTAACCAGGCATTCAGTTGACCTAACCGGGCATTTTCCGTTTTATTTTGTCTAAAACACATTCTAATATGAAATATTATGAGCTATCCCTCTTATATACTATTCGACAATACAATGCTCTGAATGGCGCAATTGTGATATTTTCTTTTGAGGTTCGTGGCCACCTATGTACTGTTCAGTTCTGATTTCACTTAAAGTTTGTTCTTCCTTAAGGCCCTCCAGAAATTTCCAAATATTTGGATGATGGGCAGCAATCTGTTCTTCAAATCCTCTAAGCCACCCTTCGACAGAATTGTTTGTCTTAGGCAAATTCTGTAAGTCGCTATCATAAACATTCCACATTTCGTGCGGAAATTGTGGTGGTCGACGGCGATACCTTCTATCTGGACGTCCAATCCAGGTGTCCTCGAAATAATCTACTTCTTGTGCTTCAGGAGGAAAAATGTTATCACATAATAATTCAAATTCATCCACTACTCCCTGTGTAGGCACAAATGCTATTGCGGCTAGCATACTTAGATTTAAGGCGAAATTTGCATCGATTTCATATCGTTTTTTTAACCCATGAGCTTGAATTGCACGCATGATGCACTGTGAAACGTGAAAAAAACAGCCTCGTTGTTTTGCATTGGGAAACACTTTTTTACGAGCATTAATCATGGCCTTCTCAAAATCCGTCGTTATTGATAATGGGAATGGTGACGGTTCAAAGCTCTTTATCTTTTGTAAAAAAATCCTATATGTTTCTTCTGATTTGTCAGGCAGCAAGGCGTACACTAAAGGTAATGAAGCGTTTTCTTCTAAAGTCTAAATCATGCAGAGTATATAATTGGTGAAATAACAAAGGAACAGTTTTAAATGTTCCGTCGGCATACCAATGTTTGCTTTGTGCCAACAACTGGAGGTTTCGCTTTGTAGCAAAAATTATTATGCGGTTATCAACAGGTCCAGAATCAAAATATAGGAACTCTTCTCCATTATGCGTTTTTGTATAATTTTCAGGAAAATATGTCTTTACGATGAGGTGGGAGGAGTGATCCAGAATTTTTTTGTGTTTGATGTTTCGTATTGTTCTTTTTACGCTATCTGTCCTTGGAAGGTTAGGCACTGCTGCTTGACTACAACCAGCAAAAGCATCTGATAATATGGAATGAGGTGAATCATTCGTATTTTTAGCATTTTTACGTATGTTTTCACGAATTTTTAATGCTTCAACATGTGCTGCATCACCACAATGATTGTGCTCTATCAAGATTTAATTATTTTGTCACTAACTGTGGTCGCTCGAGCTGGGCACTTTGTTTTCCGATATTGCTCACACTTCCAATGTATTTTTTCTTTAATTTGCTTTTCTTTGTAAAACAAATGACTACAAATACATAATTTTTGCTTTCCTTTCTCTGTTTGAACAAATTGAAGCGCCATTATGGGTGATGTAGCAGACACACGACACACTGTTTACTGCTTGTAACTTAACAACGACTGATTTAATTTTAACTTAAACTTGCTTGGTTTGTGTCGGGGTGAAATGGCGGTAAATTTGCTTGGTTTGTGAATTGGCAGTAAATTGTGAGCGGTGAATTGTGGGCGATGAACTGCGGACGGTGAATTGTGGGCGATGATTTTTCCGGATACCGTTAGTACCCTAAGCGTGTTAAGTCTTGACGTACATTTGTTTTTAATGTCCTGAATGTGGTTTGCAAAAGATACTGATGTGTTGTATGTGACCCCAAGTATTTTGGTCCTGTGAGTGCGTGGAATGTCGTTGTTTAGTGTAAGCTGTGGAGTTATCTGGTGTTCTTTTGTGTTGCTTGTTAGCAAGGTGATGGTTGATTTTGTGGGCGCTACTTTGAGTCTATTGTGTGTGAGCCAGTCTTGTATACTGTTTATGTATGTTTGTAGGTTATTTGTAGCGGTGTCGATGTTGTTGTGGGTGGATGTTAAGAGTAATGTCATCTGCATATGATGATAAGGTAAGCTTGTTATCTATGGGTGTTGGAATGTCATGCATGTATAAGTTGACCAGTGTTGGTGAGAGAACAGAGCCTTGAGGGACCCGTTCGAAAAAAGCTTGTTTTTGGATGACTTGCCATTAAACGTGACATGTATCTTCCTGAAAGATAGTTGCTCAGCCACCTTTTGGTGTTACTGTGCATGTTTGTGTTGAGTATTTTATTTATGAGAGGGAAGCGTGGGATAGCATCAAATGCTTTACTAATGTCTATTGTTGCTAATAGTGTACGTTGAGCTGGTCGTCTGGAGTTGATGCCATCCATGATGTGCTGCGTGAGGTTAGTGAGTAATGTCGTGGTTGAGTGGTGAGGTCTGAATCCATGTTGAGTAGGCGATAGTGGTATGTGTTGGTTGGTGATTCGTAAGATTAGTCTTTCTGTTACTTTGGAAGGTTTGCATAGTAAAGTAATGGGTCTATAGGAAGCTGGTTCTGTTGGATTTTTGTTTGGTTTGAGTAGTGTAATAATTTTACCTTGTTTTCATATGTCAGGAATAATACAGTGTTGGTATGAATATGTGCTGATGTTTGTGAGAGCTAGTATTCCCTGTGGGCCCAAGTGTTTAAGGTGTATGTTAGATATGTTGTCTGGTCCAGTAGCCTTCGAATTCTTAATGTTTTTGATGATCTTGGTGGTCTGGTCTGTATTGAAGGGTGTAATGGTCGTGTCGAGTCTGTAGGTTTTCTTGTGTCTGGTTGTTTGTCTGTCTGCGTGTTTCTGGTTGTTATCTCTGTTTAAGTGACTTATCTTTGCGTAGTGATTAACTAGAATGTTAGCTTGTTAGCGTGTTGTGTATATGTTGAGATATTATTTTGGCTGCGACAGATAGCCGCGTGTGAGGTGTGAATGCCGCTGTTAGAGTGGGTAATGCTGTTTATTGTCTTGTATAGCCTGAATGTACAGTGTCTGTGGAGTGGTTTAGTGTTGTTATGAATTCCCTAAATGTTTGTTTGTTTTTCTTTAAGTTTGTTGTTTATTTCTGTGTTGAGCTGTTGTATCTGCTGTTTTATGGCTTCTGTGTGTGGTGTTTGTGTTATGTGTGAGGTTGTTACGTTGCCTTATGAGGTGGGCCATTTCTCTAGTGTAATTTGGGTTGTATTTCCTAATGTTGCCCTTGGGTATGTATTTGTTTGCATTATTGATGATCTGATTAAATGTCTTGAGTATTGTATTGATGTTTATGATGGGTGTGCTGTTTAATGTGGTGAATTGTTCCTCACTCTGTATTTTGAACTGTTCCCAATTACACCAAAGTAATGAGGAAGTACTGCAACAGGTGAGGGAGGAAAGAAGACTTATTAAGGTGATAAGAGAGACAGAAGAAATGGATCGGACATGTGTTGCGAGGAGAAGGATTGTTGAAGGAGGTGATAGAGGGTAGATATGAAGGTAGAAGGTCGAGGGGAAAGAAAAGGAAAGCAATGCTGGATGATTTGAAGGCAGGCAGGAGCTATCATGAGATGAAAAGGATAGCTCAGGATAGAACACTTTGGCGGGACACACGAGTTGGACCTGCCTGATAGGCAGAACACGATGGATGGATGGATGGATTCCTCCAAACTTTGAAAGGAATGATCCTCTGTTGCTGATGTAGAGCTGCATTTGTATTTTGCTGGCAAATGCAGCATGCCGCTTTTCTGAACTCGAAATAAAGGTGTAATAAGTAAACTTGATGTTGGTGAACACTTGGGTGGGACAAAGTGACCACAATAAGATTCAAACTGATAAGAAATTAAAGAAAAAAGTTAATCATCAAAAAATACAAGTGGGAGTAAATTTGGACAAAGTTTTAGGAAATTTAAATACATATATGTGGAATAATTTCAGAAATATTTTTATCGGGACAAAAAATGAAGTATATAATAGGCTACCTTAGTAGTTGCTTGACATCTTTGCACAGGTTTTACACGAGACAGTTGAAGTAATCTCTAAACCATCGAATTTAATCTTTAGGAGTTAATTAGACAAGAGTAACGTAACAAAAGTAAAATTCTGTTTTAAATAAACTTTTTCAATTTTTTTTTTGGAAAAAAAGGGCACTTCTGAGGCATGAAAGAGCAAATGGGGGGAGCTCAAACGCCTGTAGCCTCCCCCACCTCTGCACCTGTCTGAATTAATGAGATATTTCACGCAGGAATCACAGAAGCATTCTCAAGCTTTATTCACGTAAAGCTTGAGAATGCTTCAGTGATTGGAGCGAAACGTCGCTATTCCTGCTTTCATTTTTCTGCGTCAAATATCTCAACAATGAGAGAGAGAGAGAGAGAGAGAGAGAGAGAGAGAGAGAGAGTTGCTGAGAAAAATTCACGGAGAGAATAAAACATGCGGTGAAACCTATCAAAATTTCTAAATTCATAAAAAAATCCTTATTGGTTAAAGGGTTGGAAAATAAACTTACATCGTTGACATTTCTTTCTTTATGACTGGGTGCCAAATACACGATTATTCTCACTTCTCATGAATGAATGAATGCCGAATACCGTCATTCTAAATGATCAATTTTTTTATTGGCTTACACTGACCTACAAACCTAATTTGCAAAGCAAAATGTACTTTTATTGTACTTTTAGACATTCATTAGTTTAGTGAAGTCACTAAACTGTAATTTTAAATTACAATTCCTTTTGTTGTGTGGAATGTTGGGCATAGATTTAGAGAACAATATTTACATTTAATGTAATTTCAATAAATTAACTGAAAGCAGGCAAGTAAAGATTTAATATCATTATATAGGCCTATTTGCCATGGTTGAAACTTTAAAAAAAGGTGATCAGATCTGGAAAGCAAAATTTTGCACACAACACCAAATATACAGAGTCATGCAAGAAGTAAATAGACACCCTTAATTTTATGGTAAAATGTATGCATCCAAATTTTTTTGCCATTATTATGACTAATATTCGTTTCCTACATTTCTATCCTTGAAGAAGGACTTATGCCAATATTCTCAAGTGGTCAAATTGAAAAAGACAGCCGCCTGTTCATGGAAGATGGAGCCCCATGCCACACTGCAAAAAAGACGAAAGAATGGGAGGAGCGAAATGGTATCAAACGACTTCCTTGGCCGAGTCAGTCCCCTGACATGAACCCCATAGAACACGTGTGGGCAATACTAGACAAGACTTTACGTAAAAAGCCCAAAAAACCAGCAACACGATCAGAATTGTTGAATCTTTTACGCCAAACATGGTTAGAAATACCTCAAGCTACAATTTCAGAACTAATTAATTCTATGCCTAGGCGAGTTTCTGCTCTTAAAGCAGCTAAAGGAATGTCAACAAAGTATTAATAGCTAAACCTTAATTGTTCAAAAATTTATTGGTACTCTAATTTTCAAATAAAATTGTTACAGCAAAATCTGGGCTGTCTATTTACTTCTTACATGTCTCTGTGTATATATATATGAGATAAAAAATAAATTTAAAAAAATAGATAAAACTAAATGTGAATTATTTAAATTTTGTAATTAAATGCAATTTTTAGCTTAAAAAGTCATTATTTTCAGTTAAAAATCCTTTTTAACAAATTTATAAATCAAAATCGTATATTTTGAAATTTATGTATAATTCCAAAAGTGAAAAATACCCTAAATTAATAAGTGTAATCGCGAAAGGTTAAGTCCACAATTGCGAAATAATAAAATTTACATATCTTAATGGCAAAAAGCAAGTCACTTTCAAAATTTTGAAAATTTTCAGCCCAAATTCTAATATTTTAAAATAAATAGTATCCCTTAAAACTAATTTTTTTATAAAAACTTTTAACTCAAAGAAAACGTAATTTTAGATATAAACAATTATATATCAGTTTCTTTCGTTGTTTCGGACCGAATCTACAGCCAATTTTGGGCCATTTCCTCACCGACTCGACGAAGCATTTCATTGACCAAAAAAAAAAAAATGGCAACAAAAAATTGGTCCACATCAGTTTTTCACTAATCCTTACAAATCCCTGGGGTATCCCTAATAAAAAATTGAAAGTTCGAAAATAAGGGTCAAACTAAAAAAAAAGTGATATATATATATATATATATATATATATATATATATATATATAATTGGTAATTTGATTGTATTGTTTGTAATGTATAGTTAAAACTATTTTATCGTTCAATTCTGTTATCTGTTATTTTCCTACGAGAACGGACTTTTGTTACACCCTGTATATACTGTATACCGGATGTCCGAGAATTATCTGTACAATTTTTGGCTGTTGTTAAAAGTCAACCATGAAGTGTAGAAATTCCAGTGTTGTTCCATTTTACAGAGAATCTCATTAAGTTTTTTCTGATACCACGTTTTGACAAGTTTTTTAGAAATGTACGCGGGTGACAGACATTGATGATTTAAAAGCAAGAATCACAGCTGCTATTGAGCGAATTGACGTGGATATGCTGCAGCGTACATGGCAACATTTGGAGTATCGATTGGATGTTTTGCGAATCACTAATGGTGCACATATCGAATGTTTGTAACAACGTTACTTTAATAAAAGAAACTTTTGAAAATACAGATTCTAAATAATCTTGTTTAAGAATTTTACGTGTGTTATCAAGAATTTTATTAAAAGATGAAATTGTACAGATAATGTTCGGACACACTGGAATTTCTAAAAAACTTGTCAAAACTTGGTATCAGAAAAAACTTAATGAGATTCTCTGTAAAATGGGACAACACTGGAATTTCTACACTTCATGGTTGACTTTTAATAACAGCCAAATATTGTACAGATAATTCTCGGACACCCTGTATAATAATAATAATAGAGCCAAGTGATTTTTGCGATGGAAACCTTAGTCGAATAAGGAACAAGAAAACTAATCCAAAATGTAATAATAATCAAAGTTTTCGACATTTACTAATGTCATCTTCAGTGCTAAAATTATATATATATATATAATATATATATATATATATATATATATATATATATATATATATATATATATATACAGGGCGTCCCAAAAAAATGTATACACACTTTAACAGCTGATAGCTCAATTGATGTTTCTTTCTTCCAAGTTAAACCCATTAGAATTAATAATGGCAGTCAGACTAAGCTTTGAACAAAGGAAATTCATTCTAAAATGCTACTGGAAGTGTGAAAACGCAGTTGAAGTGCAAAGACAGTTTAGGAGGGAGTTTCAAACAGATCCACCAACGCGACTTACCATCACTCGAATTAGAGATAAGTTTGAAGCCGATGGAACTGTTCAGAATGTCCACAAGAAGCGTTCCGGAAGACCACGGACATCGACAAGCCCCACAAAGCAAGAAAGAGTACTGGAAACGTATCACCAAAGTCCAAGAAAATCTGTGCGGCAAGCGAGTCGTGAGGTAGGAATTTCAGAATCGTCTGTCCAACGCATTTTGAAGCGCTGTCAATGGAAAAGTTACATTCCAAGATTAGTCCATGCTATTAATGAAGATGATGATCCGGACCGAAGAGTGGAGTATTGCGAGTGGTACTTGGCACGATGTGGATGTGGATTGGACGAAGGGGTTTCGTAGAATACCCTCCGCGTTCACCAGACCTCACACCACTAGACTTTTTTTTATGGGGATACTTAAAAGACAAAGTCTACGCTATAAAACCTGCAACAGTCGCTGAATTGAGAGCAGCCATTGAACGAGAATGCACACAAATACCAAACGAAATGTTTCGTGATGTTTGCGATTCCATTGCTTCGCGTTATCAGCAGTGCCTGGACCAGAACGGACGTCAGTTTGAAAACAGGCGTTGACAAAACAATTAAATAATGTCTGTAGATTCTATTACATTTTGAAAATGAAATGTATTTTAATAAACACTGCCTTTATAATTATTTAAAGTGTGTATACATTTTTTTGGGACGCCCTGTATATATATATATATATATATATATAATTAAAAACCAAATATGAATTTAAAACAATTTTAAATATTAACACAAATAACATAAATAAAAAATTAAAAATTAAAACAATCACCAAATTATAAAGTTAAGTAATACAATTAAATTATAAAATATTATAAAAGAAACCCATGAAAGAGTTTTCAGGGCTGGGGTCGAATAGTATTTGTATTTGCAAAATAAAAAAGCTGCAAGCTGATAAATCCAAAATTACCATATTTGTAGTTGTAGTTAACAAAGTATATTTGACCCGCCCTGGTATATATATATATCAGTGGCGTTCGGTCCATGGAAGCAATGGAAGCATTGCTTCCCCACTTAAATGATTAGAAGCGCTGTTAAACAATATTAATGACGATAAAATTATGATAAATTATCACTAGGCTGTATATACTCCTTTCAAATATTTATTTTAATACCAAAAGCTCGAAATCCAAATCAGTGCATTGAAAAAGGAGGGGGGGGGGGGGGGGAGCAATAATTTTGTTGCGTCGAGACGGGCGCCAGTAGAAGCAACCTTGAGAATTGCTTCTTTTGTTTGACTTACTATATTCGTGTTTTATAAAAATTGTATCAATTCACCGATAATTTCACTGCTTATACGATAGTATAAATGTAATAAATGATATACAATAAAATTATTGATCGCTATACTTAGGGATGAATTAATATTGTCTTAAAAGAATAAAAAATATTCACCGATGGAAACACAGACCCATAACGCATTAATTTCTTTAGGCAAAACGTGGATCGTGGAAGCAACTTAGAAAGTTGTTTATTCCTGCTATTATGCTAACGGAATCCTTTTAAAGCGCTTAATTAATGAGCTTATAGCATTAAATGACTAAATAACTGGCAATTATTACCAAATATACTTTTAGAAGAAGAAATATAAGCTAATTGTAATTAGTTTCCTTAATTATGAGTAAATCAAAGTGAAGTTGTTTTTTTGAGGTTAATGTCGTTCGTCAACTGCCCATCCCCTTTCTCCCCCGCCCTCTTCGCAGGGGATAGAGAATAGAGCTGGTGTATAAATAAAAGAGGTTGGTGAGTGTGTATATATATATATATATATATTAGTGGTGGACCGGATGTCAGTTTTTCAACATCCGGGGATGCGGATCTTTAATTTCAATATCCGCGGATGCGGATATTTAGTTAATCTATCAATATAATATAGAATTATGAATATATGACATAATTTTTCAAATTTCGTGATATTACTATTATGGCAGGCAATGCATAAGAATTAAAATTAATATTAATGTTTTCATTATGATAAAAATAATAACTTTCTCAAGAGTTTCAGCCACAGAAAATTCAATGAAACAAGTTTCATTCAATTTTCTGTTACCACGTATTTATATTTTGAGGTTTATATATTTGTTTGTTCATTAATAATTAATACTTTACATGAAATGTGCGTGACTGGACCTTATAAGCTACTCTATAAGCTAATTTAATTGTTAATTGCATAATTTATTAGAGGTAATATCCGCAGCCAGAAGTGCGGATGCGGATGTTAAAAATGATGCGGATATCCGGTCCACCACTAATATATATGATGAAAATAACAAAGAAAAGACGAAATAGTGCTCAAGCGCTTTCGTCTAATAACATCCTCAGGAACACTGAAATTAATAACAAGATTGAGACTATATACTGTATAGGTCACAAAGAAAAAATATTGTCCCCCATTCTCGGAACTATCTCTGATTCACACATTAAAAATGCCATGGACCTTACTGAAAAACTGAATAATATACGCACTGAAACCAACGATAGATTGATCAGTTTCGACGTTTGTTCATTGTTCACAAAAGTGCCAATTGACGATATGCTCGACTTTCCCTCACGAGAATTACACGAGTATGACCACTTGTCACTACCTTCACACATTGTTTTGGAACTTATTAAACTTTGCATCAAAGGCTGCAAATTCACTTCAACAGCGAGTTTTATCAACAGGTTTTCGGGGTGGTCATTGGTAATCTCTTGTCACCAACTCCTTTCCAATATTTATATAGAGTTTTTCGAAATAACTTGCATTCCGAGAATCCTGGGGGTTGGCATCCCATGGTTGCGGTACGTCGACGATATTTTGTGTATCTGGCCCATGAAGCGTGACCTGAATGACTTCCTCCTTCAGTTAAATAATAAAGTCCCCTTCATTAAGCTTACTTTGGAAGTGGAACAAAACAACTCAATCCCGTTTTTGGATGTGCGTGTACATAGGGAAAGCCCAGGTTTTAAATTTAGTATTTATCGAAAAAACCAAAAAAAATTCTACGTACACTTTTACTCCGGACATGACACTCCCCATTAAAAATGGCATATTTTCTTCAATGTTTCTCCGGGCTGTTAAGATCACCAGTCCGGAATACATAAATGCCGAGTTGGAAAAAATCAACAGTATTGGAAGTGATTTGTGTTACCCACCTGTATTTCTGGAATCTTGTCTTAACAAGTCAAAACGAACTTTCTATCGTGTGAATAATAACCCTCGCACTTTGTCGAAGAATATTTTAGTACTTCCTTTTTTCCCAGGCTTTTTAGGCATTGCTAATGTACTTAAACTTTTGAATATTAATGTAGTATTTTCATATGACAATATTGTGAAAAATATCATAGTATAAATTAGCCCTACCAATAATTCAGGCATTAACTATAAAATTGGTTGCGAACAATGTGACTGATTCCTTTTACATTCGGTAGACGGGAAAAGGTTTCAACACGCGTGTAAAACATCAATATTCCGTTAGAACGGGACAGTCGTCCAGTGCCCTTTTCGTCCATTTGTCAGTTATATCCCATTGTATTGATTGGCATAATGCTTCAGTTTTGTTTCACTCAAGCAACATTGTTCATAGAAATATTCTTGAGTCTGCCATTATTCAAATTACAAACAATTTCAACCTTAGCCAGAACCTTTTTTCGCTTGATCCTGTTGTTTTGAATTCATTCAGAACGGATTTAGATAAGAAGGGCAAGGCGCTAAAACTCGAATAGCTTTTACACCTAAATTGTATGCTCCTCCTACAATATTTTTGTGCACCAATCATTATTAACACTTTTTTCCTTTGTGACCTATATATATAGTCTCAATCCTGTTATTAATTTCAGTGTTCCTGAGGATGTCATTAGACGAAAGCGCTTGAGCACTATTTCGTGTTCTCTTTTTCCTTCGTGGTTATTTTCATCATAAATATTATTCACATGTTACTTTCGTGAAATCATTTTCACACACACACACAATATATACACACACACACACACAACACAGCTTTCTCCAACTGGAAATATTTCATTTTAATATTTAACGCTTTTTTGAGGTAAATATTAATTATCTACTTAAAATGAAATAATGAAAAATTACAATAATGATATTCAGAACTTTCACATCGCAGACTCAAATCAAGGTTTCCCGAGAGAGAATTTTCTTGTTGGGAAATCTTAAAACACACACACACACACTTATTATTTAGCTATGATTAATGAATAAAAATTATCATGTCATTACTGAAATATTAAATCAAACAAAAACGCGTCTACAAAAATAGGCCTACAAAGATTTTTTCTTAATTTAATATCCCCGACAAACATTATATATATATATATATATATATATATCACGACGCTTTTTAGAAGTGTCTGCACAAGAGCGGAGGAGAAAACGAGCAATGAAAAACGAGGCACCTCCCAGGAATCGAACCCGGGATCATCCGATTGTCGGTCAGATATGCTAACCATAAATCTGGTCTCATCGGAAAATTTATTTTAAATTAAATTTACAAGAGTAATACATTACAACTAAAAGGCGGAGGCTTTTTCCTCACGAGTGCAACTCACTTCCATATGAGCTATTGCGTGCTATTCTACCTGCAACAAAAAAAAAGGTTCCAAAACAAGACATCAATTTGAACATTTGTTTTAGTTCTAATAATCTAATGTATTACTTTTGTAAATTTAATTTAAAATAAATTTTCCTATGAGATCGGACTTATGGGACACCCTGTATATTAAGTCTTAAAAGTCGATACAAAATTAACAGAGTACAGTATAAAATTAAATAAGTATGCGCTAGTGTAATACGAGTTGGACCTAACTCTATCCATTTCGTCGAGAAAACCAACCAATCGACACTAAAAAATTAACCTAACCTAGGTAAACGTTAATAATAGGACAATTTTTATTTTATTTTATTTAAAAAAAAATAAAATGATCAATAAATGCCAAATAGGCTTTTATTAACTAGAAATTTGTAAATAAACCTATAAATAATAGTTAAACAAAGGACTAGTTCGTGTAGCGTATAGAACACCGGTTGTAAGAAGAGGCTATTTTGCCACTAAAATTCACTGAAAAATGAACCTTACTGTAAACATTTTAAAAAGTGGTGTTACGCGTAGGCCTACTTAGATATTTAGATATTTGAGCGATCAATTACTATAGTATATTCGCCGAAATCCATACAGGACTCCAAATAAATCTAACCATGGCCGGCTCAAGGTTTGTCAGCGGCCGGGGCAAATTGAATTTCAGCGACCTCAATACTTTTTTTACCATTTGACTAATATTTTCATAATGATAAAAAATACAACAAATATAAGAATAAAGAATGTATTATAGATAAATTTAAAAAAAAATCAAACCGAAGACATTCAAATCCGTACATTATCCAAACTAAAATATTTTTTCTCGATTTTCAATCTGCAAATTTTTTCATATTTATATTTCTGACAAGGTCATTTTCTCTATTGACAAAATTGCTCAAGAATTTAATCTTTCTCGCGTCATGGAAGACCTTAAGTACGTCCAGACATGGGCAGTAAATAATAATAGTAATGTATTTGAAAATACTTAAATATGTATTTAAATACATGTATTTATAAATACTTTTGGGAGAGTATATTTAATTATGTATTTAAATACTTTCGAAAAGTATTTAGTATTTGTAAATACCTGTTTTTAAATATATTTTTTAAATACTTTTTGTGAACTGTTAAATTTTGCGAGGCAGCCGGTAGTCTATCCTGAGGCATCGTCATATGTGGTTGAGTAAAGTTCAGCGCTAACTGCGCAATTAGCCTTAGCCTATTGATCATATTAGACGAGGACAACATTTGTAACATGGCTGCAGCAAGTGGAAGTGGTGGAAAAGGTGGTAAAATAGAAGTTGTTGATGGTGGAAGTGAAAATAAAAATAGTGAATCACACCTGCACCCACTTTTTGATAGAAAATATTTCCGAATTACTTCCAAAGATGGTAGTAAAGTGAAGACCTTGTCTTCTGTGCTACAAAACAATTGCAGCGTCTACTTCTGCGACTTCTCGATTTTATTTGACTCTAAGCTGATGTTGGTGATTTTGTGTGTTTTTTGAAAAGTATCTAAATTGTATTTGAAATGTATTTAAATACATTTTAGGAGTAATGTATTTAGTATTTAAATACTTTCTGAAAACCTGAATTTTATTTAGTATTTAATTACTTTTATTTTCATGTATTTATTATTTAAATACATCTAAAGTATTTACTGCCCATGTCTGAGTACGTCTTTATCAGTTTAAGCTTACGGAAGCTTCTTTCTCCCGTGGCAAGTTATTGAAATTGTAAACATTATCCTTAACGCAACCCGCAGATTTGGCGTAACATCCCGCAAAATCTAACTGCTCGTATTGGAAACTTTAAGTCTCCAGAAAATATTGCATTTGAAATGTCTAATTCACTGAGTAATCGCAGCCATTAATATCGCTACTTTCTTGGTACCTTAACTTAGGGCTGTCCAACTGGCCGGGCACGGGCTGCATGCGGCTCTCTGCACATTTGTTTACGGCCCTCGATTAAGTCTCCAAAATATTATAAATAAACTATTTTTAAAGCGTTTTTAGGCGCATTTGCTCAGGTTAAAATACTCAGTAACATAATTTCTTATGATTCGTTCGTTGAGCATGGGAAAATATCTCCAGCGTTTTTTTTGAGATAAAGAAAGAGATTCCATTATTTTTGAGGAATGAAAGTAAGTCTAACACAACTGTTCCGCAAGAGAAAGTAGGTACTCCTAGTTTCCAAATTGAATTGGCCTTCTTAACTGATATCACAGAACATCTAATGAAGAAATTTGAAATTACGAAGCAGCAAAATTTTCCCGATTTGTTCGGTCACGTACAGGAATTCCTAAACAAACTACAATTATGTAAACTTGGCCTGGAAAAAAAATGACCTTACTTTCCTTCGTATGCAGAACTAGCCGAGGAACTGCGTGAAGGCGCAGATTTTTCAGTCTTCACTACCAACATAGAGAACATTTTGGAGGAATTTAAAAATCATTTCACAGACTTTAAAACTATGAAAGATATAGTGAATTCGCGTAGAGTGAGGTATATTTTCCCATAGACACAATGTAACGTTCCACAAAAATTGTCAAACTATAATAATAATAAAGCCATAAAATCAATAGATAAACCGATCCTTATCAACTGTTTATGCAATCAAATAACATAACGACAATATAAATTAATTATAAATCTGAAAGAGAACAATATAATTGATGCATAATATCATACATTAATAATAAACAAATACGTATGTATGTACTTGTATAAACTAAGAGGAAGGTGGCAAAGGCGCTAAGGACGAATGAAGGGAAACTTGAAGATGGAATGTAGGGCTTGAAGGGTTGTTGAAGGGTTATCTGAATCTGAATCTTCGAAGGCTGGGGGCCTTTCCCCCATGGGTGGAATTAGCGTCTTCGAATGTTCGCGTGGATGGACTTGAGAATTCTCGAACCGCGTAATCTCGAGTGTGTTTCCGCTTTATTATGGGGGTAGGTCCTTAATTAATCAACCGCGTAACCTCGAGTGTGTTTCCGCTTTATTATGGGGGTAGGTCCTTAATTAATCAACCGCGTAACCTCGAGTGTGTTTCCGCTTTATTATGGGGTAGGTCCTTAATTAATCAACCGCGTAACCTCGAGTGTGTTTCCGCTTTATTATGGGGGTAGGTCCTTAATTAATCAACCGCGTAACCTCGAGTGTGTTTCCGCTTTATTATGGGGTAGGTCCTTAATTAATCAACCGCGTAATCTCGAGTGTGTTTCCGCTTTATTATGGGGTAGGTCCTTAATTAATCAACCGCGTAATCTCGAATACGCGCATAACGGTCCAGTCGGGCCAGCTTATTGCGGGATATTACCTGTATAATATTAAACACATGATTTTTGAACAGGCATTCTGGATTTTCTGCATTAGGAACTCCGTCTTCCCGCGCGCAATATTTCCTCTGAATAAAGGTATGTTTTTCATAAAATTCCAGTACTTGGAGAACAGGTGATTGTAGTGACGTCATCGCGTTCTTGGAAAAACCTGATGGTTGCGATTGTTTGAATATACATAGAAAAACGTATACTATTATAATTGTTAAGAATTTGTCGTAAGAAACTGATGACACACTCCTCAACAATTTGACTTCGTGTCAGACAAATTGTACATTTTGGACTTTTTTATTTATTAAGTTTTTCTCTGTTTTTTGCCCCCCCCCCCCGCCAAAGCATTGCGCCCCGGGCAACCGCCCGTTTAGCCGGCCCTTTATCTAACCTAACTTACAAAAAAACACTTACGTGTGGTTGTATATTCTATTGAGCGATTTATTTAGAGCCCAATATGGAATTCGGCTACTATAATTAATCGCCCAAATATCTAAGTATACGCTACACGAACTAGTCCCATGTTTAGCATGGGAAAGCAAAAATTCTAAGGTAATTACTCTAACCTAATCTACAAAAAAACACATATGGTTGTATGCTCTTAAAGGTCTAACAATTAATTTTTGTAAACTAAAACTAAAATTTTCCACTATTCCTAACCTTAGCTCTTAACCTAACCTACAATATACTCGTCGACAAAATATCGAATTGATCAGATGTGAGGCCGGTATGACTGCAGTGGCGGATTATCACTGAGTATATTGAAGCTGAAACCTCAGGCTCCCATGCTTGAGAAACCCCCCAATCTACTGAGTTTCGATGATATAATTCGAGATTTCTCAAATTACTTTGATTAAATATGACAGAGTACACAAACTGACAAGTTCCCTGTTTTATTTTATGTTTTATAGACCCTAAAGTAAAGTTTGTTTAATACTGTTTGGTTTTGGCAAACGACAAAATAGACTGTGTTAAGGTTCTTTTGTTTCTCAATTAGCCTGAGCACTGTACATATAATTCGTGTAAATGTACTATGTACTGTACATGTATTTTTAATAAAAAGCTATAGAAAAGGGCCCCCCATATTCTTCATTGCCCAGGGGCCCCGAGGTGTCTTAATCCGCCTCTGGGTATGAGTTACAAAAGTTACGAGTAAACAAATTTCAACTTAAAAAAATATATATTTTAAGTATAACTATTTAAAATCAAGGTCAGTATTTATTTCAAATTATTTCCTACGAGAATCTTCCAAATGGCGATTCCAGATTAGGGAATGTGACGTAACTGTGTGTTTGAGTGGGTATTTTCTATGAAAAATTTAACCCACACTGGGAATTGATCACCTTCACAATTGCCTCCCTTGAAATTCCCACTTTTAAGACTTTCTCACTCATGGACAGAGTAGAATGGGAATAAGTGAATGGGAATAAGTGAATGAGAATAAGTAAATGGGAATAAGTGAATGGGAACAGACTTTGATAAGTCGCTTCTTAATTCCAGACCGGGAAAAAGTTACGAAATGTGTAAATAAGAAATAATGTAAGTTTAGAGTAAATTACGAGTCATTTGTAACCTTCAATTCAATAAACTTGATCTTGTTGAATTACAAAATACAATAGCCTCGCGATATTTCGCGATTTGTAATAACGATTTTTGTATTTCGCGAACCCTAGAATTTTGTTTTCTAAAAAAGCATCAAAAATAATAATTGGTAATAAACATTCGGTTTGTCTTTGAATATTTTATTCTTTTGTGGTCACACCAATAAAATTTCAAAAAACAAAATTCAGTCATTACTAATTAGTAATTTCGGATCACCTGAAGATAGATCTTCAGGTGGATCGGGCTTGAGGGGATAATCTTCAGGTGCATTCACTTGGACACTCTGGGATGGGATGGGGGGGAGATCTTCAGGTGACCCTATATATATATATATATGATGAATAAAACCACGAAGGAAAAAAAGAAACACAAAGGGGTGCTCAAGCGCTTTCGTCTAATGACATCCTCAGGAACACTGGAGTGAAAGGACAGATCAAGGCAATATATAGGTTACAAAAATAAACATACATACATACATATTCACATATATATACATATATATATATATATATATATATATATATATATACATATATACATATATATAGTAAGCATAGAAAAAAATTGTGGGAGGAGATTTATATGGTCACAGAAGAATAAAGAAATAAAAATAAATATAAATATAAATTGAGAAAAAATTAATTACAAAATAGTGCCTTAGTGATATATATGTCACAGCCTAAATAATCATAAAGAAATAAACAGGCAAATAAAAAAAAACCATAAATATACTACATACATATATATATATATATATACATATACATATATATATATATATATATATATATAAAGACACTTTTAGCACTTTGGCCGACCTTCAATATAAATTCAAATGGCTTTTTATGGAACAGGTCACAAAAGAATAAAGAAATAAAAATAAATATAAATTGTAAGTGGAGTCTACCAATTCAAGCTCAAGAGGGAAGTTTTACAATCGATTTAATAGATGCTGCCAAATTGATATATATGTCAAAAAAATAAAGAAATAAACCAAAAAAAAAAAAAAAAATTAATTATTAAAAAAATAAATAATAATAATAAATTGAAAGATAAATTTTAAGAGAGGCACACCAATTTATAAGGGAACAATTACCACATATGCATATTATAGTCACAAACGAATAAAAAAGTACAAGTAAATATAAATTGGAAAACAAAATGATGCCTAGATGATATATAAAGAACAATAAATATATATACAACATATGTATGTGAGTATGTGTGTGGTCATTGCAGTTAAATGTGTTGTATGTATATGTGTGTATATGTATGTATGTATGTGTGTATATGTATGTATGTATGTATGTATGCAGTTCAATATATATATATATATATATATATATATATATATATATATATATATATATATATGTATATGTGTATGTACCTTACCTTACCTTACAACCTCACAAAGGTTCTGCGGGATGATTTCTCATTTCGTGAAGGTCAAGCTTGTATATATATATATATATATGTGTGTGTGTGTGTGTTTGTATATATGTGTGTATATGTATATATATATTTGGTTATGTGGTATACATGTGTACGTGTATTATTTGTAATTTTTTCAATTTATATTTATTTTTATTTCTTTATTCTTTTGCGACCTACCGTTTTCTCAGACAATAATTATAAAAACAAATTTGGTAATTTTTTTTTCCCTTATGCATATATATATATATATATATATTCTGTATATATTGCGTTTATATTTCGTATATATACCGTATATATGTTGTATATATATTTTTATTGTTCTTTATATATCATCTAGGCATCATTTTGTTTTCCAATTTATATTTACTTGTACTTTTTTATTCGTTTGTGACTATAATATGCATATGTGGTAATTGTTCCCTTATAAATTGGTGTGCCTCTCTTAAAATTTATCTTTCAATTTATTATTATTTTTTATTTTTTTAATAATTAATTTTTTTTTTTTTTTTTTGGTTTATTTCTTTATTTTTTTGACATATATATCAATTTGGCAGCATCTATTAAATCGATTGTAAAACTTCCCTCTTGAGCTTGAATTGGTAGACTCCACTTACAATATTTATATTTATTTTTATTTCTTTATTCTTTTGTGACCTGTTCCATAAAAAAGCCATTTGAATTTATATTGAAGGTCGGCCAAAGTGCTAAAAGTGTCTTTATATATATATATATATATATATATATGTATATGTATATATATATATTATATGTATGTATGTATATTTTGGTTTTTTTTATTTGCCTGTTTATTTCTTATGATTATTTAGGCTGTGACATATATATCACTAAGGCACTATTTTGTAATTAATTTTTTCTCAATTTATATTTATATTTATTTTTATTTCTTTATTCTTCTGTGACCATATAAATGTTGGCTCCTCCCACAATTTTTTTCTATGCTTACTATATATATGTATATATGTATATTATATATATATATATATATATATGTATATATATGTGAATATGTATGTATGTATGTTTATTTTTGTAACCTATATATTGCCTTGATCTGTCCTTTCACTCCAGTGTTCCTGAGGATGTCATTAGACGAAAGCGCTTGAGCACCCCTTTGTGTTTCTTTTTTTCCTTCGTGGTTTTATTCATCATAAATACTTTTCACGTGTCACTTTCGTGAAATAATTTTTCATATATATATACTGTATATATATTTTTTTTTTTTTTTTTTTTTTTTTTTTTTTTTAGTTCAGGAAGAACCGATTCGCCTCTATTTAAAGGGCATATCTCAGCGGAAAAACAAAGAAAAAGTGAGAGGAAAGACAGAGGAAAAAGAAAGGGTGGAGGGGACAGTCGAAGTGGAAAAAGACCAAGGATGACAAGGACTGCAGGGTCGAGCCCCATCATCCTTGGGTGCTAGGGCCGGGAGGGCGCACGTGAAACCTCCAGGAACAAGCACGTACAAACGAGCACAAAGAGCACTCAAGAGCACGAGCTTAGAACCCCCTTGCGGGATATATATATATATATATATATATATATATATATATGCCTGGTTAGGTTAAATGAATGCCTGGTTAAGTCAACTGTCGCCCTTGATGATTGATCGTGGTATTTTCGTTAGTGTACTGTCAAACTAACAAGAATATCACGACTTAACCTAACCAATCGTCAAGGGCGTACAGTTGACCTAACCGGGCATATATATATATATATATATATATATATAATTATATATATATATATATATATATATCCCCGCAAGGGGGTTCTAAGCTCGTGCTCTTGAGTGCTCGTTTGTACGTGCTTGTTCCTGGAGGTTTCACGTGCGCCCTCCCGGCCCTAGCACCCAAGGATGATGGGGCTCGACCCTGCAGTCCTTGTCATCCTTGGTCTTTTTCCACTTCGACTGTCCCCTCCACCCTTTCTTTTTCCTCTGTCTTTCCTCTCACTTTTTCTTTGTTTTTCCGCTGAGATATGCCCTTTAAATAGAGGCGAATCGGTTCTTCCTGAACTAAAAAAAAAATATATATATATATATAATATATATATATATATATATATATATATATTCGAGTAGTCCAAGAATAAGCATCCCAAAGTCTCCAATCCAAGAAACAGCACCCGTTTGACCTCAATCCAAATTAAAGGATTTTAACATCAACATTTCTCGAAAACTTTGTCCAGGTCATTCATTGCTTGATCGCACTTAACACACAGCATCACTTTTTTAATGAGATTTTTTCCCCTACGCCAATTTATTACTGGCAATAGATCTTCAACCAATAATGGTAACACTTTAGTTTGAAGCGTGTGTGTGTGTGTGTGTGTGTGTGTGTGTGTTGTGTGTGTGTGTGTGTGTTTTTCAAGAAAAGTATTGATTCAGCAGTGCTAGGTGAAATTCTATTTCTTAATTTACTTATTAAACTAGTATACTAATTTGTATACTTCTATACTACTACATGCTTAGCGCGCAATTACATACTCGTATATTCTTGAAAGTTACTGCATTAGCCATCATCATGGAGTATTTGAACCCGGTTCTTTCATAACGAGTGGATACCCGGGTATCCGTTTCATTCTCTAAAATATACCTTACCTTATGAACCTTATGTTGTTTCGTGCGTTGGTCTCTCTTCACACGGAGGTCAAGCTGGTGGCCCGCCTCTAGGTCTGGCCTGGTGGAGGAGCGAGTTGCTTTCTTGCGCTCTCCACCGTACATAGCCAGGCACGCCCGGCTCATCTGGTACTGTCCTGAGCCAGGCATCCAGTCTTTTCTTGAAGACTTCAACTTTGACCCCCGTTACGTTTCTGAGGTCCTTAGGAAGCTGATTGAAAAGTCTTGGCCCCCTGACAACCAAGCTATATATATATATATATTATATATAATATATATATATATATAATATATATATATATATATAATATATATATATATATAATTTCAAATTATTTTAAATACCTAAAAATACTAAATCAGTAAAAAAATTTGATAGTACACATTCTAAAGTATTAAAGCTGGGGGGGAGTATCTCCAAGTGGAGCGGACTCGGGTGGAGTATCTTCAGTGGATCGGGCTGGGGGAAGAAGATCTTCAGGTGGACACTCTGGGAGGGGGGGGGGGAGATCTTCAGGTGATCCGTAATTTTTTTTACGCATTTTAAATATTTTCGGACGTACTTTTTCCTTTAACTGTACATGAATAGGGCGAGGGAAGATTTAATGCCATTTATTCTCTATTCCATTTTTATTTATTTTTTCTAAAGCACAAGTATGGCAGAAATACTTAATTACTAACTGTAGATTCTTATGACTAGTTTTGAACGGAGCAGTAATAATTTTTAATGTACAGTATGCTCCAAAAGTCCAGTGACATGGAAATCATTTATTATTTAGTACTCGCACTGGAACTCACATTGGAAGGTATAAGCCGTTAGTTACGGCCCTGAATGCGCCGTCCTCGAAATGTTAAGAAGTCGATCACAAATCATATTTCAGTGACCAAAGACATCTGCAGGAAACCCACTTTGAACATCTACTGTTGATAATAGTTTCCATACCATGGGACTTTTGGAACACACTGTATTTACTGCACAATTCTCCCAAACCAATGGACAGTACATTAAGCTTAGGAAGGACAGGAGTTTGATAATGATTAAGGAAATACTAATGGCAACTCCTTTGGAATAATTTTTTTACATAAAACTTTCCATGAAAAGTATTTATTGAAGATTAGTTCGTGGCCACTTACGAGTAGTTACACCGCTTCCTATGAGATCAGAAAGGTTAAGCGAAGTTAAGTTCGTTCGGTAATTGGATGATGACCGTCCTCCGTGTTCATATGACGTATAACGACCCTCAAATTGTTCGAATCTCTCAAGTTCCCTCCGCCACGTGACCTTTGCGGTAGGTAGGGGGTTAAATAACGACCCCCCCCCCCCCTCTCCAAACCATAAGTATGAAATATTTATTGAGCATCGCACAAAGAAACTATAATACCGCCTTTTTCAAGTACAATAATACCAACATTCAATTATAAATTCAAAGGTGGGTACAACCCGGACAAAATTGCCCTCCTATAAAATATTATACATCACGAAATATGGCAGCTGTACCCACTTTTCAAGGATTTAATATTTACTACACTATGTTTGTCACACACGAAGCGAAGGGATATCATCTTTACGAACTCAGATAACCAGAAACACCAATCTAACGAGATATTAATAGAAATTGACATATCAAAAGAGGTTTTTGAACTGAATATTTTAATAGCGATGTTAAAGAAAATTATTATTATATATATATGTATATATATATAATACAGGGTGTTATCAAATTATGTTTCATAAATTAGTATATATATTCAGGACGTCAAAGGGAAGGGAAAAAAGGTTCCTTTGAACATAAATCCGCAATCGCTTCGTTTCCGAGATGTTCATTTTTTGCCGAGGACGATCCAATTAAAATGAAAGTCATTAAAGTTTATCAAAGTTTATTTACAGCAAGTGCTCGAAATGGTTTCCCTGCGTAAGAGTACGTGCTTCAACGCGTCGTTGAAAATTTTGCCGCATACGTTCGAAAACAAGTACGTACATGGTTGCGTATTGTTTCTGAACATTCTTGAACACGTTGCCACAATTCATCTTGGTTATTAACTTCATCGCATAAACATCTTTTAAATAACCCCACAAGAAAAAGTCAACTGCATTTAGGTCCGAAGACCTGGGTGGCCAAGTGACGGGACTATGCCGCCGCCCCATGTATGTACGCTGACTGATGCTGGGAAACCATTTTGAGTACTTGCTGGAAATAAACTTTGATAAACTTTAATGACTTGCATTACTTTTTTGCCGAGGACGATCCAATTAAAATGAATCTCGGAAACGAAACAACTGCAACACCGTGTGTGTGTGTGTGTGTGTGTGTGTGTGTGTGTGTGTGTGTGTGTGTGTGTGCATGTACGAGTGATACATGTACTTCGTCATGTCAAGTACGTGAAAGAAGAGTAAACTTTTAGAAGATACAAAATAACGAACGTTATTTTCATTTCATGACATAAATAACTGTGAATTGTGCGGATAAAATATATTTTAGCTCAAGTAATAATCATTCAGTAGAAATAATTTTCAGTCTCTGAAAAATGCGTTCTGAAATAAGGAATATTTTTTTATGAATAATATAAACCTTGAAAAGAAATTTACAATAATAACTTACAATCCTAAGACGAAGCAAGTTTATTATCGATTACGAGTAGCGGAGGAGTGGCGAGCCGGCTGCCCTATTTCGCCATTGAAACCCTATGATGCAGTCAACTTCGGCGTTAAATTCACCATAGTGGACAGGGTGGTGGATGCGCGGAGGAGATGGTACGGCCATGTGGAGAGGATGGGGGAGGACCGACTTCCGAGAAGGCTGATGTACGGAAGAATAGTGGGATCGAGGCCCCGGGGACGCCCAAAGACGACGTGGCTCAAGACGGTAGAAAGAGAGTCTGGGTTTAACCTGGCGCCAGAGAACAGATCTGGCCAGAGACGGGGCGCAGTAGCGAGATTACCGACGTGGGAGACGCATCGCACGGGACCCAACCTGGAGACCTCCAGCTGTGAACTTTTATATATATATATATATATTATATATTATATATATTTTTTTTTTTCCCCGCTGAACTCAAACTGGCAATTCATGACCAGAAGATATTTTTCTGGTCAATTCTGATGTGCTCTGAAAGAATGTGACGTCCGTTTCTTGTGCAAATGAGCAGCTTTCGAGATATTTCCAGTTTTAATATTTGAAAAATCGCAAATTATATTATAAACGAAACCGAGATCAAATTTGTTTAAAATTCATCAAGATTAACCAGAAAGATATTTACTGGTAAGGGCACAACGTGACTTAACTCTCTAACCCCTACATAACCGAACTTAACCCTAATCCTCTAACCTATCCTAACCAAGTCTAACCAGACCTACAAACCTAACCTAATCACACCTGGGCAATATATCGGGTGGGCAAAAAAAAGGAGACCTCGGACTTTGGCTGTAAAATCCAGTTATGGTCAGATTTCAATATTTTTTTCACACCCCACAACTAAGTAAATTTCCTATATGGTGAGCGGATTTCAAAGAAAATTAATGAAAATTACGGATTTATTGAATATTTCTTTATGCAACTGGAAATTCTCCATTTACACTACTACTGCATTGTATGTGCGGATAAAAAGTTACAAAGTACTCACATATGGTGCTACCTTGACGTTAAAAAAACTGCTCGATATGTTTACCACGAACTCCTACAACCTTTTTCAGTCTAGGACGGAACTCATCTATGGCTTTATTGATTTGTTCTTGTGGTAGCTCATCCCATTTTTCCAGAAGAAGCTGTCATAAATGAGCGACATTTCTTACTTTGACCCGATAAATTCTCCGTGACAAATTTTCCCAAAGGCCGTAATCGACAGGATTTAAATCAGAACTGTTTGGTGGCCAAATTTAATACCGCTACCTGGTATTCTTTTGATATCTCCTCTTTTATCGATTTTCTTGATAAGCTTGTCCAAACCTCCTGCAGCTGGCTTACGTTAATTAAAATCGCTTTAATTATCAACTTGAACCCATGATTAGCAAGAATTTTCTGGCATATTCGCTATAAACCCAATTTCTCGGCTAAAATGCTAAAAGATGGCATACAAACCATAAAACCAGCTTTTAAAACTTTCTACCGGAGACCGGTGTAATGGTAAGGTATTTCTTTACTATTACACCGGTCTCCAGTAGAACGTTTTAAAAGCTGGTTTTCAATGTTTTCAATGTGCTGAATTAAAAAATGATACTCATTTCTGTCGCAAATGATTTGTTAAAGAGTTATTGAAGCTTAAAGCTTTTAAAACTTTCTACCCTTTTTAACTGGGGGACCCCCAGTGGGAACCGGGAGTTTTTGGGTGGGGAGAATCACAAAAACGAGTGGTTTCCGAAGATTTTGAAAGTCAGATCAATACAAAACACATCAAAAACCAGAGGAAAAACAAATTTCACCTTCAAAATTGGCCGAACCTAAAACAACCTAACCTAACCCTTAACGTTATCCGAAATTTTAAATTTTTTTTAAAAATACCTTAATCACGTGAATTGCCAGGCTGAGGTTCGTCCTCTTCTTTTGAAGATTCATCCACTAACTGATTCAAATTAAAATCAGTGGAAGCGCCATTTGTTTACCCTTTCCCCGTTAGAGAGTTTAAGCTTCAATAACTCTTTAACAAATCATTTGCGACAGAAATGAGTATCATTTTTTAATTCAGCACATTGAAAAACATTGAAAACCAGCTTTTAAAACTTTCTACCGGAGACCGGTGTAATAGTAAAGAAATATCAAATTACCTAGTACTAACATACTAAAATTTCACGGTTCTATGTACCCAATATATATATATATATATACAGGGTGTCCCATAAGTTCGGCATCATAGGAAAAATAATAAAAAAAGGCAAAACAAAAGCTTTTATTTACAGAACGTGCTCAATATGTCCACCATTGTTTTCAATACACAAATTCAGACGTGATACCCAGTCAGCAAGCACACGGTGAATGATGTCAGGAGTAATGGTGTTACATGCCCCAATAATGCGCTACCGCAAATGTTCAACATTCCTAATTTTCTCTGCATATACCAGCGCTTTCAAGTGGCCCCAGAGATAAAAATCTAGTGGCGTGAGATCCGGGCTTCTAGCTGCCATTCCACAGGCCCTCGAAATGACCAGGGAATTGTTGGTACAGGTATTCCCTTACTTGAGTGCTGTACTGTGCAGGAGCGCCGTCTTGCTGGAATCATGTTGGGAAATTTCCTTCTTCGTTCAAGAGACTGGGAAATGCTTCTTCCTTGAGCATACGTAGGTAGGTGCCTCCAGTGACATGTTCATCGATTTACCTCACCATTTCCATAAAAAACAGCCTCGTCACTGAACAGAATGGTGGACGGGAAATTGGCATCCCGAGCATATTGTTCCGTAGCCCATTCACAAAATTCCATCCGCCGGTCTGGATCATCTTCACTTAATTTCTGTAGGATCTGAAATTTATATGGATGCCATTTGTGAGCCTGAAGAATGCGATGGATGCTACTTTTCGACACTCCTGTCTCGACGGACAATCGCCGAAGAGACTTATTGGGACTTCTGTTAAAATGAGCCAGGATAGCAGTCGCTGTATCATCGTCAGTGGACCTCCTTGAAGGTCCACTGCGTGGTTTATCTTCTATGGATCCTGTTTCCTTAAACTTTGCAGGAAGTCTGCTAACACAACTGTGTTATTGGCTCGCGGTCTGGATGCAGTCTGTTAAATTCAGCAGCGGCCTCTCTTTGACTCCGATTTCCTATGAGTAGAATTATCTGGATTCGTTCTTCCTTGCTCACAGACATTATGGCCTGTAGAAAGAGAAAAATATGAATTATGGTTTGTAGAAATAGAAAAATATGAATTTCTCCTATGATGTCGGACTTATGGGACACCCTGTATATATATATATTATTATATATATATTGGGTAAATATTTGGCAGGACACGGGCTACATTTTTCTAGTGTAGTTTTCTCTGCTTTGTTCGAATCTGATACCCATTTCTTGTGCAAATGAATAGAAACTATTTTTTTTCCATTCCAAAATACGGAGTGTTTCTACTCATTTGCACAAGAAATGTGTGTCAAATTCCAACAAAGCAGAGAAAACTACACCAGGGAAATGTAATTCTGATAAAAAACTAGCTAACCTAACTAAATTAACTAACCTAAACACAGAGCACACCAAAATACACTAGAAAAATTTATTTTTTATTTCAACTTCAGGCCATGTCATTTTCGTTTTCGTCATTTTCGTTTAAACCTACGAAAATATCATTACTTAACCTAACCAATCATCAAGGGTGTACAGTTGGCCTAGCCGGGCATTCAGTTGGCCTAGCCGGGCATTCAGTTGGCCTAGCCGGGCATTCAGTTGGCCTAGCCGGGCATTCAGTTGGCCTAACAGGTTAATATTGGTTATTTCACCTAAATATCTTCTGATCTTTTCGTATTAAGCACTCACTGTCACATTTCAGGCAAGTTAAGGATGAGAAAATAAAGTCGTAATTGATAAAAACATCCAATGCTTTCTCTTCATCTAGGGCACATGACGAATCAAGTTCTCAAAGTCAGAAACCACACGAACAGCACGTCATAATTCTATCACAAACACGACCAAACTGAATCCAATTAGAAAAAAAAATAGACAGAACAGAAACTAACCAACTAATTAAGTCGCAGAGTAGCGAAAAAATAGCCCAATCAGGAAAAATATTTTATGAAAAAAAGTACATTATAGCCAAAACAGGAAATATTCACTATAAAAATGTAACTTGTAATTTTTTCTATAATCTTGCATTTCCACAAAAAATTATTAGTACCATCGTAAAGAGCTGGAAAAATAGTGCTAGTGAAACAACCTCCCATTTCTCGTTAGCCCCCGTGTCCAGCCAAATATTAACCGTATATTGGCCTAAGCTTTATAATTATTTATTGCTTTATAATCATTTGCACACAAAGCATAATTTTCCAAGTTATCTTTTGTAACGATTCAGAATATAATGTCATGTTAAGGTATTGGTTTGAGTTCAGCGGAATATTAACCATATATAATATTCCAAATGGCTCTACTACCCTAACTTAACTTACCCACTTAACCTAGCGTACGCCTAACCTGAGCATAAAATTCACCCCACTTTACTTACCTAATCTAATGTACACCTAAGCGGAGCATAAGATTCACCCCGCCTTACTAATGTAACTTACCTCCTAGTCCTATGGTATATACTATATAGGGTTACAATATTATACCTGCTTTAAAAATTCAACTTGACCGTCCTCCCGGCACCTAGCCCGCAACATATGCGCTGGGCAATATTCTACGTCCGTCACTCTCAAATAAGCACTAGTGCACACCTTCAAGCAAAAATTATACCAATCAAGAGGCCTAGCTATTTTTAATGACACGTTAAATTTATATGAACGTTTGGAAATGGTTATATTATGAACGAAACAAGAGTAATTACAACTTTATACTATAAGTGAATTGATACTTATCGTACCATTTATTATATTTCGATAAAGCTAGGCCTAGTTTAAATTAACACTTCTCTCTGCAACGCCCAATCTTAAATATTTAGGTTTTTTATACAAATTGTGCTTAGTTTCATATTTTGTACAAATCACTGGTTCTCTTATCATTCGGTCAAACTGCATATATGCTATTAATTTAGTCTTATTTTGTATTAATTATATTAAAGCTATGAACGTCTTTTGACGCGCCTTCACCACACGACTTTCCTGTAAACTTGAAATATATATATAAAAAAAATCCAGCAGCAGTAGATATAATTGGTATGACGTCATTGAAATGGGCGGGATTTTGATTACAGTATTTCGATTTCGCTAAATAATAGCCAAAAAATATCTTGTATTATTCCTGGACAATTTAATTTTAATCGTCGAAAGATGTAAGATATCAACCAACCAATTTTAATCTTGGCTTGCACGCAGGCCTCAGTGGCGTATTCAAGTGGGGAGGGGACACCAGGGGTACCGAGGCCCTCCCCATGGGGAAAATATTTTGTAATATTTATTACAAGAAAATCAGAATGGCACATCAACCATCATCATTATGAGTCATCATAAAAAAACATCTTATTTGGACAAATAAACAGAGCTGGGCACTTGCGGGTTTTTTTTGCGGTACTGCGGTACTGCGGTACTACCGCACTACCAAACCGGTACCGCATAACGCAGTACCGCAAAGGATCGCTGAAAGTACAGCCTGTACTTTCAGCGATCCTTTGCGGTACTGCGTTATGCGGTACCGGTTTGGTAGTGCGGTAGTACCGCAGTACCGCAAAGGATCGCTGAAAGTACAGCCTGTACTTTCAGCGATCCTTTGCGGTACTGCGTTATGCGGTACCGGTTTGGTAGTGCGGTAGTACCGCAGTACCGCAGTACCGCAAAAAAAAAACGCAAGTGCCCAGCTTTGCAAATAAAGTCTTCCTGTAAATCATCTTTAATTTCAGATTTGCTGATTTATAATTTAATTGGTAAACACGCGACTCCTTTCCCCCATGAAGAAATTTTGAACCCGCCACTGGTAGGCCTACATGTTGTTTTGCATCCCGCAGCTGAAACGAGTTTGAAACCCCATCTTAGACTTTAGTATTCATACATTTCAAATTATATAAGACTAAAATTTTGGAAGTCAAGGATATGTTGGCAATAATAATCCTTCATCTCCCAGGTCAAGATACCAATATTAAGGCCGGCCGCACACAAAATCGTCTTGAGATTGATGACTGACGACTTGGGTCGTGACGACTCGAGTCGGTGTCATTTTACGTTGACAGAATCGCGTCACGATCGCTGCAGTATACAGGGCTCCCATTCTGTCAATGTAAAATTACACGCGACTTGAGTCGTCACGACCCAAGTTGTCAGTTATGAGTTGCAAGGCGATCCTGTGTGCAGCCGGCCTAACTCTCTGAGGTTCCATTTACAAATCTGTTGTTAAGCTAAATTTGGTATTATCCTATATGGTACCAATAAAAAAAATACTTGAAAAAGTGGAAAAAAAAATTTTAAAATGAAAAGTTACATTTTTTTCTTAAAAATTAAAAAAAAAGAGTTGCACATTATCCAGAAGTTTCATGGATGCGTTCTTTTCTATAGTTTTATTGATCGAATAATTAACTCGCCAGTAATTGGGGCGGCGCAGGCACCCCGTAATGTCGGTCAATTGTTGGAAGGTGCCAGCCCCCTTCCCTTCTGCTAGGGGTAATGGGGGAAAAGTGGGGGTAAATGGGGGAGAGGGTGGGGGTAATGGGGGAAAGGTGGGGGTAAATGGGGGAGAGGGTGGGGGGTAATGGGGAGGGGGTTATGCCCCCATTTGCATAAAGGGGGAGAGGGAGAATGACCTTCCCCCAAAGGGGTAACCCAGGCACCGAAGGTGCCCTCCCCGTAGGCGAGTTTGCGAAGCACAAGCAGTGCCCGTAGGGCAGTGAGCCGAAAGCTCTGCTTGTTTCTTATTAAAAATGATGTTAAAAGCGCAATATTCATACAGAATCTGCTTATGAATACAGACTACAGTAACGATTTTAACAAAACTGTTTCTATCCATACAGGGGGGTTGACAAAAATAAATAGACACCTCGATGATTGTCCTCAAGAACAAATGGCAAAGCTCAACAATATTATGCCAGAATGTAGGTCAGCTTTGCATAATGCAAAGGGAAAAGCAACACTATTCTAATATTCAATAAATCTGTTATTACTTATTCACTTTTAATATCAAATAAAAAAAACTATGGAAAAACCGAAGGTGTATATTAACTTTTGTCAACCCCTCTGTGCTTCTAATTTTCCATATGACAACATCAAATAGTTCTTAGAAATGTTGAAACGAAATCTTTAGAGTAGTTTTTTAGACTTAATAGATGTATTCCTGTAAATGCTCTTTACTCACAATATTTTTATAGTTTCTGTTTATAATGTAAGGATATGGTGACAAAAAATAAGCAATAGACGGGGATTCCCAAACTTATTTTCTTCTATACCACCCACTACAGGGCGTATCCAGCAGGGATGCTTTCGAGGGGGGAACGGAGGGGAATGCCGTACCTCCATTTATTTTTAAGACAGTTTACAGTACCCCCATTTATTTTTAGGACAGTTTACAGTACCCCCACTTATTTTAAGGACAGTTTACAGTACTCCCACTTATTTTTAGAGCCACTTGTCTCCCACTTGCCAACTGAACTTCACCAACGAGAATATAGTAATTTTAGTTACTTAAATCATAAATAAACAATACATTTTAGTTTACCATTGTCATGTGACATTTTTTACACGTTTTGTAAATGTACAAAATAAAAAAATTGCAGAAATTTTTTTTTTTTAATTTCTGAAATTTTTGTTTTTGTAGATAGAGAAAAGATAATCTCTTTATTGACTTTCTGTATCCTTCCGCCGCCATCCCCAGTGCCGAAGCAAAATAGCGTTTCCCCACTAATATTTTTACGAAAGTATCCCTGGTATCCAGAAGTGTACTTAAAGTGGCTTTCCAGCCTGGTGGCCAAAGAGTCATTCTAGGACAAAAATTGAACAAAAAGGCACTTTTGCGTGGTGTCATGCAATTTACAAAGCTGGGCACTTGCGTTTTTTTTTGCGGTACTGCGGTACTGCGGTACTACCGCACTACCAAACCGGTACCGCATAACGCAGTACCGCAAAGGATCGCTGAAAGTACAGCCTGTACTTTCAGCGATCCTTTGCGGTACTGCGTTATGCGGTACCGGTTTGGTAGTGCGGTAGTACCGCAGTACCGCAGTACCGCAAAAAAACCGCAAGTGCCCAGCTTTGCATGCAAACACAACACACATATAGTATTGAGCAAGATTTTACGTATTTGATTATTTTACGTAATAATGTAAACACAGTGTGAACATGTGATCTGGAAACAGCAACACTATTGTAACTATGTATTAGCGTACATAACAAGTTATTTTTACAACCCTGTATTTGGTTCTAGATGTCACAATGCATACACAACCATTACAAAATTAATCATATATACATTACAATACACTATACATTCATGTTTATGAAAGCAGCATTTACAATCACCATCACAGTTCATACTGTCAGTCAGTGGCGTACGTAAGGGGGGGCATAGGGGGCATAGGCCCCCCCATTGCAAAAATTATTACTACTCTCATTAAAGATATTTGAAAAATAAATTTTAAAAAATCGATGACTTTGCAACATTCACCACAAAAAAATCTTGATGTCATATAGAATTTCAGTTATTTCATGGTTACCAGGACATGTTATTAACTCAAAATCAATTTTGGCTGGCTTAGGAACGTTTATATATATATGTCTTTATACGTACGATTAATTTGTGCAAATTTAATTCTTTGCCCATAAATTGGAAATAAAATACAACTGAAGCCTTTCAAGATGCAATTCATTTTGATTCCAAATCAATCATCATCAATTTTGAGCTCACACACACACACGCAATGCTGTGTACGCCCCTGCTGTCAGTGCATTGTCAGCCTACAATTAGGCTATGGCAAAATTATGGCAAATGAACACGTCTACGACGACAGCTGCAGCGTCCAAAAGAGCATCTTTTGTTTACCAGTATTGTGTTATTTTTTCGCTCTTTCATTTTTTTCATTTGTGTTTTTACTTGGAATTTTATGTAAGGGGGTAAAATTCGGGCGGGTAGGAAACCCCCCTCCCTGAATATACCTCTGCACTAGTAGAGCGGACATTTTTTTTCCATGTAAGAAGAAGCCAAGGGCAATGCCCGCAAAAACGGACCCCCCCCCCCATAGAGGAAGAAAAGAGTCAAAATCAAGGTCCAAGGTTTTCAACATGCTGGGCACTCTGCGTTTGAAAGATTGGAGGTCATAGACAGGGGGAAAGATGGATTGAGGAAGATTGTTCCAGAGTTCACCGGTTGAATAGATGAGGGATTAAAAATACCGATTAACTTTTGCGTTAGAGAATTGGACAGAAAAGGAAAATGTGTTTAAAGTCTGGTACTGCGTGCTCTCCTTGAAGGAGGAGGCAAGCAGTTAGAGATTTCAGAAGAGCTCTGTCATAACAGCGATAGTAAAGAGAGAGTGAGGCAACATTGCGGCGAAGAAGGAGGGATTGAAGACAGTCCATAAGAGACGGTAAATTAATGAGACGAAAAATCTTTGATTGCACACGGTCAAGTAGAGCTGTGTAAGTTGAGCCACCACACACATGAGAAACGTACTACATCCAAAGGAGGACAAGACCCCTATACAGTGTACAGAGACAGCAAACTGAGGGGGGGAGTGAAGAAACTGCGAAGCCGGTACAGCACACCTAATCTCTTGGAAGCTGTTTTGAAAAGAGAGTATATGTGCTCTTTCCAGGAAAGATCACGAGAAAAGGAAACGTCAAGAACGTTAAGAGAAGAGGAAGGATTGAGTTGTGTATTGTTGAAGGTAAAGGAGTAGTCGTGTGGAAGATTGTGACGAGTAGACAGATGAAGAAACTTGTCGGAGATAGTACCGGGTGAGCGAAAGGTCCTTGTGCACCTTCCACTTCCAACACAGTGCAGGTACAGGTTCACTACACTTCTTGCAAGTGCACAGGGACTTTTCGCTTATCCTGTAGAAGGATTAAAGGTCAGGTGTACCATAGCCTTCTTACGAGAAGCATGGAGTGACTGTTGAGAGGGGCGCTTTGTGAAGCGGGTGGAGAAGTGAAGAGTGGAATCATTGGCATAGGAGTAGAAAGGGCAGTAAGTGCAACTTAATTGATCATTGATAAATAAAAGGAAAAGAGTGGGTGACAAAACAGAGCACTGAAGAACACTACTTTTAACAGCTTTAGGAGAAGAACAGTGGCCATCTACAACCGCAGCTATAGATCGGCCATAAAGGAAATCAGAGATGAAGGCACAGATAGAAGGATATGTAGAAACCGAAGGAGGGCAGTTTGGAAATTAAAGATTTTTGCGAGACTTTATCAAAAGCTTTTGATATGTCTAGCGCAATAGCAAAATTTTCACCGAAAGAGTCAGAGATATACAAGAAGATCAGAAGTAGAGCGTCCCTTGTAAAATCCCTACTGACGATCTGAAAGAAGATTGTAAGATAAAAGGTGTTTAAGAATCTTCCAATTAAGGATAGATTAAAAAACTTTAGAAAGACAAGAAATCAAAGCAATTGGTCTGTGGTTGGAGGGTTGAGAGAGGTCACCTCTCTTTGGGACAGACTGAATGAAATCGAACTTCCACCAGGAAGGGAAAATACCAGATGAAAAACAAAGACGAAAGAGTTTACCTTGAGAGGGTGTCAATACAGAAGTTTAGTTCTTGAGAACATTAGGAGGAACACCATAGATCTATTCCATACACGTAAGTCTTCTTTTCACGTTTTTCCATTGTCATTTCTAGTTTTATTGCCTGTTTCTAATGAAAAAAACAGACCCTAACTTTGCCTGCAGACATTTTGTATTATTCAATCATGTCACCCATAATACACCTTTGTCAAAGGAGAACATTCCTAATTCCTTTAATCTTTCCCCATAATCCTCCTCCTCCTCCCCTCAAACAGGGACAAGTTTAGTTGATCTACACTGAACACCTCCGCCTTTTCCTCAGGAGTGTAACTCACTTCCATATTAGCCATTTATTCTATCCGCAACAAAAACAAAAGTCTCAAACCAAGACATCAATTTGAATCTTTGTTTTAGTTTTAATGTATTACTTTTATAAATTAAATTTAAAATAAATTTTCCTATAAGACCGGACTTATGGGACACCCTGTATATATATATATATATATATATATATATATACACAGGGTGTTTGAAAACTTTCTGTACAAATTGTAATGGGGGATAGGCAACACCAAGACAAACCCTTTTCGTCTATAAGTGTATGTCCGCTGACGTCACCATTCGGCGCGAGAGGGCGCCGCTGCAATTGGCTAAAAGGTGAAGTGGGCTAGACTCGCGCTTGCCGCGGGCATTCTTAAATCGGACGTAGTACACGTAACATGGAGCGCTTCACGACTGCTGAGATGGCTGACATGCATATGGTGTATGGGGCTGCCAATGGAAACGGAAGAGCTGCTGTGAGGTTGTACCGACAGCGCTTCCTAAACAGACGTGTGCCAAACCACCAAACGTTTGCGCATTTGCATCGGCGACTGCGAGAAACTAGAACATTCCATGCAAACATGCATGACACTGGTCGGGAGAGAAACGTGCGCACTCCTGACATGGAAGAAGAAATCCTACGGCGATTTGAGGACAATCCAAGCGCAAGCACGCGAGGTGTTGCACGTATCCTCGGTGTGAACCACGACCTGGTCTGAAGAGTGTTGCACGAGCAGCAGTTACATCCGTTTCATCGTCAGAGTCCAGGCATTACAACCTCGGGATTACCCTCTTCGTGTGGAATTCGCACGCTGGTTTCTGCAGCAGACAGCGGTGCAGCCTAATTTTCCGGCTTATGTGCTGTTCTCAGATGAGGCCTGTTTCACACGTGAGGGTGTGTTTAACATGCACAATTCTCACGTGTGGGCGCACGCAAATCCACATGCTACACGGGTGCATGCTCATCAAGAACGGTTCGCCGTCAATGTTTGGGCGGGTATCGTCCATGGCAAGTTGCTGCTCGTGCAACACTCTCCAGACCAGGTCGTGGTTCACACCGAGGATACGTGCAACACCTCGCGTGCTTGCGCTTGGATTGTCCTCAAATCGCCGTAGGATTTCTTCTTCCATGTCAGGAGTGCGCACGTTTCTCTCCCGACCAGTGTCATGCATGTTCGCATGGAATGTTCCAGTTTCTCGCAGTCGCCGATGCAAATGCGCAAACGTTTGGTGGTTTGGCACACGTCTGTTTGGAAAGCGCTGTCGGTACAACCTCACAGCAGCTCTTCCGTTTCCATTGGCAGCCCATACACCATATGCATGTCAGCCATCTCAGCAGTCGTGAAGCGCTCCATGTTACGCGTACTACGTCCGATTTAAGAATGCCCGCGGCAAGCGCGAGTCTAGCCCACTTCACCTTTTAGCCAATTGCAGCGGCGCCCTCTCGCGCCGAATGGTGACGTCAGCGGACATACACTTATAGACGAACAGGGTTTGTCTTGGTGTTGCCTATCACCCATTACAATTTGTACATAAAGTTTTCAAACACCCTGTATATATATATTATTCTTATTTATTTCAATATTAGACGGAAATAAACAGAGGATCATTTCACTCATTCAGACAATGTAAAAGCCTTTATAAACAGGAAGTTTGAAACTGTAGATATTCTGGATTCTTCTTGTTGTTGTTGTTTAGCCGATCAGCCCACCCTGATAGAGCAAGCCAGCGGCACGCAGGTAACCGATCGTCCTCTCTGGAGTGGACCAGAGGTTCAGCGTACTAGTGATGTTGTGTTGTGTTCAATGTTGTGCTTGAGCGGTACAGTCTGTCATAATGTGTTCAATTGTTTGTGGTGTGTCCTGGCACAGGTGGCAGGTGTCGTCTGTGGAGTTGTCTAGTCTGTGTTTATATGTCTGTAAGTTGGGGTGATGTCCACATCGGAATCGTGCTAAGTTAACTCGATCCGACCTGCTCAGGCTGATCTCTGACCTGTCAATGGGTGGCGGCTTCGCACCTAGGACCGCATTCGGACCGAGTCGTGTCAGTGCTTTGTGGTTTAGGTGTGTGTGTATGTGTTTTCTGTACTGTGTGATGTCTGTGGTGCGTGGTATGGAATGGAGTATTTGGTTATAATGTCTCTCTGGTGTTACCTTAATGGTGCGAGGTGTCGGTGCATGATTGTACATGTAGTGGCAAGGGTGTTGTGGGTTAGTTGTCGCTGCTGCCATGAATTGTGTTCCCCTCATGTCTAAATGTTCCCGAACTTTCAGTATTTTTGTTTCTGTGTGCAGGTGTTCTATTGGTGTTGTTTGAGTGCATCCTGTAATGATATGAAGTGCGTTGTTTTGTATTGTCTGTAATGTGTTTATGTGTGTGTTTGAGATAATGGGTGCCCAGCATGAGCTAGCATAGTCCATAATTGAGTGAATATATTGTTTGTATATGAGTGATGTTGTTTCCTGCTAGTGCCCAAAGTTTGTGCCTGTTAGTACCCTAAGCGTGTTAATTCTAGACGTACATTTGTTTTTAATGTCTTGAATGTGGTTTGCAAAAGATAATGATGTGTTGTATGCAGTGATGTAGTCGAGACCACCAAGTCCGAGACTGAGACCGAGACCGAGACCTGATCCTGTGAGACCAAGATCGAGACCGAGATCAAAGGTTCGAGATCGAGATCTACCTTCCGAGATCGAGACCCTTAAAATTCGAGACCGAGATCGAGATCGAGACCAAGCTCATGCCCTTTCAATTTGTTTTATACTACTATGGAAATTAGACTATGTTAAGTATATTAATAAACTAATAACTACTTTCTCAGATGTAGTGTGTTGAATGCAAAAAGTGTAGCCTATAAATTAACAAATGAATATATATACACATACTTTTTATTTATTTACTTCTTTTATATCTGTTACAGAAGGTTTAATGAACGTACCCACTACCCAGTTTGACTTGTGCATTTATTTAAAGCATGATAGGTGCTCATTACACTTAAGGAACATCAGCATGCTCAGAAGATTTGCTGAAGTTCGACTTCTGTGGGGCCTCATTATTAATATGCCTCCACTAATATCAGTTATGGAAATGCCACAAAATTTGCAAAATGCTGTGGGGTTTTTTGTGGCCATCACCTTTTCCAACATTGTCTTTGTGATTTTTATAGCCAAAAATTATAACGGCTGACTGATCAGACATATTTTAGTATGATTATTTACAAATCTATAAGTCAAACTGAATACACTACACACTTAATAAAATTGAATACAAAACTAAACTACACACTGTCACTAACAGCACGTGCCAAAAACTGATTAGGAAACAAAATAAATTCAGCTTAAGGGGAGGTGTGGCGTGATAAAAGTTCCGCCGTGACGTCATTGATGACGTCATTTTTTAACATTTACAATTAGCAATTGCGATTTGTTCTACGAATCCGTACGTTGTAAATATAAGTGATGTGAAGGGTTGTCGAGTTATTCTATGCTTTATTGAATTTATCGGTACTGTTTTCTTTATGCTGTATTTCTTGCATTATTTTTGTGTGAAGCATTTTATTTTTTCAAATAAATATTGGATGGGAGGATAATCGTTTTTATCACGCCACAGAGGTTGACACGCCGTTTGGCAACACTAAGTAGCCTTATAATATATATTTATATACTGTAATAATATATATAATTCTCTATTTAGTGTTTCCATTTTCAATAAAATTAATCTGACGGGGACGGGGCGGACAAATTTTTTTGTAGCGCTAACCTAAAAAAACCCAGACCCACACACACCCCGGCAAGACAAACGTGGCAACTCAAAACAGGGTGATTGATTAGTGAACACCTAGAGTCCCTTACTTTAACAAACTTTCATAAACATTCTGAATTGTGTTCAACCAAGCCACCATCGTGAGTATGCCAATAACATGTATTTTTCATTACGGTCTCGAAAGGTCTCGGGGAGAAAAACCGAGACCGCGTCTGTCGAGAACGAGATCGAGACCGAGATCTAAATAGCGGAGACCGAGATCGAGATCTGCAAATTGGGTCTCGAGATCGGTCTCGAAACCGAGACCGATCTCGAGACCTACATCACTGGTTGTATGTGACCCCAAGTATTTTGGTCCTGTGATTGTGTGGAATGTTGGTGTTGTTTAGTGTAATCTGTGGAGTTATCTGGTGTTCTTTTGTGTTGCTTGTAAGCAAGGTGATGGTTGATTTTGTGGGAGCTACTTTGAGTCTATTGTGTGTGAGCCAGTCTTGTATACTGTTTATGTATGTTTGTATTAGTGATGGATCGAATAACCGCAACTACAACCGCACAAAAATTCACAACCGCAACCGTAACCGCAACCGCCGTTCCATAAGTGCGGTTGCGGTTGTAAAAGCTTAGTTAATTTTAATTTTAGGTTAATTAGAAATATTTCTTTTTTTAAAAAGAAAATGATGGGTCTCCTTATGCGTTTTAATTAATTTGAACTATTCTTTCATAATAGCTATATAAGTTTAGAATATACTTCATTTAAATAGTATTTATTTAGTAAATACCTTATGTTGAACACAAGTTTTGCAACACACAAATAGCGGTAGCGGTGTATTGCAAAACTTGTGTTCAACATAAGGTATTTACTAAATAAATACTATTTAGTATATATTATGTACCAAGTGTGGCTAAATCGCACTATAGTGGCTAAATCCAGTTAATAATTACGCATTTTTCCTAGTATATGATAACCGCAACCGCAACCGCGGTTGGAAAAAATTCGACAACCGCAACCGCGGTTGTGAAAAACCGACCACTCGATCCATCACTAGTTTGTATCATGGGTTATTTGTAGCGGTGTCGATGTTGTTGTGGGTGGATGGTAGAGTGATGTCATCTGCATATGATGATAAGGTAAGCCTAGTATAATTTGGGTTGTATTCTTGGCCCTGTTTGTGTAGAGCAAGTCTGATGTATATGAATGCATTTGTGATTAGAACGGGTGCATTTGAATTGCTTTGGAGAGAAAGCTTAATTGAACTGAATTGAATAACGTTTATTAATATCATACTAAATACATTGGTTTTACAATTTACGATGACATAATTAATTGTGAAACTGGACGATTTATTTTATTTTATTTGGTCCTTAACCTTTAGGCTTTACTGGGCTCTTATTAAAAATAAAACATAATTATTATTAATAATAAATAAATCATGAATAAGAATTATTAATAAAGGTATGTATTAATCTTAATTAAATTATCATTATCACTATAACAAATGCAAGGTCATTATTGAAGGTGTTATACCAATACCATACAAAGAAACCAATATTATACATGAGAGATAAGAACTGAACAATCCTAAGAAATGTGTTTTTAATCCTAGATGACACACGAGAAATGAATAAACAATAGTAATGTACATTAATCCTAGATTTTTGTTAGTATGCCATTATTAATCGGGATTTCAACTTGGTTTTAAACAAATTTACATTAACAATATTTTTTATATCGGCATTTAAGTCATTCCATAGTTTCAATCCAATGAAAATGGGTAGTTTTTGAGATGAAGACAATCTAAGTTGAGGTTTAACATACTTTGATTTATTTCTGGCCTGATATGATTGGATTTTTTGATGAGTTACAAAATATCTATTTACCCATTGTAAGTTAACGATTTTGTTCCTAACCTTGGTTAACTTTGATTTTGTTTCCACCCGAATTGTTCATTCTGACTAAGGTCAAACTTGTGATCTTGTCACTCCACCCTAGACCTACAGTTTAACGTGGAATCCAAACCACGCCCCACCAGCAGCCAGCATCTTAACCACTAGGCTACCCATTTATCCACCAACCAATGTTTTTATTGTGCAGAAGGATAAACAGCTGGGATTTTGCTGCGCGCCGCCTGCCGTCACCGGTGGATTCATAGTCAGCGACGCTAACCACAACACCACCGAGGCGCATTACACTTACACTTGTAAATAAAAATAAAATGTGCCAGATTGGTTATATCATTGGACTTTAGTAGTTTTAGCTCTTTAAATAATGCACTAGAGTGATCAAGGAAATTAGCATCAGATAATAACCTTATTGCTCTTTTTTGGGGGGGATGACAAAGATACTGTTTAAAGCGTTGTTAGAGGAGTTTCCCCAAACAAGGATGCAGCGCGTAAAATAAGGAAGAACAAGAGTATGATAAAGAGTTAGTAAAACCTGTTTGGGGTTTAAACATTATAGCAACGCTCCTTGAAATATTTCTCGCGATATAATTTACATGATCACTCCATTACAAATTCTTATCTAGCATTACACCAAGAAATCTTTTTACATTACACCCCTTTACAGCGATTTCATGAACATTAATTTCATCAAGATATATATATTTCTTTTATTACTACAAATCATGAAATTTGTTTTACTGGTATTTAGGAAGAGTTTATTGGTGGTCAACCATTTCATTACACTGATGAATTGTATCATCAACAAACATTGTAAAGTTAAGTATATCAGATGAACGTGGAAGGTCATTTATATATAATAAAAATAACAGTGGATCCACAACTGAACCCTGTGGCACACCATGTTTGACAAGCGCTTTAGTTGAGCAAACTTTATTTACTGATACAAAATGATATCTATTGGAGAAATAACTTTTAAACCAATCACTGATTGCTTCTCCAAAGCTGTAACAATATAATTTATTAAGTAGAATATTATGGTCTATTACATCAAACACCTTACTCCAAATCGTAAGGAGCATCTTGCTCCTGATGACTCATGCACGCAAACCTATAAAACCAGGAGTGTCTGCAATGCAAATTAATGACAAGCGCACGACAAAGGATTATGGATTGGATTACTGATGGTGATAAACCACGTACGGAAGCCTCGCTAATGATGACCTTCTTTATACTTGGCAATAATGCTTCCAGCTGCTCGTACCTTAAATGGGTGTAGGGGGGAGCGGTGCTTTATAAAAACCAATGCCTATGACTTAATCCATTAACATGTCTTAAACATTATATATATATATATATGCATGATGGTCAGCGCCCTCGCCTTCTACTTGGAGGTAAAATGTAATAATGGGGTTGTTTAACCTCTTTCGCAATATCAAAGGTCATATGACGGAGGGGACCTACAGCTTTACCTGGGACCCGAACCACGGGTCGCTACATCATCTGGGCGCAAAGGACGGTCTTCCATCCAACTACTCTCCAGACACAATGTCGCTTAACTTCGCTGATCAACGGGAAGCGGTGTTACGACAATGAATGGTTACGACGTAGCCCTCTACTTGGAGGTGCTGGGTTCGAATGCTGATGTGGGTATTTTTGTATTAAGCAAACTCGTGCGTGTTTGTGCATGATATATATATATATATAGTAAATTTAGGTGCTATTTATCATTAAACTTATTTTTCATGAGTGACGTCTGCATTGTAAAAAGGACGCTTTGTTAATACGTGTACAACTTAAACTAACTTAGTCTAATTTAAATTTAACTGTAAGCTAGCCTAATCTAACCTAACTTAATTATCCTACCCTCCCCAAAAAGCTATAACCTCACCTAACCTCAAGATCAGAGCATGTGGGGGTTAAATAATTATTTAGCTTGACATGCTCCAGAAAAATGTTTAAAATCTTTGAATAAAAAAGCAAATGAAATATTAAATTATAATTTATTATTGTACGTTAAATAATAATTAGTGATCGCGTCTAATGTAGGCTTTGTTTTAAACAATGAGGGAATTTTGTATATAATTTTTATAATAAGAACGTTATGATAAATAATATTAAGCGTTATATTTGAAGTTTATATCTCGGTTTGAAGATTAGGATTTATTATTGAAGTTTATCCTCCTACCATTTTCTTTGACAGAGGTCTCGACGCATGCGCACGAAATCAACCACATGTCATGATGTCAGTTGAAGCTTGGCAATGTTAGAAGGTGGAATGAAAAAGGTTTTCTGCGTTAATATTCAAAGAAAATTGTATATATTATCGTAATTCTGTGGGTAAAGTGTCACAGTCGTTAACAGTAATAATACATGATGTGATCTAAAGAAAAATCAATACCAATTTAGCCTAAAGTAGCTAATAAAATTGTATTATATCCACGACTGTTAGTGTGTTTACCTGGTCAAACCTAACTTTACCTACGCTACGAGATAATTCAGCGAAGGTAAGTTCCTCACCTGTTCCCACATTTAGTGATGAAACTGTTATGGAATTATAAAACTTGTATTTAACTTTTAACCAGTTTTGTTCGTAATTTCCATTAGTGTCATTTTCGTGATAGTTTAAACCAAATTCTCGCTTTTTTTCTCAAAGTATAACAGCCCAAATCTGTAATCTACGAGGATTTGGTTGGTTAGCTTGCAGTCTGTATCTAAAAATTAACGTACTGGAAATTAAAATTGTCCTAACCGTAGGCTAAGGGACATTAAATTCTGTAATACTTTTCCCACCTGGGTTAGACTTCAATATAACCTAATTGAAACTGACCAGTGTGGGGTTGGAGGGGTAGATTTCTTCAAATTTATGATTTACCCATTTGCAGTAAAAATTTAAACAGCTCTGTAGGCTAAATTGATGTAATGTTTGGTTCTAGGAACTTATTCTCCAGAGTACTAATTATGGAGTAGGCTCGCTCTCGCTGAATAAATTAATGTGGACCATAGGCCCTTGTGGTTTCGTTTTCTAAATGTATGTAATCCAGGCTACTGTTTGGCTCTAGCTATGCTTCTTTTAAGACATAGGCCTACTGAATTCGGTAGTTTGTATTGGCTAGACCCAAAGTTGACCAATTTATGTTGGCCTAGATAATTTTTAGGTAAGCCTACTTTCTCATAAACGTCGTATTCACTGTTTTAATATGCCCCTCGTTCAAAATTATGGCAGAACTGTAGATTATCTGGGCTCGTACCCAGAATTACATGGACACAAAAGCCCTACATACATCGGGTACTTTGCTTGACGATAGTACGGCAAAGGCTAGGTCAGTGAAAACCTGTGGCTCCTCCCTGATTCTTTCGTCATGTGCGGCTGGTTATGAGGGCTGTTTTTGTTGTAAGAGGGAAAGTAGCCTTACTCGGCAAGTGGAATCCAAGCTCCACTGTGCTCGTCTGGAGTGATCCAAGGTAAACTGGAATTGTTGACGTCTGGGGGGAAAGGAGGGGGAGGGGAAGCGACAGGGTGTGTTGAGAGGTAGAAAAGCTGGATTATATTCATGTCTGATAGAATTTGATGTCGGAATGCTTAGATTTTGAAAAACCAGTTTTGGTGTTGGAGCTTTTCTTAAGCCACTGATTAGGTTAACTGGGGTTATGTGTAGTTAAGAAAAGATTTTTAGGGGCTTAAGGTAGTTTTAAGGTAAACGATATTTAATGGGATTAGGCTAGTTAAACTCAAAACAGGTTTATATTTTAGTCTTGATGAAAGCAAATGCGTTGCTGGGCCGAAACGTTGAGATTTTAACGTGTGGAAGTTGTTTTTGGGGGGGATTCAGGTAGGCTTAGGCTAATCATTAATAATAAATCTTTAGCTTAATATATAGGCTAAGTACTGTTTGGTCCTATTGTTTCATCGTAGAATTAAAATAGAACGTAAAAGGGCAGTTTATTCCTTTAGTGGCCCCATTTTTTAAGACTTCCAAAAAAGATTTTATTATTAAATATTTTTTTAGGTAAAATATTTAATCATAATAAATAAAATCTTTTGGGAAAAGGTTTTTTTTTTTTTTCAAAAATTGGGCTATTAAATGAAAGAAGTTTCCATAAAAGTAAGCCCCCATTTCTGGAGAAATTTTTTTATGGGTTTATAAAGTAGGTTTCTTAGGCACAGCACAAATCATCCTTAGATTCTTAGATTACAATAGGCACAAGTTTCATTATTTGAGAGAGTTACAGTATCTTGGGCACTATTGCTGTTGGGTACCCCAACCCAACCCAACAAATTCAGTTGCATTAAAACAAAAAATTTAAAGGACAAATAAAACAAACAATTCATTCTATGGAATATAATGCCCGGTTAGGTCAACTGTTATGCCCTTGACAATTGGTTAGGTTAAGTTTTAATATTTTCGTTAAAACTAATGAAAATATCACACCTTTAACGTAATCAATCGTCAAGCGCGTACAGTTGACCTAACCGGGCATTATATCCCATAGAATGAATTTTGTTTTATTTGGCCTTTAAATTTTTTGTTTTAATGTAACTGAATTTGTTGGGTTGGGTACCCAACAGCATAGTGTCGTATCTTGGGCCTATTGTAAGAATTTTGCATAGTTTAAAGGGAAGTTGACTTTAGAACAATAGCTGTAAGAATTTGAGGCCTAATTTAATTTTAATGAATGCATTGGGGTAAAAATGTTTGGCTTGCCATAAGTAACCTGTCAAGTTGCACTGTATTTTAATAATTCTCAGAAGGTTAGGCTTACACCTGTGTCAGCATAGGACACTACTAAGCTCCAGTATGGTAATGAAAGTAGACCTACCTGTACAGAATTAAGGCTATGAAAGTATTGAATTGTGCACGGCTGGTTCAGCCTAATTAAGATGACATTCCAAAATTAACTTCGTCTTAAAAATATTCTAATGATCAGTATCGTAAGCTTATTGGTAGTTCCTAATATGAAAACGCCATTACTGAATCGGCGCGAGTAGGCTATAGTTAAGAATCTTAAATAGGCGTAAATGTTTTATTCCTTTGAAGCCCTTTCAGTAATCCTAGTTACTCGTGGAATTAGTGCTTGCTTAGTGTTAAATAGAATTGGGATTCCATTTCAACCGTGTGGCTCATTATTGGAGCAAATAGCTTTAATGATGTAAGTCCATCTTGTGGTCTGTATCGAGTAAATCCCTTTTGTTCTTAAGACTCAATTAAGCGGGCCTACCCGAATTCTCAATGGGACGTAAATCAGTTTTAAATACGCAGTTGGTGTGAATTACGATACTTTAAAAGTTATATTTATACGAGCAATTCACCGATGTTTGGAGAGAATAAAATGCATCGTGTTACAAGTGCAGATGTGGTGTATCGTATGGTTTGTGTGTGTGTGATTATTGTACCGTACAGTATAGTAGTAATTCCCGTTCGTATATCTTCATTAACTCTCGCGTTATCCGTATCAAAACCAATCAACCGACGCAGGAGGAATGGCGCCGAGGAATCTATATTTTCTTTCGTAATCGAGGAATTTGCTCTAATAGGATTTCTTTTCGGGGTATAAAATTGGCCTTGGCCCTATCTCGACACGGGCATGCGAGGTGCCACCTGGGTTCCATCAATTTAAGTGCCCCTCCCCTCTGTTGATAACTGTACCAGCGTCCCCTCACGTTTCAGGATTGAGCCGTGAAAAGGGGGAAAGGAAGCGTTTGAAGGAGGAGGAGGTTACCTCTGATTACCCATTGTCGTATCTTCACTGGGTTTATGAAGTTTTGTCGGTCCTTACTCAGTTCATTAACTCGTAAGAGAGGAGGTTAGGGAAGTTTTGTTTCTCCGGGGGTGGTGGGAGAAGTGGGGACGGGGGAAAATTAGTCATTGTAACTGGTTGACAAGTGTAATCGCTAAATGAATTGTTGCTACTTACTCGGATTTACTCTCGAGTTAACGCCAAAGGACGAATTTTAGTTACGAAGGCTTATGTTTGTGTGATAGACTATAATAAAGTAGGCCCGATAGAGGGAACTCGACATATTTAGACGTAATAGGCTTGAGTTGTCAGAACTATGTCTGTCAGTCCTCCTGATTAGGCTTTGTCACCTACCGCATAGGTTTTCATGGAAGAATCGTTAGCTATATGTGGCACAAACTTGGGGTTCGTCGTGGCTACGTCGCTACACCCCTTCCCGTCGATCAGCGAAATTGTTACATTGTGATTGTGTAGAAGTTTTATGGGGAACCGTCGCGTCGTCTGCCGCCAGATGATGATGATATCCGTGGCTCGGATACGACGTAAAATTCGAGAATTCAGAGACTTCGTAATTACTAACCTTACTTCAACCTAACCTAACCTATTACGAATGTCTCCGAACTGAGTCTAAATTCTGGAATTTTGACGCTGTAGGTCCTCTTCGACACACGACCTTTGCTGTTACGGAGGTCAGAAAAAAAAGCTATGAATACCTCTGAACTATGCCATGAGCCTATTTGAACCTGTTATAAATCTACAAGACCAGTTTTTGTAATACCGACGACAAGCAAGTTGTATTTTTGGATACAATTTCATTTGTAGTTTTAAGAGACTTGAATTATCATATTTGTACGTTATTTCAGATGGCGGATGATATGCAGGTCCGTGGCCAGGAACGCGAGAGCTTGCGTCACATCATTCAGCAATGGAACTCCAACAGATTGGACCTGTTCGAAATCTCTGAGCCAGACGAGGTACCGTAATGAATGATTTCATAGAAAAAATTGCTATTATGTAATGATGGATTTGGACTAAAAGTACTTGACGCCCAGATTAACCATTAAGGCTACCCATAAATAGGGTTATTAGTTCATCAGGTACCTCAGATGTTTAGAAATCCATAGTCACCCACAATCTTTACTTCTTTGAAGGTTCTTGCATGAATTAAATATTTTTATTGATAAAAATATGTTACAATATTACAGTAGTTTTAACAGAGGGATATTTTTAACTATTCCCCCCACCCTCAAAATACTCTTTTCAACAATCATCACCCCAATGTTGATCTTTTCAGCTATATCAACCCAAAGTTTAAACTCTGCAAATTAACCAAAATAAGATAAGAAAACAATAACAACAAAATTTATTTGTTGCAAACGTATAATAAATAGAGAACCATCATTTACAAAGGATAAAATTTGAATGCCCGGTTAGGTCAATTGTACGCTCTTGACGATTGGTTAGGTTTAGTCGTGATATTTGCGCGTTTTAACGAAAATATCACGACTAAACCTAACCAGTCGTCAAGAGCGTACAATTGACCTAACCGGGCATTCAAATTTTATCCTTTGTAAATGATGGTTCTCTATTTATTATACGTTTGCAACAAATAAATTTTGTTGTTGTTGTTTTCTTATCTTATTTTGGTTAATTTGCAGAGTTTAAACTTTGGGTTGATATAGCTGAAAAGATCAACATTGGGGTGATGATTGTTGAAAAGAGTATTTTGAGGGTGGGGGGAATAGTTAAAAATATCCCTCTGTTAAAACTACTGTAATATTGTAACATATTTTTATCAATAAAAATATTTAATTCATGCAAGAACCTTCAAAGAAGTAAAGATTGTGGGTGACTATGGATTTCTAACAACATCTGAGGTACCTGATGAACTAATAACCCTATTTATGGGTAGCCTTAATGGTTAATCTGGGCGTCAAGTACTTTTCAGATCTTTTCAGCTATATCCACCCAAAGTTTAAACTCTGCAAATTAACCAAAATAAGATAAGAAAACAATAACAAAATTTATTTGTTGCAAACGTATAATAGAGAACCATCATTTACATAGGATAAAATTTGAATGCCCGGTTAGGTCAACTGTACGCTCTTGACGATTGGTTAGGTTTAGTCGTGATATTTGCGCTAGTTTTAACGAAAATATCACGACTAAACCTAACCAATCGTCATGGGCGTACAGTTGACCTAACCGGGTATTCAGCTGACGACTTGATATTTAATTTAATTCTAAAGCCTTAAGACTTTTAGGCTTTACTGGGCTCACAGATCAATTGAAAGATAACGTATCACGTCCTAGAAAAATATATATGCAACTTTATAGGTTTTTTAATGTGTAATATAAATATTTATATTGAAATAATTGAAAATACCATCACTACTACTGTGAAATGTGATTCTTTTCACTATTTGAAATTAGTAGGTAAATTTGACTAAGTAGGGGCCAAGTCGTGAAAACATTATTTAACATTTTACATTTTTAAAATTTGAGTGAGTTTTTAGGGGCGTGATTTCCTCTTCAAAGCCGAGTTTAAGACTAATTTTTAACTTGCACGTAATTATTTTCATTCTGGGTTCTCACTCCACCAATGCGAGTAGTAGGCCAAAAAGATTCTCTTGGATATTCTATCCTGTACAGGTTGTTTTGAATTTACTCCAAGTCTGAATGAATGTGCCTGCTTTTTATTACTAGATAGGGTCCGTCATTTTCAGATTTTTAATAATATGCCATCTTGGGGTATATGGTGTTTAATACTACGGGTAGACTTTGTCAATTTGTTGCGTTGCCTTTAATTTTATATACGAGTCTAGTAGAATCTAGTAGGCCCTATTAATTTAACTTTAAAAACTAAAAAGTAGCAGCTAGTGCCGGAAGAATTCCAAACCAAACTCCTACTTGACTTTAAACAAAACTAATTGCTAGTCTGTCTTTTGTGGTTAGTTCAAAAATCAGTAACTCAATTAGTAACGGGACGGTTGTCCGCGAAAACTAGTTTGGAATAGGTATGCATTTACTGTAGATGACAAATTAGGCTTAAAAATTATTTTGTCTTTTTGAGTGAAAAAATTTTGACATGGCAATTAAAATAAACTTAATTTCTTTAACTTAATCCTAGAATAAGCCTAGTTAGGCCTAATGATTGTCAGACAGTGAAGCTTTTAATGTAGGGAACTTGATAATAATTAAATTGCACATTTGTTTACAAAATTTCCTTAGACTTCTTTGTATCGTCATTAATGTAATTATGAAGATTCACACATATGACCCTTTTTCAACAAGGTCATAGCCCATAGCAAGGTCGAAACCCTGAAAAACTCATAACTTTCTCACCAAACCACCTCTTCGGCTGACGGCAAATTGACCTGAACAAATAGATTTTGAGAAATGGATGAAGCTACTTTTATTTTTTTTTTTTATTTTTAGCTTTTCATTTGCATTATTATTATTATTAAGGCGAGTCCTCTATTATGTCTCAAAGAATCTTTAGATTTTTAAATTATAATTGTACTGCAGTGCTGGCAGAAGTTGGGGAAATTTGACAACTATGATGTTTTGCCTGTTTTCTGTACAAAAATGTTCATAAATTTTTCGTTAACTGGGACCCCCCCTTTCTCCCCCCCCCCCCACTCAAAACGTGTATTAAATTTGTTATAAAAATACGCACATATTATTAGGTAAATGTGTACATGCGTACGTACACGCAGCTCAGACTTCAACGATCCAAATCAGAGTACACGTCTAATACAGAAGTACACTTCGCACATCAAGAAAAGAATGGACAGACCCATGAGGGTCAGGGTTGAAGTTTCGGCGGGTGGGATGGGGGTAAAAAGGGAGGAGTAGGAGAGTATGAGTAGACGAAAGAGAGGAGGGTGGGGGGGGAGGGGTAAGAGCACTGGGGATGGAGGGAAGGAGTAGTGAACTGACTACCAGGTTTTTCAACTTTTTTTTTTTTTTAACATTTGAATTAGGCTGTTCAAAAAAAAACAAAAATAAACTTTTTTCGTTTGAAATGCTGAATTGGTATGAAGTGCATTGCATATTCATGCAATATTTGGGCCTGTTTATGTTTTGTGGCGCAATTTTATGGCGTGTTTGAAGAAGTGAACTCGTTTGAATAATATGCAGTGACGTCACGGATATTTAAGAAGAAAGTTATCGTACATTAGGCAACCCCCCCCTCCTCATAATAATAATAATAACAACAACAGGCAGGCGAGTGAGTAAGTGGCAACCCCCTTCAATAGTCTTTTGCCCAGGCCTAGGGGTTCATCTTGCAAACTAGAGATGCTGATCAGCAGGTGAAATAAGTAGTGTAATATATGCCCATTAATACTTTTTTTTTTTAAATTCACTGCATTTGGCTTCGAGTTGCCAGTTTACTTTTATTTAATACACATTTTGCCTGAAGATACTTTTTTGTATCGCTTTTTATGGGTTAATAGGGTTAGGAGTAGTTACTATTATTAATTGACACATGTTTTAGACGGAATAGCTAGTTCTTGGGTCTGAGAGCTAGAATTAAGTGAGGTTTAGGCCCATACAAAAGTGGTACTTGGAATGAGGTTCTTCCTGTTGTTTGATTGTCACACACACACACACACATACACACGTGTGTGTGTATATATATATTATCGACAGTGATTTCCAAAAAAAAATAAAATGGCGTAATGTCGGTACCTATTGTAGTTTTCGCTGCTTCCACTCGAGTAGGAATAGAATGTCGGAAAGGAAATAACTTTCACTTTATTTTGTATATAAAGAAACTTATAATAATGATGATAATGACAAAAAGTTTCTTAATATTATTTTTTGAATGGCTTTGCAGCGGAGTGGAAAGTTTATTTTTATTATTTTAAAATATTTCATATTTTCTCAAGTGACTTCCATTTCGGCAGTTTTATTACCAATGTCGCCACGGTTAGGTAGGTATTTGGGTATCTTGCTGGATGCCCTTACGCGTAAGACCTAGGGCCCATGATTGGTATTAATTCGATAGGTTTACGTACGAAAGTTGCGGAGAAAACTTCGTCGGCGTCTTCGTATGGCTTTGTATTGTATTGATATGGAATGTCAAAAGCTCATTGGTGAAGTTTTGGATGCTGATCAGTGAAAGATTTACAGCCATATCATTGGGTGAAAATAACGTGGATTTTTTTTTCATTAATCTCCACGCTTCACTTCTACTTATTATGATATATGCTGTAAATGGTAGTGTTTGCATAATTAGTAAATTATTCTCGTAAATATTTGAATATAAATTTGGTCGAATTCTACTTGCAAAAAAAAAAAAAAATCTCAAAACGAGACATCAATTTGAACATTTGTTTTCGAAATGAAAAGGTTTATTGGCAAACTATAGTCCATATGACAAATATTAATAATACAATGACAGTTCATACACTAAGGATAGAAATATATAAAATTGATTAGAAATAATACTGTAATGTCGAAGTTAAGTGGAACTACAGACAGACGTTTTCGTACCAAGAATTCCATAGCGCCTTAGAGGATAAATGGCAGGACTCATGGATAGCTTGGATAATCGGGTTGGTTGATTTTTTAATTCTTTGCATTAAACTGTATTGAGCACGTCTTGTTACCTCCGGGAAGGGACATTGCGAGTAGCAAACATTTGCGAAGCTAAGCATCTCGGGGATAATTTATGTAAGAGTCTAAAAGACCTGTTGTACAGCAAATTTAGGGTTCTGCCAGAAACTTTTTTATAATTCACCCCGAGTTGCTGTCCGTAAATATTAGTGCAGAAAGCTTCACTTTACAGAACCGAAAGTTCCTTAGTCATAATCGCTTTAGCACAAAGGCTTCGAGGTTTTCTTATATCCGAGTCACACTTAACGAGCTGGTAATAGTTTCACCCAAATACTACTTACTCTTGTACACCTCAATTACTTCACCTTTCATTTTAAACCTAATATCAGCTGGCTGATTACAGCTTTTAGGATGAAATTTCATAACCTTAGTTTTTGTAACGTTACAAAGAATATGGGGTTTTAGTTCTAATGTATTACTTTCGTAAATTTAATTGAAAATAGTTTCCTACGAGACGACTTATGGGACATCCTGTATATATTTCATTAATATACTGTTCGTAGTATTTTAATTTTCAACCTTTACTAAATAAGCCTACATCAGGATTTCCAGAAAGTTGCGCTGCAAGGCCCGTTTCCAGAATGGGAAAGAAGCGAGAGGTAGTTAGCTCGTGTTATTTTAAACTAGTATCAGTTAATAATACTTGTTTACAGTTTCTTCGAGAAGGTCATAAATAATAATAAAAATTAATTAGTACACTAAAAAAAGGAAAAGTTGCAAGAAACAACAGGTCATCATTTGTTACATAACTACCGCTAATTATGGATATTGTATCTTTTGACAATGAATACTGTAAAATTAAGATTGCATATCCTTGGAAAATGACATGGCGTATTCATTCTGAAATGACGCAGGAATGTTATTTTAAAATAACAATGCAAACTTCCTCTCAAACACTTAATAACGAAGGGACCGGGTTTTTTCTAATTGAAACGTAAAGGTCTGTTATACACCAATAACGCTTTTATAATGATCTCTTATACAGGAAGTAAAATTTACGTTAATATTGATGAAATTGCTCGCGAAACAAAGCTGTTATTGACCAAAGAGAATTGTTGAATTTTAATCCATTCATTACGAAAAAATGTTGCGCTTTAATAATACGATATACTCGTAGAATATATTTATATATTGACTGCAAAATTTCTACAGAATTCGAACGTGACAAAACATTACATCTCATCAATGTTACCTTGACAGAATTGTCTCTAAATTTTCCTTAATTTTTCGCTCTGTGGATATAAATAATATCGCCGAATACTTGAAATGTTTGTCAGTTTTTTATGAAGTAGTGCTTGCGCAGTTAAGGCATACATGATACAGCACAAAATGTCCCTCTTGTGGTGGGTTGTGTTAATACAAGGTAACTTAGGTACGTTTATGGCCGATCCAAAGAGAATTTTTAACGCACGTGTTTGTGATATATATATATATATATATATATATATATATATTATCATTTTTTGCCGAGGACGATCCAATTAAAATGAAAGCCATTAAAGATTATCAAAGTTTATTTAAAGCAAGTACTCAAAATGGTTTTCCCTGCATCAGCGTTCATACATGGGCGCATGGTCCCGTCGCTTGGCCACCCAGGTCTTCGGACGTAAATGCAGTTGATTTTTCCTTGTGGGTTTATTTAAAAGATATTGTTTATGCGAGTGAAGTTAATAACATAGATGAATTGTGGCAACGTGTTTAAGAATGTTCAGAAACAATACGCAACCATGTACGTGTTTTCGAACGTATGCGGCCAAATTTTCAACGACGCGTTGAAGCGTGTACTCTTATGCAGGGAAACCACTTCGAGCACTTGTAAATAAACTTTGATAAACTTTAATGACTCATTTTAATTGGATCGTCCTCGGCAAAAAATGAACATCTCGGAAACGAAACGATTGCGGATTTATGTTCAAAGGAACTTTTTTCCTTCCCTTTGACGTCCTGAATATATATAGTAATTTATGAAACATAATTTGATAACACTGTGTGTGTGGGGGGGGGGGTAAATGCGAAAGAGCATGCAAAACAACTTTTTTGCCTCAGCGACAATGGATACGGGAACAGTGGTTCCGAAATTTCGTCTCTCGTGATAAAAGTTCGAACGCTACAAAGATGGGGGAAATTTATTTCTCACATTTAATGTTAAAACTTTTGTTGTGTAATATGTTGTTCTGGATTGATGTAAAATAATTAACTTGTATGTAATTACAGTGTTAATGAACTGAATTGGAATATATATATAACTGAAATTTCCTCCGATGGATGGCGCCACTCGTTCAATTATATAAACTGAATTTTTAACAAGCCCTTTTTTGTTAATCAGGTAAACGGTGAATTTTAACAGTGCAGACGTTGTCACGTTATAAATTTTGCTCGTAGGAAATGTCAATCTAACAAAACATTGAGTCCTATGTTAACAGAGGAACATTTGTAAGAGACGTGACAAAGATTTTGCCAACTAATATATATAACCATACCACCTTTGTTAAAGATACTAATTTCTTTGTGAAATTAACAAAGAGCTAAATCTACTAAAGCTCAATGATATAACGAAACTGGCACATTTTATTTTTGTTTACGAGTGTAAGAACCAAATCATTAATTTGCAATGGGTAAATAGATATTTCGTAACTCATCAAGACATTCACTCGTATCATACCAGAAATAGATCAAAGCTCGTTATACCTTAATTTAGATTGTCTTCATCTCAAAAACTACCCATTTTCATTGAATTGAAACTATGGAATGACTTAAATGCCGATATAAAAAATATTGTGAATGTAAATTTGTTTAAAACAGTTAAAATCCCGATTAATAATGGCATACGGATCATGTCAAGAATAGCGAACCCAATTTTACCATGTCAAGAATAGCGAACCCAAAAATTCCCTTGTCAAGAATAGCGAACCCAAAAGTTCCCATGTCAAGAATAGCAAACTAGCACGACTTAACCTAACCAATCGTCAAGGGCGTACAATTAACCTAAAAAAATAAATAAAAAACAAGTTTTTTTTTATTTATTTATTTTTATATATTAAGAGAAGAGGATTCTTTATACTGTACGGCATTGACGATTGGTTAGGTTAAGTCGTGCTAGTTTGGTTAAATAAAAAAAGACTAATATAAAAGCATTTAATACGTCCTTAACTAATTACTTAAAATTGGGAAACATAAACCTACCGTCTGAAGTTATGAAAACGTCCTTGAGGACTTCCCATGTCAAGAATAGCGAACCCAATTTTACCATGTCAAGAATAGCGAATCCAAAAATTCCCTTGTCAAGAATAGCGAACCCTGCAGGTGTTGGGTTCGCTATTCTTGACATGATCCTGGCATACTAACAAAAATCTAGGATTTATTAACGTCCATTACTATTATTAATTTCTCGTGTGTAATCTAGTATTAAAAACACATTTCTTGGGATTGTTCAGTTCTTATCTCTCGTGTATTATAATGGTTTCTTTGTATGGTATTGTTATAGTGCCTTCAATGGTGACGTTGTATTTGTCATGTCAGTAGTGATAACACAGGCCTGCGAATGAGAAATTTGTAAGAGTTGTTTTCTTACTAATAACTGATTTTATATAATTCAACTACGCTCATTTCGAATAAGGTGTCCATTTTTTCCTATCACGTAAGGGTTTTCTGCAAATTGGAAGGGAAAAAACAACATATTATTTATTTCAATTTACATTAGGTACCTATTTCGCTTTGTTATACCAATTACAAATGCAAACAACTTTAAAAAGAAAGAAGACTATTAACGTCAATTACATAGTCATCTTTATTTGTCCTGATGAGTTTTCTTGCGAGATCTATGCCTTTTAGTCTCGAATGTACGCGCTGTTCCTTTTCTTTTATATACTAATTCTGGAGTATCCCGTTTAAACATCCAGCAGTATTCAGCCATTATGCTTATGTTCCACCTTCCCTGATATCTCTTCTCCATTTCTTTGATGTCTTGGTGAAACCAAGCATTTATAGGCAGTAGTTTTTAATAAAAATTTAATGAAAATTACTTACATATGTAATATGACATTTTGTGAAAAATCTGTACGTGATGGCGAAAAATGAATATTATTTTCGGAATCAGCGTGCAAAAATTACTCTACAAGTGATAAAATATTTCGGACAACAAAACCATCGCAGGCCTGTGTAATTTAAGATTAATACATGTTTGAACTCTTAATAATACTTATTTATTATTAATTAATAACAACTAGCTGTTTATTTTTAATAAGAGCCCATTAAAGCCTAAAGCTTAAGGGCCAAATAAAATAAAATAAATAGTCGAGCTTCACAATTATTCATGTCATTGTAAATTGAAACGAATGTATTTTTATTAATAAAGGTCATTCAACAATATTGATTAGGCTACATGCAAATGTGGGATGCTGGCAAAGGTTTACACGATGTGGGTGATCACTTCCTTATAAATGATGTAACTGTTGGCAAATGGACACAGATACAGACCAACATAGAAAGGAGTTCACATTGTCATTATGATTGTATGTCAACCGCAGTATAGACTTCTGGGAAAGTGTAATTTTCCCGCATGAGACGACGTTTTCTTTGACTATTCATGGAACACAATTCTGACGAAGGAACAACACGATACTTATAATAGAACATCCTCGAAGCGGCGCGAATGACCAAGTGACGTAATGTTTAGGCTGGATTAATCTACACACACACACACACACACACACACACGGCGAGACCACTCCCATCTTTGGAGCAGTACACTGGGACACGAACTTGTTTCCATCGTCAACAGTCATCGATGTTTATTATATATATATAATATATATATATATATATATATATATATATATATATATATATATATATATATATACAGGGTGCTTCAAAAAATGTTACACCTTGTATGGCGCTAATGTCATTGCTTATCTTCGAAAAGACTTTATTGTTAAAAAACAAGCAAGTAAACAAATAAATACTTGCATAAACAAAACAACAGTGGTAAGCAATGACATTAGCGCCATACAAATGGTAACTTTTTGAAGCACCCTGTATATATATATATATATATATATATATATATAGTGTGTTAGTCAATCTGTGAAACCAGTCATTTCACGTAATGCCTAAAAATTTCAGATATTTCACGTAATACTTGTGACACTTAAACATAAGTAATACACATCAAGTGCTAACCTAACCTAACCACCCTAATTACGCGAAGTGCCTGAAATTTTTAGGCATTACGTGAAATGACTGGTTTCACAGATTGACACACACACACACACACACACACACACACACACACAGAGTAGGGGTCAACAAGCTTGACCTTCGTGAAATGAGGAATCATCACACGAAACATTTAAAAGGTTGAGAGGTATGGGGGTCATTCAAAAAACATTTAGGGTTTTGCCAGAACCTTTTTTATAATTCAGCCAGAGTTGCTGTCCGTATATATTACTACAGAAAGTACAAAAGAGAGAGTCTTTAGCTTCACTTGTCCAGAACCGAAAGTTCCTTATAGTCATTTTATATACAGGGTGTCCGAGAATTATCTGTACAATTTTTGGCTGTTATTAAAAGTGAACCATGAAGTGTAGAAATTCCAGTGTTGTCCCATTTTACAGAGAATCTCATTAAGTTTTTTCTGATACCAAGTTTTGACAAGTTTTTTAGGAATGTACGCGGGTGACAGACATTGATGATTTAAAAGCAAGAATCACAGCTGCTATTGAGCGAATTGATGTGGATATGCTGCAGCGTACATAGCAACATTTGGAGTATCGATTGGATGTTTTGCGAATCACTGATGGTGCACATATCGAATGTTTGTAACAACGTTACTTTAATAAAAGACTTTTGAAAATACAGATTCTAAATAATCTTGTTTAAGAATTTTACGTGTGTTATCAAGAATTTTATTAAAAGATGAAATTGTACAGATAATGTTCGGACACACTGGAATTTCTAAAAAACTTGTCAAAACTTGGTATCAGAAAAAACTTAATGAGATTCTCTGTAAAATGGGACAACACTGGAATTTCTACACTTCATGGTTGACTTTTAATAACAGCCAAAAATTGTACAAATAATTCTAGGACACCCTGTATATTATATTATTGAGAGGTAATGAGGTAAATGAAAAATTAAAAGGCATATTATCTTCTAAACGAACTGTATTAATTGTTTTTCTTTAATTGAAAATAATACCTTGACTAAAAAATGTAATTTTGAATGTTCAAAAAGTTATTTATTGGAGCATACATATTCGATACATACTAACACATTGGATGCATACATATTAATTACAGCATACAATGTTAGCGTATTTATATTTCTTCCCAAGGCTGTACTCTTTGGTACTCTGGGACCAGGATAAACAGGATATTTTAATATGTACTTAGTATTGGCTACGTGGTTAAACGTCAAGACCCCCCCCCACCCCCATTCTCCCATGTGGCCCTTGGTGGTCAAATAAGGAACCCCCTACCCCCCCTTAAGAACCACGTGGTTTTTGAATGGCCCCTATCCACAAAGAGTGGCAGTAATTGAAATTAAATCTGAAGTGTCAGAAATCATGAACTCTTCTTCCACAAGGTACAGTATCAGCTCTCGCTGTTTATAATAATGATTGTAGACATTGATGCAGATATTAATGACATCGTATCCTATTTCGTGGATGACAAAGAGATACGCGAGGAAATGTCAAACGAAGGTGAGAAAGAAAAATTACAAAATGACATTAAAACGTTATTCAAGTGGATAGAAGACGACAATATGAAGTTCTTCAAAGAAGGCAAATTCCAACTTATAAGATGTAACAACAAAGTACTTCAGAATAAAGGGTACAAAAAGCAAAACCCCGCAAGACAAACGGGTAACACCAAAGCCACAAGTCAAGGATCTTGGAGTAGTAATGTCGTCGGATGCAGAATTGAAAGCGCGATTTGACATAAAATTACAACGGCTAGAAAAATAATGGGAATTATGTAGAGGAGCTTCCACAGCAGAAAAGCAAACATTATGCGAAAATTATGGAAGAGTTTAGTATTTACCAATTATTGAGTAATTGCCTACTACTTAAAGTCCATGTAATTCAGACATGGGGTCGAAGCTTGCCATTTAGAAAGTCAGGAAACCGAAGCCGAATCTTGTAGAACCGGGACTGGAAGACTAGTTCCATAATTAACTTCTTTTCAATTAGTGTTAGGTTAACTATCTTTGGTTATTAGTATTAGTAATAATCAAAAGTTTTAAAATAGTTCAATAAAAAATAAAACCCCCTCAAACCTATACAAATAACCAAGTCCCGAAGCTTACAAAAGCCGGCTTCAGTACCATGTCTACTATCACACACACACACACACACACACACACACACACACAATATTAGAGAGGTTGATTCAAATTTATATATCGTCTCTGGTATAGTGGCTAGCGTCGCTGACTACGAATCCACTGGCCCTGGGTTCGAATACCCATTTTCAATACTCGTTAAAATAATTATTGCTAGAACACTGCCATTTATATATTTATTTTTCCTTGTATAAATAAAAATGCAGGGGTTGGGGAGGGGGGGGGGGGGGGTGTGAAAAAAAAACTGGTATTCACTCAAACATATTGCTCTAAATCTTTCAGCAATGAGATTTTGGTATATACATACATATCGTACATAGCCATATGAGGACGTGGACAAACTTGATGTCGGAACTGTGCCGCCTTTACTGGTGGTTAATAGAACGCTGGAGTAAGTTGTATAGGCTTTAGGGCCTATACATTTTTGCTGGGGTTTAGGTGGTTTCAACCAGTTGTGGCTAGAATTTACTACTGATTACCTTAAAAATATGTAATAAATTCTGGTGCGCGTACTTTTTGGTTGATTAACCTGTTTTTTTTTCTATTAATAATAATAAATAATACCACCAGGTAGGGCCTACGTCAAATTCAGTGTGTTCTTGTTCCGTTTGAAACCTGAAGCCAAATAAATGATGCCTACCTTTAAAGGTGGCAGTCAGGGAGAAAATGTTGGAAATAAAAATTTTGGGAGAATGTTCTCAAGGTTATTTCAGGGGTCAAGATTTCATTGAAAATTTAACTCTGGGAAATTATTGAAAATATACATTTTTTTTTCTTTTCTTTTCGTAGTGTTTTTTCTTTGTTTCGTGTAGAGCAACTTTTTTTTGTTACATTGCTTTCCGAGGGTATTTGAGTTTTTGGTCCAGCAGGGTTTTGTTTTGGGAAGGGAGGGAGTCGTGGGGAGCGCAAGTTTCATATTTGGGGTCTAAACAGTAGGATTGGTTTAACTAATAATAGGCTGAGGCCTGTTAGAAATAGCCAATAATAGGTTGATAGAAATGATTTTCACGCCTTAGACTAGTGATGCTGCCGGTCTGTGTTGATGGTTCTTTTCGGCACGCACCATACATAGGCCTACTATGCCATGTTTTTCAGTACTATTTAATGGCTTTGAGGTGTGCATTATAGGCTTGAGCTCGGTGAAAGTGGGGTTGTATTAGACTTCGACGAGGTCTGTCAGTTCACAAACATCGTAAATGAACAGGATTTTGTATATAAACTCCAAGCCTATTAACTATTAACTCGTTATCGATATAATAATCTTAAATAGGCCTCTCATCATTAAAACGTTTAAAAAAAAGATTAGATTTATTAACTAATAATAACAGGCCCTCTGTGTACCGTAGGGGGCGTCCAATTTTTTTTACCTTTTGATTACCTGTTTGGAATTCGTTCGTGATTTTCCGGCCAGATACGCCGTGTTAGATGTAGGCAGGAAACTTCCGTTACGTCGAATGGAATGGAACCGACTCTGATTCATCCGGTATTAAAATATTTAAAGATTGCAGATCATTTATACTGTCGAAGGCCTGTTTTAGTTTGACGTGGGTGGGGTCTGGATGGTTGATGGTTGAGTCGGGGGGGACCCATCGTATTCTGTAGTGGAACTTGACGCGTAAATGATTTAAGGATGGTGATTCGCAAGAAATAATGTAGGCTCAATCTATGGCCTGTAATGTTGTAGAAGTCTATTTTGCCATACTGTTGACCATGTAGGTCTTATTGTGTCTGTAGTGTAGTTGTCGAAGCTAAGGTAAATGAACTAATTAAATAGTTAGTCCATTTCTTACCTGTTGGGAACAGCGTCACATACATGTAGCAGGTGCATCGATTATATATATATATATATATATATATATATATATATATATATATGGCCGCCGAGAGCTGCCCCGGGCCCCAGGGAAGGATTGGTATATGGGCCCTTCTGTTTACTCGGTATTTTATTACGAGTGTTTTTTGTGTACGTAACAAGCAAACTGATTATGTGCCCAAGTCACTATTCAAAACATACAGTATGAATAAACAACTCTGAAGAAAATGACCATTTTATTTTTCGAATCAGTTCTATTAATTCTATCACCATACAGTTTACAAATGCAGTACCTGTCCATACAGGCAAGACAATTGTTTACTGCAAGATTTTCATAATTAGAAGCGTACTTTCTTTGCCTTCTCTCTAGCAAAGTGGTAAATGATTCTGATGAAATTTAAAGTACGGGCTAACTGGCTTTCAATTAACAATGGTTCCCAGATCTGTCAGTCGGTCTTGGGCATTGGTGGACCGCGGATAATATTTTATCTGTTTCAGTTTGACTATGATGATCTCTATAAAATGTATGTTCATTAATTATATTTCCTCTGTTATTTAATCAATTGCTTTATTAATATTTTTAGATTTTATCCCCTCTCTTTGCGGTCTCATAAAGAGGGCCCGGGAATTTATCCTGGCTTCCGCGCCCTCTCGATGGCCGTGTGTGTGTGTGTGTGTGTATATATATATATATATATATATATAATATATATATATATATAATATACACAGCACAGTGGAACCCCGCTATCCGAGGATCTCGATAACCGAGGTTTCGCACGATCGAGATTTTCCATAAAGAACCATTCATCCGCTGATCGAGATACCGACCAACATCACATGTTTGTTCTAGAATGCCCGCAAGCGATGGAAAATCATGGAAAGAGATCCCATCCATGGCAGAGCCTACACGTACAGCACCATCAATTCAGCGCTTCTCCCATATCGAATCTAATTCCAAGAAATGAGCAAGCCCAAGCAGACACTGATTCTTAGTTTTTTCAAACCTAAGAGGACTACTTCTGTAGAACAAGATGAACCAAAACCATCAACTTCAGGGACCTCTTCAAGCTTTCAAAAACACGACCTAGTGAAGTTAAACCAAGGTTTTCTTTGCATTAGTAGTAGAATATGGAATGTATGCCTCCGTACCAGATGCCTTTATGGAAGGAGACTCTCCTTCCTTTCTAAACAATAAAACACCACCATCATCTTTCCAGTAAGCCCAGTCAAATTGTTGTTCTGAGTGTTAATTTTTGAGTGCATGTTAATTTAATTTAATTAATACAGGAATGTATTCATTATAATTTAATTCTTTATTTCAAAAAATAACAGAATAATAATACTGTACTTAAGTACTATTTATTTTAAATTAAAAATACTGTAGGGCCTTAAAAGTTAGATTTTGTGGTGATAAGGGTCAGTTTTTAGTTTTCTGGAACCAATTAGCCTTGCAACCTGTGAAGAAGTATGGTCCCATTAACCGAGGTTCCGCTATCCGAGATGTTTTTTGGAACCAATTAATCTCGGATAGCGGGAATCCACTGTATATATACATATAAAATTTGGATTCTAATACTCGTGATGCAATTGTCATCTTACTTTTGTAGGCATAAGAGACAGGAACAACGCTCGTTTAAAAGTAGTACAGGGTCTCTTGCGTAGGGCTGGAGCCTTGCTCGTAAAAAAAAATAGCACTGTTACCAGTACACTAGGTTATACGGTTAAATAAGCCTACTGGTTTAACTGTTCCTATTCCTATTTGATGAGAGAACACCGTTTGGACTGTTTTGATGTGATAGAAGATTGAGGGGAGTCTTTGTTTTCTGTGAAGCACAAGTTTATTTATGCAGAAACTTGAAATATATTTACAGTATTACGTCGATACAATATATGAGAGAGAGAACTTCATCAACTTGAGTAGTCTAAGCATCATCATCCTGTTTGCATATACGTTTTGTTTCATATTTATCAATTATTACGAAAGAAATCTTTTATAACTTGAAGAGCCTAATCATTTTCATTAATCAATAAAGTAACATAAAATATCATCAAATGTTGCCGCAAAATAGAAGTCGACATCTTCCTTGAATAGTCAGTTTTTTTAAAATTAGGAAGAGCCGTTTTGAGCAGAAAACAGATTTGTTTATAAAAAACCTCTGAACAGTTAGCTAGAACAACGTGAAAAAGGTGTTAGCAGCTGACGAGGAAGCGTCTAACAGTGGCTGTATCCTCCAGCGCGGGACACGTCAATGCGAAGAGGAGGCGACGTCAAACCGAAACAACCCGCTGGTGGTCAAACTTCCTCAAATCTCCGTGCAGCGGGCTGTCTATGGTTGGCCAGACTGGCAGTCCACGGCTTGTTGCGTGGCACGGTCAGAGTGCCGATTTGCTCCCAAGGGCCGGACCTATTCTTAGCGTGCTATTTTTTCATTTACGGTGAGCAATTGCGTGCTCCCCGGACTACTATTGTTCTCCGGCGACATTAAGACTAATCCAGGCCCCACTACAACTTACATCTGTCACCATACACAAAGACAGACACAATAGCACCATGAGACATACAGAAGTATAATATTAACATATTACAGTACAACGTAAATGGCCTCTCAAACAAAATCATGCAGCTTAGGGAATTCGAACACCAATAAAACATTCACATAGCCCTTATACAAGAAACAAAACTAAAACGCGCACACAAAACACCTACCATCCCTGACTTCACGGCAATCCGTCAAGATCGTACTGGGGGTCAAGGGGGTGGGCTCACCACTTACTGTACATGTACGTAAAAGCATTAGCTACACTGATGCCGCTCAAAACATTACAAACACAATCCAAGCAGACAACACGATAGAAATATAGGCAGTGAACATTAAAACACGCGCAAAACACACCACCACACTAATCAACATTTGCATCCCACCAGATAGTTCACCTCAGGTGCCAGCCAATTACAATCCACAGCTACACAATCTGGCCTCTCTCACTAATGTCATCTTAAGAGGAGACTTCAACGCTAAAGACACTAGTTGGGACCTGCACAACCAAAGTAACACCAGAGGCGCCAACATAGCCACACAACTAAACAGCCTCTTCATTCTTAACAATACAGAAGAACATACACACATACCACATCAAGCAGAATACTCAAACTCCTCCCCAACAGAAAAACAACTGTCATCAGACCACTTGCCCATCATCATTACAACACGTTCTACACACTGCCCCAACAGCCTTAGGCACACTTACAGAAATTACAAGAAAGCTGATTGGGGTACAGTTCAAAATACAGACTGAGGAACAATTCACCACATTAAACAGCACACCCATCATAAACATCAATACAACACACAAGACATTTAATCAGATCATCAATAATGCAAACAAATACATACCCAAGGGCAACATTAGGAAATACAACCCAAATTATACTCGAGAAATAGCCCACTTCATAAGGCAACGTAACAACCTCAAACATAACACACAAACACCACACACAGAAGCCATAAAACAACAGATACAACAGCTCAACACAGAAATAAACAACAAACTCAAAGAAAAACAAATACACACATTTAGGGAATTCATAACAACAATAAACCACTCCACAGATACATCCAGGCTATACAAGACTATAAACAACATTACCCACTCTAACAGCGGCATTCACACCTCGCACGCGGCTATCTGTCGCAGCCAAAATAATATCCCAACATATACACAACACGCTAACATTCTGGTTAATCACTACGCAAAGAAGTCGCTTAAACAGACAGCAACCAGAAACAGCCAGACACAAGAAAACCAACACTCGACACCACCATTACACCCTTCAATACAGACCGGACCACCAAGATCATTAAAAAACATTAAGAATTCGAAGGCTACTGGGCCAGACAACATATCTAACATACACTTTAAACACTTGGGTGAACAGGGAATACTACCTCTCACAAATATCAGCACATATTCATACCAACACTGTATTATTTCTGACACATGGAAACAAGGTAAAATTATTAATTTATTACACTACTCAAACCAAACAAAAATCCAACAGAACCAGCTTCCTATAGACCCATTACTTTACTATGCACACATTCCGAAGTAACAGAAAGACTAATTTTACAAATCACCAACCCACACATACCACTATCGCCTACTCAATATGGATTCAGACCACCACTCAACCACGACATTACTCACTAACCTCACGCAGCACATCATGGATGGCATCAACTCCAGACGACCAGCTCAACGTACACTATTAGCAACAATAGACATTAGTAAAGCATTTGATGCTATCCCACGCTTTTCTCTCATAAACAAAATACTCAATACAAACATGCACAATAACACCAAAAGGTGGCTGAGCAACTATCTTTCAGGAAGATACTCGCATGTCACACTTAATGGCAAGTCATCCAAAAACAAGCTTTTTCCGAACGGGTCCCTCAAGGCTGTGTTCTCTCACCAACACACTTCAACTTATACATGCATGACATCCCAACACCCATAGATAACAAGCTTACCTTTTATCATCATATGCAGATGACATCACTCTAACATCCACCCACAACAACATCGACACCGCTACAAATAACCTACAAACATACATAAACAGTATACAAGACTGGCTCACACACAATAGACTCAAAGTAGCGCCAACAAAATCAAACATCACCTTTCTTACAAGCAATACAAAACGCCAGATAACTCCACAGCTTACACTAAACACCACCAACATTCCACACACTCACAGGACCAAAATACTTGGGGGGGGGGGTCACATACAACACCTCATTATCTTTTGCGAACCACATTCAGGACATTAAAAACAAATGTACGTCAAGACTTAACACGCCTAGGGTATGAACAGGCACAAACTTTGGACACCAGCAGGAAACATCATCACTCGTATACACACAATATATTCGCTCAGTTATGGACTATGCTAGCCCATGCTGGGCACCATTATCTCAAACACACACCTAAACACCTTACACACAATACAAAACAACGCCCTTCGTATCATCCGAGGATGCACTCAAACACCACCAATAAAACACCTGCACACCGAAACAAAAATACTGAAAGTTAGGGAACATTTAGACATGAGGGGAACACAATTCATGGCAGCAGCGACAACTAACCCACAACCCCCTTACCCACTCCATGTACAATCATGCACCGACACCTCGCACCATTAAGGTAACACCAGAGACATTATATTCAAATACTCCATTCCATACCACGCCCCACAGACATCACACACCTAACCCACAAAGCACTGACTCCACTCGGTCCGAATGCGGTCCTAGGTGCGAAGCCGCCACCCATTAACAGGTTAGAGACCAGCCTGAGCAGATCGGATCGAGTTAACTTAGCACGATTCCGATGTAGACATCACCCCAACTTAGACATATAAACACAGACTAGACAACTCCACAGACGACACCTGCCACCTGTGCCAGGAAACACCACAAACAGTTGAACACATTAGGACAGACTGTACCGCTCTAGCACAACATAGAACACAACACAACATCACTAGTGCGCTGAACCTCTGGTCCACTCCGGAGAGGGCGATCGGTTACCTGCGTGCCGCCGGCTTGCTCGATCAGCGTGGGCTGACCAACACCAACACCAACACCACAACACCTGTTCCTATTGTATTTTATTCTTGGTAGCAGCAATGTTTTTTATGCGAATTTTGTGGATACGCTTTCTTAGCGTGAACCTTTTTCAACTGCGTCATTGGTATCAACTGTATCAGGGATTCCCAAACTTATATTCTTATGTACCACGTACAACATAATAAAACTTAACGTACAGTACCATCACCACCAAATTTTTCAGAGCAAATACATACATTATGATGATTTTACAGCATGCGTTAAGCTACCTTTTGTAAGCGTTTTTTTTTTATACTGTTGGTTATATATAATACAGGGTGTAACGAAAGTCCGTTCTCATAGGGAAATAAGATATAACGGAATTGAACGAGAAAATAGTTTTAACTATGTATTGTAAACAATATAATTAATTTACCAATTAATCCAGTACATGCTGAAACTGCATTCCATGCACTTCTACGTAATACATACAAATTCATCACGATCAATTCTGTTATATCTTCTTTCCCTATGAGAACGAATTTTTGTTACACCCTGTATACATATTTATATATATTCAAATTAATCATGATGTTGGTTAAGTATATCAGTCAATGTGGTTCACCGAGATTATTTTCAGTATATTCACCACTTCTGTAGTAGCGGCTCACCCACCACAATTTGGGAACTATTGAATTACGGTATTAACCAAGTCTGGTCGGATAATTACCCTGTTATTAATTAATAGGCTTCGATATGATATAATGCTTGTAGGTTTTTCTATGAAAATGTTTGTTAGGTCCATACGAAGTAGGCTTGGTCTGTAGTTCATGTATTTACACAAAGATTGAGTTATTTTAAAGTAGGCCTTATGCTAAAAACTGCCGTGACCTTGGAATATATTTGAAAGGCCTAAGTTCTGGTGCTTATTGTTTGTTTCGGTGAACCCAGATGTCTTCGGTACTACGGTGCCCTTTGGGGCATATTTTAAAAAACACATCTTATCCTAATTATTTAATAGGCTTCAAACTGCGAAAATATATATTGCCGTATGAATAATCTATAGAAGGAAGCCAGATTTTATTGCCGTTGTGTAAATTACGAGACAGTAAAGTTACTTTGCAATATAGGCCTACGAGACTCGTTCAAATTATGAATTGATGTATTTGCATAGATAGATAGTAGATAGATTAGTGTTAGTTCTTAATGCAAATTGAGTGCTGTTTATGTCTGGACTTCAAATTGATTTAAAAATGTTACTTTCGGATTCTTGTGAAGGAATTATTTTTGGTCCTTTGATTCGCATTTGGCAAATACCTCTTGATCAGGGTAGACAAGTGGGGTGTTTTCATTCTGAAAGTGGACTAGGTGGTAGTTTTAAATTTTGCACTACACTGTATATATACGGTACGATACTTTATTACGTTTGGAGTTGGAGTGATCTTAGGGTAAGTTGTTGGTATTTTTTATATAATTAAGATTAAATTTTAAATGAATCTTCTCAGTCAGTAACGTAGATGGCATTCCGTTGATTTGATGAGGTTCGAAATGTGTTTAAGGTAGGCCTAAGTGGGCAGAAGTACCCAAAAACTGAAGGTACTCTATAGCCACGCTTCTCAAATTAGGGGTCGCAGAAACATTTGAAAATATTATTTTTTTATAAATATATAGTGTTAGTACCTATTGCTTTTATGACATTGAGTGAAGGGTCGCGAAAAAATTTGTCTGATCCGAAGGGGTCGCGAGTGAAAAAAGTTTGATAAGCCCTGCTCTATAGCATCGTGCATGACTGTCCTGGGAAACTTTAGCTAATGAGATAATGATTACAGAATTTGTAATACGAGACAATGAGGAATGAAAACCATTCTGAATTTGTCTTTTCGAGTAATCGTCTCTGGATGATGCTATGATGAAAAAGGTAACTCGTAACTTGTTGTAGCCCCCATCTCGCCCCCCAATATGTAGAAAGTAGTTTTAATATACGGGAATGTATATTTTGGTAATATGTTAAATTGGGTTGGGTTAGGTTTGTTAGGGTAAATTAGGTTAGATGTTTTCTCAAATTTCTCGTAGTAGGTTTGTGAGAATTATCGGTCTGCTCTGTTGGCCTGGACTAAGTCGTGAAATATTTCCTTCATTTTTGCATTGGCATCAATTATTTTCTCTTGTCAGTCTATACCCTCTGTGCATATACCGTAATCAGTTCGGGTAAATTTTTAGGGCAAGTGGCTTACATGACCTTTTATTTAAAGTAACTACTGTATTCATAAAGGTTTTGATACAGTAAGATTAAAAAAAAATGTTTAAAATTTGATATCCGAAGTTAGTGGGTGGATCTCCGCTTTAAAGTTATAAGGTTGTGTATTAAAATAGCTTTTGTTTACTTGTTTTGTAGGCTGCGTCTGGTCGAGGAGAGATTAATGGTTGGTTAGGAATTGGTGGGCTTTGCAGATAGATTTAGGTAATTAGAACTTAATTACTAGTTCCTTTTTAAGTGAAGTTTAGTTTAATATCTTTAGGAGAGGTAGGTAGGAAGTAGTATCTCTTTGGGTTGTTAGCACTTAGCCAGTCACAAATTAACTAAGCTTTTAATTAGTTAAGTATGAAGTCTCTAAAGCCCCCCTTTGTGTAAAGGTTATTCCAGTAGGCTTTATTTTAAATGGCGAACGATGCTACATTTAAATAGGCCTTTCAGTTCATTAATATATTGTTTTTTCCTCGGGTGGAATTTAAATTACAACATGCAATTATTAAATTCTTGCATTGCTAATTAGATTTCAGTTACATTGCGTATATTTCGTCATAGTTGAAGCTCAAATAGTCCAAGGTTTATTGTTGGCGGCACCTGGATTGACGTAAATGTAACCTAAAAGCCATTCTGAATATCTTTACTAAATGTTTGTTTGTATGTGGCCCCTCGAATTCCAAATGTGAAGTCATACTCGGCTCACTTCCTGTAACCTGTTGAGATCCCTCTGTACATGTATGGAAAAGCCGTCTCTCCATTTCATTCAGGGTCCCGTCGCCAATTGGGGAGACAAAGGGGAGGATCGCCCGTTGGCGGAAGAGCCTCGCGAAAGGTAAATACAAGGGGTGGAGCATTGTCCTCGTAACAGCCGCTACAGGCTTGCATAGTTGACTGAGGTAAAATTCCTCATTTTAATTAGGTTAGGTTAGTATTTCATTATATAGCCTTTAAATGAAAAAAGTATTGAATTTAAATTGTGTTTTCGTTGTTAAAGTAGTATGACATTCATTTTTAGTCTTGGGCTGTAAGTTATTTAAGTCAAGGCTAGGCATACCGCTTCTTCAATTGAATTAACGCAAACTATCTTCAGTTAGTTTCGTATCTATGCCTCCTTGTCATAAACAAATGCTAAATTGACCTACTTAAATTTATGTCGAGTTTGTTTTGGTATTTGATCAAGTTTTGAAGATTAAATAAGTAAGTCCAGGTAAGAACTATTATGGAAAGTACTGGAGTAGATTTTCAACCATTATTAAGGAGCCGGTTATATAATAATAATACTGGTAAAAGTATGTATAGTATATCGTGCAATTAATAAAAATAATATCTTGCTTTATAAGGGCAAAGTTTAAAAAGTCTTCAATCGAACGTAACGGGACCATTGTTTTTTAGTGGAAAAAATACGGAAGTATGAACGCGGTTCTCGCAAATAAAATAGGCCTTATTAAAATTGTTTTTGTCTGAATTGTTCTTTGTAGGCTTAAATTGGAAGTTGATGATGTATAATTACGTTAATAGGCTATCAGGGCACTTTTTTTTGTTTGTACGGCATGCGAGTAGGTCTGTGTAACAATATATACCGTTGGGCCTACTTGCTTAATCATCATGGCTTTGTGAAACGATTTTTTGTGTTGCTAGGAAAATTAATGAAGTGTATGACTTAGTTTTATGGCTCGGTATTCATAGGGCCTATTTCTTATACAGATGCTCGGTCTAAGTCTATTTAGGGTTACGTGGGTATTTTGTAAGACTTGTTGCTACTGACTGGGTGGTATTTTACACACATTCTTTAATCGTTGACGAATAGGTCTACATTAGGTCCCGGTAGACAAAGACTCTTTCAAACGATTTTTGCTTCTATGTAGAAATGTTGGAAGGAACAAAAAACCGGGGTTAATTGAAAAAAGTTGAACCTCAGCTGAGGACCGATTGGGGGGGGGACCTACAGACACTGGTATGGATAAGGCCCTTAATCCAAAAGCCTTTCTTCAACGTTTTGAATGTTACTTGATACTTTATCAGCCACCATGACTTCTTTTTTAACGCTGTGTATACGGGCTTTATGATGGGGTGTTATAATGCGCCCTTGGTCTATCAAGTAATCTATAGGGGGGGTGGGTGAGGGCATTATTGGTTTTTCACTGGGTATAGTACGCTTTGGAAATCGATGCTTTTTGTAGCCTTATGCAGTTTGGTGCGCGATATAATATATATGTATAGGGGAATAATGCTAACTCGAGGGTGAATACGGTTGTCATGGATCCCGATTCAAGTGTTAAGTTTCATTTAACTACTGAACATTAGTTAGTATTTTTTTTAAGTCTTTCAATTTTTATTTTTATTCAAAATAGGCCTCGTATGATTTTTTCGGTAGGCTTCCCTTTTAACGCTTATAGTTTCAAGTTTTGTAGACGCGCTTGCTGTAATAATTTATGTACTTAAGGTCAAGACGTTGTTTTAGTCGAACTGGAGAATTTGGCCCTGGGTCGGCGGTACTTAAGCGAAAGATAAACAAAACGGAGTTATATTTTACGCAGTCGACTCGTATCGTATTACACTTTACAACCAACTGTTATTTAGAAGAAGGTATTTCTCACACCTGCGCCCCAAATAAGCCTCGAGTCACCCCACCCCCGCACTTTCTATAATCTCGGCCTAATGATGAGCGGAGTCATTATATTGCGCTTAGCCTAATCCTTTCCCAATCTTTTAGGCCTCTTATACTGTGCCTACAATCTTGTAGGCTTATTCAAATTTTTCGCATTGGTTTTATTGGCTTAGATTATATTGTTTATGTTAAGTTTTTGCTAGTTACTTGCACGGTAGTATGTTTATAACTTTAGTTAGTAACTTTAAATAAATATTATTTTTTAATGTTTGAACTACCCAGTTTTGTGTATGTAATAGTTTTATATTAACGCCTGAGATTATAATATACCAACTATGAAAGGCATTTTCACGTATTTTGAACGCATCAGTGAGCATATTTAGTGATTTTTCAAAATGGCACTTATTAAGCGGCTTTTATAGTAGGCTTTGTTCGGTAGGCTCGTAACGCGTTGTAGAGGGTGGCCACAGTCACTTTGCATGAAAAACGAGGGCAACATACAGATATGTCGTAATTTCACTACAAAGTGACTTTGTGGCCACCCTGTATATAATAATGAGAAATATTTCCCACACGCCATACACTAAAATGCACATGGATGAAGGAGTGAATGATTTTTTATTTCAAAAATAAATTTAACGATTTTTAATAATTTAACAAAATGTTAAATTGGACTATTTATTTTAATTTGGGCCTTAAGATTTTGGCTTTACTGGGCTCTCGGATTAATTAAAGATGAAATTATGTAATTATGATTAATAATATTTAAATCGGGGTTAAGATATTAGTTAATTTAAAATAGAGACACGAACAAATAGATAAAACTTAAACAATGAATTTAATTCAGTGTGAAGTAGTTGAAGTTGGTGGAAATATTTATTTATGTATTTATAAAATAAACTTTATCATATTACAAATTGTTGTTACGATAATACAAGTAATAAATTACGATTTGTTTGTTATAGTAACACAATAAGTTCTGTCAGTTGGCCTCTTTATTTTAAGTAATTTGGCCCTTAATCTTTATTTAGGCTTTACTGGGATCTCGGATTAGAGATAACGTATATGATACATGAGTCACCTAAAGTTAAATTATGATTAATACACAAACAAAACAGAAGTGAAAATTATTATTATTATTATTATTATTATTAAAAATATCTTCATTAATGACTGTCTATATTTGTTTAATATGATACCAATACAGGACAAAGAAATGACTAAGTAATAGAGTACCGTAATGTACATTTAATCCTAGATTTTTATTAGTATTTCATTATTATTTATTGAAATTTCAACTTGGTTTTAAACGAATTTACGTTTGAAATATTTTTTTTGTATATCAATCAAAATTTAATTTGTATAAATCATTTCATAGCTTCAGTCCTGTGAAAATGGCTTATTTCTGAAATGAAGACAATCTAAATTGAGGTGTATATAACACGCTTTAATCTATTTCTAGTCTGATACGAGTGAATATATTTGGTTATAAAAAAGTTATTTACCCACTGTGTAAATTAATGATTTTTTTCATACATTCGTAAATGAAAGTAAAATGTGCCAGTTTGATCCTATCTTCGGTCTTTAATAATTTTAGCTCTAAAACAGAGACATCGGTATCAGATAATAACCTTATTGCTCGTTTTTAGATGACAAAGATACAGTTTAAAGCGTTGTTAACGGAATTGCCCTAATACGAACGTTATACAAGTTGTACAAGGAAGAATGCAGTGAGGAAGAACATCGGTATGGTACAGTGTTTATAAAACCTGTTTAGGGACTATATATCTGAGTTTAAACATTATAGCAACGCTTCTTAATCTCTTTCGAGATATAATTTACGTGAACCTCCTATTGCAAATTCTTGTCTAGCATTACACCAAGAAATTTTGTTACAGTACATTCCTTTGCAGTGATTTCATCAACATTTAATTTACTGTAGTTCATCAAGTACATACTTTGTTAGTAAAAATCATGAAATTTTTATTGGTATTTAGAGTTTGTTGGGGGTCAACCATTTCATCAATTCGATAATTTCTGTTTTAAATGTGTCTTCAGCTGAATCAATATTTTTGCAAGAAAAGTACAGTTGTACCATCTGCAAACATTATGAAGTTAAGTATATCAGAAGAGCGTGGAAAGTCATTTATACATAATAAAAATAACAGTCGATCCAAGACTCAACCCTGGGGTACACCATGTTTAACAATCATGTTAGTTGAGCAGACCTGTCTTACTGATACAAATTGATACTTATTAGACAAATAACTTTCAAACCAATCACTGATAGCTCCTCGAAAGCCATAACAATATAATTTAAGTAAAATATTATGACCTATATTACATTAAAAACCCTATTCAAACGCATAAATATAGGAATCATTATTTCTTTGTTCTCTTTAACGACATTTGCACTTTCCCCAAAATTTAAAATAGCAATTTCCATTGTTTTATTATTACGGAAGCCATATTGATTTGGAGATAAATTGTAGGATTCTAAATATAGCTGCATTCTACTTTTTACAAATTTTTCAAAACTACTGAATACAGATAATGAACACACCAGTCTGTAATTAGTTGGTAGTGCACGATCATCCCCTTAAATAGGGGTGTGTTATACAACCAATTTTTAGCATTGATGGGAATATTCCTTTGGAAATACTTTGATTGATAATTTTAGCCAAAGTTACAGATATCTTATCTTTAACAAGTTTCAATAATAAGTACAGTAATGTTAGGAATGTTATGAATGTTAGTTTTTGTATTTTTAAATTTAGCAATAATATTCCGGACCAGTAGTTAGTAGAGGTAGCGGGAACAAAAAAAAATGAATTTAGTGGGTTGGGTGGCACGTCTAATGGTGAATGATCATTATTTAGTAACTCTGAGCGAAACTTGTCAATAATTATTGAAGTAAAATGATTATTAATAGAGTTTTCTATAGAAATATTATCAGTAATTTCTTCATTACTGTATCACTATTTAGTTTGTCTGTTGAATTATTCTGATTTTAGTTTCCGATAATGATAAGACTCTTTATGGTTGTCAGTGTTTTTACACGTCTCCGAAATTTGTTTGGAAAATTGATATTTTGCAATTTTGCAATATTTTGTAATTTTTATTAGAATTTATGAGGGTATTGCTATTTACAAATAGTATATTATCAATTGTAGATTCTGTTATCTGATTACCATAGTTGCAGACTCGCGTGGGTTCAGTAAATAGTATGATTGAGGTAGAAAGAGTTCATTAAGTTTGAAAATTTACAAGAAATTGCCTGAGATTACGAGTTGATGTTAAAAGTAACATTTTTTTGCGCCCGCAAAAATGCCAACTTCCTCCATACGAGGAGGAGAAAGCCACAATCAAGGTCTCCGAGGCCCATGGTCATTTTTTTTTTAATTTTTGAAAGATTGCGTAGTATGTAATATGCGTGTATGTGCGGTGAAGAATAGAGGGAGAAGTACCATATGTCTTTGAGAGCATGTACTGCTCACAGGGTAGATGAGAGTGAAAAAGATCGGCTAAAGAGGACAGTGACAAGAAAAACGGGAGTTCCAGCACTCCCTATCTCCCGCTTAACTATGGCATTTGATTTATGGAAGGTGGACAATATATTATTTAAATGAATTCCGAAACTATTTAAATTAGTATTGGGTGGTCTATATATATATTTCATTAACAAAATCGTTTGCACACACATTTTGTCTTTTATACTAACAACTAGGTTTTCAATATCACTTTACATACATAGAGTACAGAAAATACTTCATTAAACTCGTAACTTTTAATATATATATACACAGATATCCCTCCACCCCTACCCAATCCGATCATCTATTATTACAATATGAGAAGCAGTGTAATATTTTATATTTTACAGTTTTTTAATATTACTGTGTTTAACCAGGTTTCAGTGAGAATTCTAACACTAAATTTGACTGTAAAAGTTTGCAAAAGGGGCCAATAGTAGTTTTAGTTACTAGGTAAGCTTCGAATATTTAGATTCAGCATTGAACATTTTTTATAAATTGTCTTTGTAATACAAAGACATTTAACTCATCAACCGTAATCCAGTTCGAAATATTGTTTGTAAATAAACTGAGAAAAGATTGATATCTTGACGTATAGTATGAGAGTTTTTAATAGTTGAAGGGGCCATTTTATCAGTATTTCCCAAACGATATAGTATACCACCTCGTAAAGATTCAATGAATTTTTTTTTTTTTTTTTAAGCTAATGATAGTAGGTCTCGTTAAAGCATTACCGTTTGTCTGTTATTGTCTAATTTAATTGTGTTTTTCGTTATCAAAACGAAATAGCATAGATAATAAGCTTGTATGCATATATGTAACATTCCAGGGATTTTTCTTTTTTAGGCTAGACGCTTTTAATGCGCAGGATTATATCTGAACTGTGTAGGTAGGCCTATTCGATGAATTTGTTGAATACTACAGCGCGTCTTAGGCCCGTAGATGAATCTTAATGATGATTTTCAAGTCGGTGGCTATGAAGAGTATTTTGGTCCACAGATTGTGGCTATTTTTAGGCCTGAATTCATCATCCGAGTACAAAAATATCCATGCAAGGTTTTTTTTTTCCCTTGTGTCCTCCGCTTGAACTTGGTTGCCATGGAAACGGCGTAAACAAAATGACACGAGGTTCGAAAATGCCTTGTTGTCAAAGCATTGACTCATTCACCTGTTCACGAGAAACGACGCTTTCCTCCCCTTTATTTCCCCTTACGACGGTATTTTTTGCGCTCCCTTCTGAGGTAAATGAGGGAGTAATAGGCGGAGGGAGAATGTTTTACGCGTATATAGGTACTTTCCATAGGGCGCCTATTGTCTGCTTTCTCCTTACCGTGGTTGTAGGGCCTATTGCCAACTCGCATAGAGAGGCTGAGGAAGCCCGAGGAGTTATTTGAGATGAGTAAGAAATCTCCTTGACGCCGAGTTGATCCTGGCGGCAGAATTTATATCCGGAGGGTCTTACGACCGGATTACGAGTTACGGTTCCGCGATCCGCAAAAACTAGGGGCCGGATTTAATGTTCGAAAATGACAAGTAGCAAATAGATTAGGTAGTGGCTCTCACCCCATCTCCCCCTGTACCCCCTCTTCGCCCGAAGTCTGTATAATAATTGTTTGCCGAATAAGTTAAGAGACCTTGTATTACTTTTGTGTACCAGGCTCGTAAAAGGTACAGTGTATACGTTAAATTAGGTACTGCAGTACCTTTTTAAAAGTAGTAATAGATTTGAGTACATAATGTTACAGAAACGAGTCGCGGTATTCACCAGTGCTTTCTGGTATATCCCTAAATATTTTCAAAACATTTGGGCTCTCCCTCTTTTAATTAAACATTTGGAATGAATTAGCTAAATACCTTTATAATATTTATATTTTTAATGGGCTAATTAATATAAATAGGCATTTGTTTCAGGCTATTTTACAATCTTGACTTGAACAAAGAGTTATGCTGAATTTGTATGCTAGTTGTCTCCCCAAATGCGAACATTAAAAAAAAAAAATGTAACCGTAATTAAAAACATTTTTTTACCCTATTGTTAAAGGAACACTCCTCAATGTAAGGTATTTTTTTATTCATTGTATAATTGTTAGTTTAAAATAATGAGGACTAAATAGTTTTTGCGTAAACACTTGGGATGTATCGGTAGATCTGACTGTGATAACTAGGGTCTTTTTGTTAAATAGACAGATTGTTCCTTTCGCATAGGCCTTGCAGTATTGATTAGATTAGTTTTAAGGTTTTGTCTGAGTTAGGTCCAGAGCTCTACTCGGAATCAATGAAAACGGGCCTATAGTAGGCTTTCTTTTGTTGTGTAGTTGTCATTGTCGAAATTGTAGGCCAATCCTACATGTTTAATTTTAAATACTGAATGATTGAAAAGGTAAATTTGTTGGTCGAGCTTGCCTGGAAAATGTAGGCCTTGGTGCATAGGCTAGGCTTTTCAGATAGAGCCGCTTGTCTTGTATTTGTTCTAAAAGTTTTCCTCTTGTTATAGGTCGTTTTAAGACTGTCCCTACACTTCGATAGGTTAAGTAAAGCCTATTTGTAATTGCCGTATAATAATAGGCTCCAGTTGTTATTGATTTTCCCATTATATAAGGCAATGTCACAAGTTAGGATTAGGTTTTTGTATGGTTTGGCATTGAGTTAAACCTATTAGTGTAGGTGTTTTGTTCGATCAAAATGTATTTTTTATGTAGGCCCATTCTATACTGCTTGAGTAGGCTTGTAAAATACGGCTAGGTTTTAGGCACACATTTAACGTTCCATAGGCGTCCATAAATTTCCTTAAAATTTATCGTTGAAGTAGGCCTTATTCCCTTTGTTTGAAGTATTGAATGATTAGTGGTTAGGCCTACATGATTAGGTTACCTGGTAGATTTGCTGCAGCGTAACTTTAAGGTAACATTGATGGAGAGGAGATGCACTGTACAATACACGAAGCACATCCGAATGCTACCAGAGAGATTAAGTTAGGCCCTACGTATAAAATTATTGACAATAGTTAAATAGGGATAATATAAACCAGTGGTCGGCGAACTTTTTTGGGTATTACCCCAAAATATATTTGAGGACGTAATCAGGACGTAAATTCGTAATATTCTAAAATTTAGAATAACGCCACATTTATGTAACAAAATAAAAAAAAAATATACGAAAAAAATATCAGCACAGTCTCTCTCATACCGCACGCATTACCCCCAAAAGTTTTAAATTTACCCCCATTTGGGTAATTTACCCCTGTTCCCCGACCACTGATATAAACGACTGAACTCTGCTGATGATAAAGTGTACGGTAAGCAGTAATATGATGTTAAAATAGAGGCCTGTATACGGAAAGTTTGCGATTGAAAATACTTGTTTTTGGTCCAGTTTGTGTAGGAGCTACGTCGTAGTCAATGTCGTAACACCTCTTCCCGTTAATCAGCGAAGTTGAGCGACGTAGGTCTGGATAGCTGAATGGGAGACCGTCCTCCGCGTCCAGACTATGTGGTTCGGATCCCACGTAAAGCTATCGGTCCCTTTCGTCATATGACTTTAACGTTACGAAGGGAAGTTAAACAACCCCATCATTATTTTTAGGTTGTCTACAGCGAGCCTGAGGAGGTAGTACGAGTGTGACTGATTGACACAGGAAAATATGTGCTGACTCGGAGGAAACAAACTTACGGGGCATCTTGCTCCTGAAGAATCATGCACCTGGACTGATAATAACTGTAGGTGTCTGCAATACTCACATTGACCATATAAACTAACGAAAATTGCGCGAAGACGAATACAGATTTGAATGTTTTTTTGAACTGGGATAATGCGAAGCATTGTTGCTTTCACTGGTACATTGAACCTCTGTTCGCTTGGCATTGCTGCTACGAGCTGCTGATACCCAGAAATGAGTGTATGGGTGGAATGATGCGCTATATGAAAAATGCTAAACTTTTCTCCACTTCCACTCGGAATTTCTTGGGTATTGAGTAATACACACACACACACTTTTCTTTGTGCCGTGTCCGAAAAAAATGACGTAAGCACAAACGCTCTGCAACAGTTAGCAGCCAGACCTAATTTATGAAATCGGGTTCACAATATTATTAATGATGTAACAACAGTAGTACCAACTGTGATGCTCATTATCATCAATAATTTATCATCAAAAAACCACGTAGTTTCGGTCTGTTACCGCCCTAAATTGGTTTGAATACAATATTTTATGACTAAAAAATACGATAGCTATAGTTATTCGAGCTTCTTAGTGTTTAATATCAGGGGTTGGTAATAAAAACTCTCCAAACGAAAAACCTGGGTTTTTGCTTTTTATTTTACTGCTGATATTGTCAATTTTAAGGAATATGAGCTAAAATATATTTGTACATTTTGAAAAATTAAAAAAAAATGAACTTAATTCTGAATAAAGTTAATATTTGAATTTCGTCTCGTAATGAATAATATGGACTTGGTTAATGGTGCGTGAATCCTTTTACTCTGAGTAACTATGGTTAAATTGCTGCCATCTGGTGGTACAGATGTAAACAAACTTGCAAATTCACAGAAATTGAATAACATTTTTGGGGTAACTAATACTACTAACTAATAACGTCCCTAACTAAAGTTTCACGTGTTAATTTACTTATTTTTCAAAAGTAGCGTCTAGTTTGAGTGTACAGTCAGTGTGTACTTTGTTTATATATACAGGGTGTCCCATAAGTCCGGTCTCGTAGGAAAATTTATTTTAAATTAAGTTCACAAAGGTAATAACATTAGAAGTAAAATGTTCAAATTGACAATTTGTTTTGGGACCTTTTTTTTTTGTTGCCTCCTAGGCCTTTTCTTCACTAGTGTAACATGCTTCCATATTAGCCATTGCTTATTGTTCTACCCGCAACCAAAAAGAGGTCCCAAAACAAGACATCAATTTGAACCTTTGTTTTAGTTCTAATGTATTATTACTTGTGTAAATTTAAAATAAAATTTCTTACGAGTGCACTTATGGGACACCCTGTATATTGTCGTCTTAATATGTAGATTCTTTAACCGCTTACGGACGAACGGTACAAATTGGTAACGTTTCAAATGCACGCATTCATAACAACCCTTCAAAAAATTTCGTCGTTAAAAGAGGTTAAGCTTTGAGTAGAGGCTGAATTTGAACTATGTAAATTGAACTTAAATATAAAGTTTTCCTCAGCTGGCACCCACAGAAGTTGGAGTGTATCATTTACAGTGTTAGTGAATTTACCTCATATTACGGTTTACATTTACGCGTGTGTAAACTCTATTTATTTTTTTATCACTCGCAGATGTGTGTTTGAAGAGAAATGAATTATATGTTTGTCCCCCTTTACTAAGTTGATACTGGAGATTAATTACACCTGTAACTGGTTGATAATAACTGTTGGCATGCGAGGGTGTCATCTTGTCATTAGGGACGACACCTCTTAAAGAGGTTTTTAATTACTTCCTTAAGAATGAAGCGTTCCTCCTTCGTCGGATTGATATGATGGCAATCCCTTCCGTAATGAGAGATGATGTAGCGGGGTTTTTTTTTTTTTTGGTGGAAGTATGATGGATTTTGTTATAGAGATATGATGCTGGGATGTATAGTTGAAGCTGTTAAACGGTGTTAGGAGTCGGCACTAAGTGCCAACCGTTAATGTCAGCTCCTAAACTTTCGACTTTGTGGTGTTAACTTGTTAAGTCAATTCAGACAATCGCATTCAATTCCTTGTCCAACCTTTGAACTTTTTATTCTGTGCAGGTTCAAATTGTGTGTATATATATATATATATTATATATATATATATATAACCTGCTTTCCGTCTCAGCCTATGAAGGGCGCATAATACGTACTGGTAAGTGGTTTTATAGGTGCATCCGTGTATTTTGAAGTTAGATACCATACATTTTTTATGCTAATCCCGGTATTGATACCGGTATTATGAAAAAAATAATTTATTTTGATTTATTATGGTGCCACCCTACCAACCCTCCCACAAGTCTGAGGGACTTGCAGTACTCACCATATTTACTATAAATTAATGACCCAACTCCAAATAGATGGCATTCTATTCGAAAAAGTTTATACAGTAAATTACTAAATTGTAATAAAAATATTATTTGAATTTTTTTTAGCATATTATTATTATTATACAACTACTGGGGTAGATAGAAATTATTAGTATCTAAATATTTATTTCTTAGTTTGATTTTGAAAGTATGCTTTGAGGAAACAAAGAGCATCTAGCGATTGTTCAGATAGACTCGATCTCAGTTTCGTCAGAAATAGGCCTGCAGCAGAAAAGGCTCTTTCTGATTCTGCACTCGTAGGTTTAATTGAAAGCAGTGCCTTGTACAGCTTCTCTAAATTCTCACTTCTCTGTAAAGTAACTTCCAAGCTTTTAAATTTATTAGTAACATCAAAATGAATGGAATTTTTTTTAGATGGCACTTTTCCTAGTTTGTCCATTTCTTGCATGTATTCACTCAGTAATGAATCTGCTTCCACTTCACTCTTATCGGAGGACTAAATTGCCTAAATTTTACAATAGCAATTTTTGTCAATACCGAAAACCTATAATATCGGTATCGGTATTATTTGTACTTCTTCAATACCGGTATTTCAATACCGGTTTTAACCCCTAGTGTACAGTTTAGTATTGAGTCGCATTGGGAATAGAAATTACCAGGAAGAGAGTCCTCATTTGAAAATATTTATTTTAATAAATACAGACTTACATTTTTGCTAAAAGTGACTAACGATATTTTGATCATTCGATGACTTTGTGGAAGATAATGACGGGAAACTATGCTGAAAACGGGGTCCGCCTTTTGTAATGAAATTAAAAGTGGTAATTATGACAATTATTATCGGAAAGAGCTTTTTAAACTCAAAATATTTACGCAAGAAATGTTTATTTAGGATAATAATGAGTGTTAATTACATGACATACTTCTCTGATGACGAATTGCTTGATGATGGTTACAATAATGTAACCTAAGAATGTGCAGAAATACGAGATTGACATTTTATTGTTGTATATAATTTTTGTTAATTTAAATTTTTTGAAAACGAACGAACATTAATTAATATTTATTAAAAATTGGCCTGACAGATACGCTAAATTTATGTACGTACCGGGCCTAAACTTTGGATTAAGGGATAGGGCCTCTTACAATATACTCGTATAGACATGAAAAGTTTGACCAAATCGTTGATGATTGATGGTGGTCTACTGCACAGCAGTGACGTCATACTCAATCCCGGACTTTGAGATTGGCTGTCGAGTTGCGCAGTAGTGCTTTTTTTTTTTAATCATCTTGAGGCTGTTGATTGTCGTGACTCACTGTTTTGCGTGCTTGTTCGAACTTTGATCATCACTGAGTTAGGAGTTCTTTCAAATGCTTTGCAAGCGCTAAACAAGGCAGCCCGTTGGGTACGAGTCTCCCCTTCTCAAGATTCAAGAGTGTAGGATAAGCATTCTCGATCGAGAATAGTTGACTTTGTATCTTTTCCCTGAATGAGATAATTTATCCTTGATTAAAACACAAAGCGCGACCTGATTCTCACTTGTTTTAGAAATTTGGAGTAATTTGTGAGAATTATTTTTTTTTTATGCAAGCGTAATAAGGAGCAAGCAGGAAGGCACCGAGTCTGGCTCCTAATTTGTTTATATTCAAGCTTCAAAAATACTGTATCGTTTCGTGTGTGTAAAAATAGCTTACAAGGTCTTTAAAACGGTGATGCAATAAGGTTCTACAGATTCATCCAATGAAAAGTCATTTGAAGAATTAAAAGCTGCTAGCTACAAAGTCACAAATAGGTCGGACTTAGCTTGAAGTTAGTTTGATATAGGTAATAATGGGGGGTTGTTTAACCTCCTTCGCAACATCTAAGGAGATATGACGGAAGAGACTTATGGATTTATTTAGGTGGGATCCGAACCACAGATCGCTATAAGTAGTCTGGACGGTCTCCCATCCAGCTACTACTATCCCACCCAATGTCACTTAACTTCACTAATCATCGGGAAGCGGTGTTAACGACAGTGGCTACGACGTGGTCCTTAGTTTGGTATTACGAGTTAACTAAATAGTTAAGGGCCTATAAGACAAAATAATTAAGAATTAATGTTATAAGATTGGCCAGCTAAATGTATAAATTAAAACCACGAAATATATATAAACCGACAATTTCTTTGGAGATTATATGACTGTATGAGAGAAACCGCGAGGAAGCTCCATGCGCAAGGTCACATTAAATCAGTTGAAATCAATCAAAACATGCAGCGTAGAATTTATGAGGGGTAAAAGTGGGTTAAAAAGAAGCGCACGTTTCTTTTTTTTATTTGATTTGTTTGTGAAAAAACGTGCGTTGCATTATGAACGCTGCTTTGAAATTATTGCATGGATTATTGTGCGAGATCTCTCGGCTACTTTACGAAACTGCGACAATCTTCGTGTACACTTCATCGGGACAAGCACGTGCGTATAGCGACATTAGCGGTGTTGCCAAAGTTTGACTTATTTTTTATTTGAAATGATTCACTATAAAATAAAGAAATATAGTGAATATTAGGTTAGGTTTTTTGTTTTGTTTTATTTGGTTTGGTTTTGTTTGGCCAAGTTAATTAGATTATTTAGATTAAAAATATCACCTCTGGTTACTTCACGAAACAACTGTGTGTGTGTGTAATGACTAGTATAAATTGGTAGGTTAGTCCAAATGACAACTTTCTATAAGAAATAGTAGTCTATGGCAGTTATTTGTCCCATGCAGGATACATACACGCTTCATACTGTTTAAAAATAAGGACCAGCCGTAACGAGAGAGACTAGTCCAACACGACTGTGTATACTGTCTTAGGCATAACATACATACTCTAACAACGTCCCAGCTAATAAGTTAGCCTGTACGTAACTATAGGCCCATAGGCCTGAATTACAAGAGTATTGGGCTCCTTCCCTTATACGTTTAACCTGTCTTAACCGAGGTAGGGTACCAGAAGATTTGAATTCGATTGACACAAGCGCAGTAGGTTCTTAATAGGTTGGGCAGCTAGAGAACCTATGGAAAGTAGTAAAAACTAATCTGGTGTTGCACTTGATTACATCACTCAAGAGCCATGGGCTTACATTTTTTAATAAATACGGTGTGTGTGTGTGTGAAATGGTGACTCAAAAACTGAAAAATTTCATCTAAAATATGTGCCAATAATGACCTTTTGAAAGTTTCTGTTCGGTGCCGCAAAGTTCTGACACTGGCACTATTTATGACGTCATTCGAAACTTGTGGAATCCACAGTGGACCTCGTATCACGAAGGGTCATGAGCAGGTCAACTCCAGGTCAGGTCAAACATGGTATACGATCTGCCATGAAACTTAAACCTATGAGAACTGATGACATAGTTTAATTAATAGGCCTAACGAAGTTGTTGGTTGGTTTGTTGGTGGGATTTTCAAAGAAACTTCTTCATAGGTTCTTTTATTGATTTCTAAGACAAGTCAATAAAAGTCAAAAGCAAACTATGGATTACTGAGCGCCTATGATAAGCTATGGATAAATTACATTGCCAGACATTTTTAGTTTGAGGCCTGGGCCTAGTTCGCTAGTGCCATTATTGTTTTTACTGCATGCATCGATGCCATGGAATGTTGGCCCTACCCGGGGGAACATCTTGTCACGGGCTTGAGGGTATTGAGATAGACGTTTTCGGGCATTTTTATCCCATTAACATTCCTCATTCCCCGTGGGATCACCTGTTTTAAGTCTATCAGCGACTCTAGGGGCATGTACCATATCCGAGATTTAAAGTTTGTTTCACGGATGGGTTGAAGAAGGTATCGTTGTATGAATGACATTTCGCAGCAGGCAAGAGGTCAAACCAACGCCACAGTGACCCTCAAAGTAATTTTAATTTAAATATAAATTAGATGAACTATTGATAATAATGTTTTTAGGCCATTAAGGTCAAATTAGTTAAGTATGGAGCGGTAAATTCGACTAAATTGCTTCGTCTAGACATTTATGGCATTGGGATATGGTTTCACTAAGACTGGTACACGAGACTAGATATAAATCGGTACCGTACCCTTTGAGGTTAATATACAGGGTGTCCCATAAGTCCAGTCTCGTAGGAAAATTAATTTTAAATTAAATTCACGAAAGTAATATATTAGAACTAAAATAAATGTTCACATTAATGTATTGTTTTGGGAGAGATTTTGGAGGCCTTTTCCTCAGGAGTGACTCGCTTCCATATTAGCTAGCTAGCCATTGCGTGTTGTTCTCCCTGCAACAAAAAAAAAGTCCCCAAACAAGACATCAATTTGAACTTTTCTTTTATTTCTGATGTATTAAGTTTGGAAATTTAATTTAAAATAAATTTTCCTGAGACCGGACTTGTGGGACACACACACACACACACACACACACACACACACACACACACAGCGTTATCTATGCATCATTTCTCATGTGAAGAAACTAAGTTGTCATGACAACGTTCACTGACGTACGACTAATGTGGAACAGTTAAAATGTGTTCTGTATTTGAGTAATCTCTGCCTCGTAACTTCTCTTTGAAACAAAACAATTAACTCTATGTGAGGATAATTCAACGATGCCCCTTGTGCGTATATCCTTTCAGAAATACCCAGGCACTTGTACCCACTCCGTTAGCCGTCTATGAAACTAGTGTTAGGTGAATAGGATACGGTACCTACTAAGGCTGGGAAGAATTGCCTTTTCTTTATGCGGGCTCAATACACTATTAATAATAGGCCCCAGAACCTATTAATAACGAACGTATCCAAAAACAAGGCGTAGTAGGCTTCGTAAGGCCTATTACGTATTAAATTTACCTTGCGCGTGATATATACTATAAAATATATATACATACACACACACACACGCATTGAAATTGTATCGCAGTTAGCCCCCTCATATACAGTTACATAAAAAAACGCTTGTTTATATTTGTTTGTTCTTGTTCATACAGTACGTAGCCTTGCCTTCCCCGTTTATGCCAGACGCGGGAATATTAACATATATAAACATTTTTACTCGGAGTAATTAGCGTACAGACATTGTAAAATGTAATAGTTTGTTATATGCTTTGAAAGGTGGGACGTTGTTGCTGGACTCCGAATAACTTGTGGTGTTTTGTACTCATTTTATACCCCGGTTTATATAATCTTTTAGAACTTTAAAAAATACACGCAAATCACCTTGGTAGGTCATCATTTTATTCGTATGTATTCGATTTTGATGCGAAATTATATTCCTGAAAACTTTTCTTTCATCCATTACCTTACGTTGCTTGGCGGAGTTGTTTCCTTCTCTCGTTTGAGTTATTTCTTACAATCTGGAGGTAGTGGGTTCGATTTTATATACAAACTTAACTGCAAGGAACATCGGTGGAGGTTGAGGAAATAACCTCGAAAGAAGTTGAGTGAGAGGAGTAAATTGGTAGTAAGGAATGTATTGGGAGCGTAAGATACCCATCTGATGACGGCCCGAGTTTAAGCCCAAAAGTTGGACTTCGAATAAATGTATTCTTCTCGCAACTTAATTCTCTGAGTATCGGTACAGAATATACTGTTACCAATTCTTTTCAGCTTCTCGTAATTATATATATATATATATATATATATATATATATATATATATATATAAAGGGTGATCCAGAGAAATGGGACCCAAAAGAAACCCCTGTAACTCTTAAAGTATAAGTCCTTTTATAAAATCATACGCATCATTCGAAAGAGGATAGTTACAAGTTTGTACAGGATTGTATAGGTTTTGACAATACAATACAAGATAAGATACAAAACAAAATAAAAGTGTTAGTTAAAACTAACTCTTCAAGATGACTGCATGACTGTGGAACAGCTGCGTTTCATAACTGAGCAATATTATGAGCATGGAAGAAGTGTAGTTTCAGCTCTTAGTAGGTGATTTTGACATCTGAAAATTTGTCTTGAAAGATCTTTGAGCTGAAACTACACTTCTTCCATGCTCATAATATTGTTCAATTATGAAACGCAGCTGTTCCACAGTCCATGCAGTCATGTTGAAGGGTTAGTTTTAACTAACACTTTTATTTTGTTTTGTATCTTATCTTGTCTTGTATTGTCAAAACCTATACAATCCTGTACAAACTTGTAACTATCCTCTTTCGAATGATGCGTATGATTTTATAAAAGGACTTATACTTTAAGAGTTACAGGGGTTTCTTTTGGGTCCCATTTCTCTGGATCACCCTTTATTATATATATATATATATATATATATATATGATACCAAGAACGTTCAAAAGAAGGGACAGGACTATAATGATTCCCCTGCTGAAAACACTGATTATACCAAAACTTGATTACTGCTCAGTCTTGACGTCCCCATATAAAAAGGAAGAAACTAGGAGACATTTCACAGCAAAGATTGATGGCTGCAAAGAACTCAACTACTGGGAAAGACTACGTAAACTAAATCTGTACTTACTGGAAAGAAGAAGAAGAAGAAGAGGTACACCATAATCTACATATGGAAAAAGATCGAAAAACTGGTACCAAACCTAAAACTAAACCCAATTACCATTCAAACAACACTGGAAAATCGGAAAGGCAGGATGTGTAGTGTTCTCAAATTAAAGGCCCGACAAGGGACCTCTTCAACACTGAAGGAAAATAGCTTGGTTGTCAGGGGGCTAAGACTTTTTAACCAGCTTCCAAAGAACCTCAAACTTTACACGGGTCAAAGTTGAAGTCCTCGAGAGAAGACGATGCTTGGCTCAGGACGGTACAAAATGAGCCGGGTGTACCTGGCTATGTACGGTGGAGAGCGCAAGAAAGCAACTCGCTCCTCCACCAAACCAGGCCTAGAGGCGGGGCCACCAGCTTGACCTTCGTGTGAAGAGAGACCAACACACGAAACATCAACGAGGTTGTTGTTGGTGGTTAGCCGATCAGCCCACCTTGATCGAGCAAGCCGGTGGCACGCAGGTAACCGATCGCCCTCTCCGGAGTGGACCAGAGGTTCAGCGCAGTAGTGATGTTGTGTTGTGTTCTATGTTGTGCTTGAGCGGTACAGTTTGTCCTAATGTGTTCAATTGTTTGTGGTGTGTTTTCTGGCTCAGGTGGCAGGTGCCGTCTGTGGAGTTGTCTAGTCTGTGTTTATATGTCTGTAAGTTGGGGTGATGTCCACATCGGAATCGTGCTAAGTTAACTCATCCGATCTGTTCAGGCTGGTATCTCACCTGTTAATGGGTGGCGGCTTCACACCTAGGATCGCATTCGGACCGAGTCGTGTCAGTGCTTTGTGGGTTAGGTGTGTGATGTCTGTGGGGCGTGGTATGGTATGGTATGGAGTATTTGATTATAATGTGTGTCCAGTGTTACCTTAATGGTGCGAGGTGTCTGTGCATGATTGTACATGTAGTGGGAAGGGAGTTATGGGTTAGTTGTCGCTGCTGCCATGAATTGTGTCCCCACCCCCCCTCATGTCTAAGTTTGTGCCTGTAAGTACCCTAAGCGTGTTAAGTCTTGACGTACATTTGTTTTTAATGTCCTGAATGTGGTTTGCAAAAGCTAATGTGGTGGTGTATGACACACCAAGTATTTTGGTCCTTTGAGTGTGTGGAATGTTGGTGTTTAGTGTAATTTGTGGAGTTATCTGGTGTTCTTCTGTGTTGCTTGTTAGTAAGGTGATGGTTGATTTTGTGGGCGCTACTTTGAGTCTATTGTGTGTGAGCCAGTCTTGTATACTGTTTATGTATGTTTGTAGGTTATTTGTAGCGGTGTCGATGTTGTTGTGGGTGGATGTTAATGTCATCTGCATATGATGATAAAGTAAGCTTGTTATCTCTGGGTGTTAGAATGTCATGCATGTATAAGTTGGTGAGAGAACAGAGCCTTGAGGGGACCTCCTACGGAAAAAGCTTATTTTTGGATGACTTGCCATTAAATGTGACGTGTGAGTATCTTCCTGAAAGATAGTTGCTCAGCCACCTTTTGGTGTTATTGTACATGTTTGTGTCGAGTATTTTGTTTATGAGAGGGAAGCGTGGGATACTGGGATAGCATCAAATGTTTACTAATGTCTAGTGTTGCTAATAGTGTACGTTGAGCTGGTCGTCTGGAGTTGATGCCATCCATGATGTGCTGCGTGAGGTTAGTGAGTAATGTCGTGGTTGAGTGGTGAGGTTTGAATCCATGTTGAGTCGGCGATAGTGGTATGTGTGGGTTGGTGATTTGTAAGATTAGTCTTTCTGTAACTTTGGAAGGTGTGCATAGTAAAGTAATGGGTCTATAGGAAGCTGGTTCTGTTGGATTTTTGTTTGGTTTGAGTCGTGTAATAATTTTACCTTGTTTCCATATGTCAGGAATAACAGTGTTGGTATGAATATGTGCTGGCGTTTGTGAGAGCTAGTATTCCCTGTGCGCCCAAGTGTTTAAGATGTATGTTAGTTACGTTGTTGATCCAGTGGCCTTCGAATTCTTAATGTTTTTGATGATCTTGGTGGTCTGGTCTGTATTGAAGGGTGTAATGGTGGTGTCGAGTCTGTTGGTTTTTTTGTGTCTGGCTGTTTGTCTGTCTGCGTGTTTCTGGTTGTTCTCTCTGTTTAAGTGACTTATGTTTCCGTAGTGATTAACTGGAATGTTAGCTTGTGTACGGTATATGTTGGGATATTATTTTGGCTGCGACAGATAGCTGCGTGTGAAGTGTGAATGCCGCTGTTAGTGGGTAATGCTGTTTATAGTCTTGTATAGCCTGGATGTATCTATGGAGTGGTTTAGTGTTATGAATTCCCTAAATGTATGTTTGTTTTTCTTTAAATTTGTTGTTTATTTACTTCTGTGTTGACCTGTTTTATCTGCTGTTTTATGGGTTCTGTGTGTGGTGTTTGTGTGTTATGTTTGAGGTTGTTACGTTGCCTTATGACGTGGGCTATTTCTCTAGTGTAATTTGGGTTGTATTTCCTAATGTTGCCCTTGGGTATGTATTTGTTTGCATTATTGATGATCTGATTGAATGTCTTGAGTGTTGTATTGATGTTTATGATGGGTGTGGTGAATTGTCCTTCAGTCTGTATTTTGAACTGTTCCCAATCAGCTTCCTTGTAAGTGTGCCTAAGGCTGTTGGGGCAGTGTAGAACGTGTTGTAATGATGATGGGCAGGTGGTCTGATGATAGTTTTTCTGTTCTCCAGTGTGTGTGTGTGTGTGTGGCGAATGAGGGGGAACAACGTTATATCTGGGGAGGAGTTTAAGTATCCTGCTTGACGTGGTGTGTGTGTGTGTGCTTCTGTATTGTTAAGAATGAAGAGGTGGTTTAGTTGTGTGGCTATGTTGGCGCCTCTGGTGTTGCTTTGGTTGTGCAGGTACCAACTAGTGTCTTTAGCGTTGAAGTCTCCTCCTGAGATTATATTAGTGAGAGAGGCCAGATTGTGTAACTGGATTGTAATTGTCTGGCACCTGAGGTGAACTATCTGGTGGGATGTAAATGTTGATTAGTGTGTTTTGCGCTTTTTTTAATGTTAACTGCCTGAATTTTTATCGTGTTATCTGCTTGGATTGTGTTTGTAATGTTTTGAGTGGCATCAGTGTAGCTAATGTTTTTAATGCTTTTGTTTAAGAACGAGGCACAGAGAGCTTACCCACTGTGTTGAAAATACCTCTCGAGATGAAGGGTATGCTTGAAAGTCGACCTTGTAGATTGGAAACCTGCGGAAGTTGACTGTCCGGTGTTACATACGCCGAGATGATCGTGGAACCGGTAGCGAGTCTCTTGTTGAGAGTTATGCTTGAGGGAACGAACGGTTCTGCGGACACTGATATTTGCTTCAAAGACAGTGCCAGGCTGAGGTCGAACGGCGCTGGTTTCGAAGGAGTGCTGCTGCAGGCTGACGGCGGAAGGTCTTACATGATGATAGATCGGAAGCTTTGAAGGAACAGCAGGCCGCTCCTCCGGCGGGAAGCCGGAGGGCGGTTGAGGTGACGAATTGTACTGACGGAGACGTGACACGTGACGAGAAATGCAAACGAGAAGTGGTGAGTGAGAGTGAGTGAGTGAGTGTATCAGTCGAAACTCGCTTATATAACCTCTGACGCAGAACTTTCGAGGGTATTTCTTGAAACGCCGCCTACGCGTCCTTTAGTTGATAAGGGCTTGCTTTCGCGGGCCTTTTGGGAAGAAACAGACGTTTTCATTGTTTCTGATTCCTTGACCACGTGTCTCTTCTAAGCATGTTTGATGGCGTGGAAGAATGTATGTTTGTCTACTTGTTAGTCTATTTCCTGTCGGTCCTCTACATGTATGTAAGTGGTGAGTCCACCCCCGTGACCCCCCAGTACGATCTTGACGGATCGCCGCGAAGTCAGGGATGGTGGGTGTTTTGTGTGCGCGTTTTCGTTTTGTTTCTTGTATAAGTGCTATGTGAATGTTTTGTTTGTGTACGAATTGCCTAAGCTGCATGATTTTGTTTGTGAGGCCATTTACGTTGTACTGTAATATGTTAATATTATGCTTCTATATGTCTCATATGGTCCTATTGTGTCTGTCTTTGTGTATGGTGACATGTGTAAGTTGTAGTGGGGCCTGGATTAGTCTTAATGTCGCCGGAGAGTAAGCGTAGTCCGGGGAGCACGCAATTGCTCCCCGGAAACGAAAAAAATAGCACGCTGGTATAGGTCCGGCCCCGGGAGCCGATCGGCACTCTGACCGTGCCACGCAACAGGCCGTCGACTGCCAGTCTGGCCAACCATAGACAGCCCGCTGCACGGAGATTTGAGGAAGTTTGGTCACCAGCGCGTTGATGATTCGGTTTGACGTCGCCTCTTCTTCGCGTTGACGTGTCCCGAGCTGGAGGATACAGCTACTGTATCAACGAGGTTAACAAGGTATATGATACACACATACCGTGCATGGAACAAGGAACTCTTCCGGGAAAATTAAATCCATTATAGTCGGAATAAGCAATGATAAATGATAAACACTATAGTTTTTCTTTTTCATGATGTTAACCCTATCTGCAGATAGCTGGTGAGGGAAGCTATATTTTTGGGTCCTCTTTATGAGTGACCCGTTGCCCACTTCGGGCTAACATCATGAAAAAGAAAAAACTATAGTGTTTGTCATTTATCATTACGGTACTTATTCCGACTATAGTGGATTTAATTTTCCAAGACGAGTTCCTTGTTCCATGCACGGTTTGTGTAACAAAAGTTCCTCAGGGGACCATTCTGAGAGAGTTACAAGGAGTTACAAGGAAAAGAAGTAGAAAACTGGATAGAAAAGTAGAAGGCTCTCCCCACCCTCCGCTCCCTTCCTGCCAGAGGCAGGTATGGAAAAAGGTTGAAGAAAATACCTTGACCCTGGAAAAGTAGCCAAGGAAATTTTACATGAAAGTGGAGAATATATAAATAGCTCTATATTTAGCTTGCTCACAGAGACACCGTGCAAGCGATCTCCTGCAGAGTTTTCATATGTTTTAGTCTTAAACTATGATAGTATTCAGTACTTTGTCTAGCCTATTTTTAAACACATTTACACTTTGACTGGAAACAACCTCTGAGGGAAGTTGGTTCCAGATATTAACTATTTTATAGGAAAAGAAATTTCCGCAGACTGAGGTCCTAAATGTCTTTACACACTCAAATAGTGTGCAAGATTTCGTCTACCCTTTTCTTGAACTGATCCACAGAGGAACTGTTCACAACTTCCGAAGTAACCTGTTCCATGTGTCACAGATCTTATACGTAAAGTAATTCCCACACACACTAGTCCTAAACCGTTTCAAATCCAACTTCCAACCATTGTTGCGAGTTGGGTTATCATTTAAACTAAACATACTTCTAAAATCGACATCGTTGAACCCGCGTAAGAGCTTGAAAACCTCGATCAGTTGACCGCGCAGCCTCCGAGTTTCAAGCGAAAACAAGTTCAGGGCGCGTAACCGTCGATTGTAGCCCATATGCCTAACGGAAGGGATTAACTTTGTGGCCCTCGCCTGCACTCGCTCCAGCCTCTCAATATCTTTCCTGAGGGTGGGCGACCAGAACTGCACAGCATACTCCAGGTGCGGCCGAACAAGGGAATTGTACAGTGAGAGCACAATCTCCTTGTTCCGAAACTGAAATTGCCTCCTGATATAACCCAATAGTTTCTGGGCTTTCTTTTCCACCTCTACACACTGTTTCGTAAACTTAAGTCGCTGCTAATTAGCACACCCAAGTCCTTTTCTAAATCAGTCACCTCGATATTACTACCAACATCGAGTAGTCCGACTTGGGATTGGCGTAGCCAATGTGCATCACTTTGCATTTACCCAAGTTAAACGGCATTTGCCATTTTTCGGACCACTCTCCTATCCTACCTAGGTCCGCACGCAGTTCCTCGATCGCTTCGGGCGTCCCAACATTGGCCCCAAGCTTGGTGTCATCAGCGAATTTGGCGATCCGACTGACGATGCCACCGTCGATATCATTTATGTAAATGATAAACAACAGCGGCCCCAAAACGGAACCCTGAGGAACCCCACTAGTGACCGAGGCCCAACCCGAACTAGCCCCTTTAATTACCACCCTCTGCCGCCTATTCCTCAGCCAGTTTTCAATCCACCTACCTATTTCCCCACCGATACCCAGCGCGCGCACTTTCGCCATTAGCCGGCGGTGAGGTACCTTATCAAAGGCTTTCTGAAAGTCGAGATAAAGTAAATATATCAACTCTTATCGTACTCACTCAACATGACGTGGAAAAACTCGAGCAAGTTGGTGAGACACGACCTATGCCGTCTAAACCCATGTTGGGAGTCCCCAAGCAGCTTGTAGGAATCCAAATGGTCAACGATCCTATCAGCTATTATCCCTTCTAATAATTTACCTACAACTGAAGTGAGACTAATGGGACGATAGTTCCCTGGACTTTCGTGATCCCCTTTCTTAAAGATAGGGGTCACGTTGGCTTCCCTCCAGTCACCAGGCACCTGGCCCATCTCCAACGATTTGTTGAAGACTGTAGCCAGGTGGGGAGCCACCTGGTCGCGCACTTCTCGCAACACTGGGGAGAAACTGGTCTGGCCCAGGAGCCTTAAACGATCTCAGTTTGTCTATTCTATCGGCAACGACTGTCGCGGTACATCTAACACTATCCAGGCCAGCACCTTCGTGCCTCACGCCTGGGTCGGGGATGACGCGGGTATCCCCTGGTGAACACTCCGCAAAGTACTCATTAAGCACATTAGCGATGTCCGCGTCGGAGGTTCCCCTTGCAGAGGCTTGCCACCCGTAGTTCTTCGTTACGTTTCGCTAGCCTAACCTTCGCCTTCACTTCCCTACACAGTCGGACATACGCTTCAGTGTTCTCGTGGGAATGATTGGCCTTCGCCCTCCTATACGCTATTTTCCTATTTCGGATAGCCGAAGCGATGTCACGATTGAACCACTTAGGCTGCGTTGAAGCAGGGGTGACCGGTTTTGGGGGTATGGCAGCAGACTGCAGCACCATAAACTCGTCCCGGAATGCACTCCACACTCCCTCAACATCGCCGCCAACCTCTAACCCCATCTCTCCTACGCTATCCCTGAGGCTAACAAAGTTCGCCCGCCGGAGATCGAGCTTACTGCCTCGAGTTACTACGCTTCACCCGAGGGACGCACACACGGAACCTACTAAGACCGTGATCACTCCCGCCCAATGATTCGTCAACGTTGAGGCCAGTGACGAGGTTGTCTTCGGTAGTGAATACTAAGTCTAGAACGCTTTCGCCTCGTGTAGGCTCGTTGACCCACTGAGTGAGGAAGTTCTCATCAGCAAAGTCAACTAGCCTCCTCCCTTCAGCATCGGCAGTCCTGTTTTCCCACTTTATGCCGCGACAGTTGAAGTCTCCAAACTACACACACCCTATCCCCTAGCAGGCTACTGAGTTCGGTGTACAGGGCTGTATCCTCGAGGAGGAGATGCGGAGGTCTGTACACCAAGATTAACCTATAGTTCGTCCCTCCCACGTTCAGATCGACGCCAAGCAGCTCCCGTTCCGACCGGAACTGGCAGTCAACCGGACTCAACGTGTCCTGACGTATATTAGTACCCCACCCCCCTCCCCACGGGTGCGGTCTTTGCGAAACATTCTATACCCGGGAATTTCGAACTCCCAACGTAGTCCCTACGATCAGTATGAATCCAGGACTCGGTGATAGCAACGATATCCTGGTATTCTGATGCTAAGAGCGCCCGTAGCTCGCCAAACTTGTTCCTGATCGACCTAGCATTAAAAAGCATTGCACGGAGGGAGCCTCCCCTATTCTGACCGCCCCCTAGCACGACCCGTTTCCCGAACAGCCAGGGCTGTCGGAGTTGAAGAGCCCCTCACTAACGAGGGGACAATCTCCGCAGGAGCCTGACCCCTCCAACGTGGAAGGAGAGTCACTACCTGCTGGGGAGGGTGACTACTGCTGGGGAGGGTGACTACTGCTGGGGGAGGGTGACTACTGCTGGGGAGGGTGACTACTGCTGGGAGGGTGACTAACTGCTGGGGGAGTAGGTTTAACTGTTTGGGGAGCAGGATCAATTGCTGGTTTGGGGGTCCTAGTTTAAAAAGATTATACAAATTAATGTTCAGTAAATCACCATACTTCTTTTTCCCCTTCTGGTTAAAATGTATCCCGTCCGAACCAAAGTATTCCCCATTTCCGTAGAATGTAGGCCAAAAATCGACAAACTTTAGGCCTTTTTCCTCACATGCGTTTAACTCTTATTTATGCTAATGGCTTTACTTAGAGTATAATCACTAGCACGCATTCGAGGGAGAATTCCTACGACCATACCCATGTCTGTCCTATCCCTAACCTTGTCAGTTAGGTTCTTAAATTCTTTTATAATGGGCTCTGTCTGCCCTCCTGTCCCTCCCAGAAAAACGTCATTGCCACCAACATGGACAATGATAGGGCAACTCCTATTCTTGATATTAATTTTGCCTAATTCCCTATTAATTATCTGGCTTGTGGCACCCGGAAAACATCGGAGTTTTCTCTTGGTCACCCGTCTTGCTCCGAAAAAGTCCCCTTGATTCCTTAGCATAGAATCCCCAATTAAAAAGGATTCATCCTCCTCATCAGCAAGTAAGTGAAACTTATTTTTGATGGTAATGGGTTCCAAATCCTTATGTTTTCGTTTGGAGGGTCTCTTATTTTTGACCAATTTGAATTCTTGTTCCTCCGTTCTATTTTCCGGAATAGTCAGTGTTTTCCAAGCGTGCCACGCTTTGTTCTAGATGCTTAATCTTACAGTTTAAATCTGCTGGTGTTTTTAGTTTGATCTTGTCCACTGGGTTGGATCTAGCTTCAAGCTTTTTTACTAATTCCTTTAGCTCTTTAACTTCCTTTTCGTGGTTGTCTCTAAGTTTACAAAACAAACATACACTAAGGGATGTGATATCGCTGATACTACCTTCAGGGAAGTCAACGCACCAATGATTAACTTTACATTTAAAGCATTCTGCTTTCAATTTAGCTGGCCCTGCCATATTTTTTTTTTTTTTTCTGAATACTCTGAATAAGATAAAGCGTTCTAGCAATGAAAACTATCAAAAACGTTCTGACCAGTATATAAAAAGGGGTGGGGGTGAATTCATCCCGCGCGTAGACGCATCCACCTACTTGCAAGTGACGTTCATCCCTTCCAGAAGACTACACCTCTCGCTGCTGCCGCACCGACCAAAGGTCTCCCCAGGGCCGGACAATCCCAAACGTGTCGCAGCTACCAACTGACAAACACTCGCGACGCAGGCATCACGGATTTTCCGCCAGGAGCGCCAGCGAGATGCAGCCCCTTACTAAGTCTTACTAGTCACTCACAAGCGGCCAAACTCTTAGAATCCAGTGTTCAAGAGATATCCCACCAGACCCAGAGTCTACGCCTGAGACTTTACGCTGGCCTGGCAGCCAGCTGGGCAGTAAAGCTCTCTCACCTCAGAGCAGTACAGCCAAGCACCATCAGTTGGTCACCAAAGAACGGTCGCAGGGGACTGGTCAGGCCATTACGCGTTAGGAATGGGCTTAACGGGGCACTAGCCACACTCCATTCATCGCGCCACTACGCCTGGGACCCCTCCATCCCAGTCTCTCACAACCTACGAGCGTTAAATGGTGTTATTTATAGAGGTTCCAAAGCCTCTCTTCCCACGCATGAGGTAGTAGTAGGGTCCTAATAGTAAAAGAAGAGAAAAATACTTTATACTAAAAGAAAAGTTTTTTTTTTTTTTTTTTGGTCAGAGGAGAACATCCTTAATGTAAGCTAAAAGGACAGAGTAGGGATGGGATGGGGTCCTAGTAACCCACGGGACAGGATTGTACAACATACTTTACCCGCCCTCCCGAAAGAGAGAGAGAACCTAAAGAAACTGGCAGCCAATTTCTCTAGAATCCCACGACTCGGGACCGGAGGGCTGTCACACCCCAAGTATAAAGTTTACAACATCCAGAAAAAATGTCATAACCTTTATACCCCCTGCGGAGAGAGAGAGAGGTAATATATATATATATATATATATATATCTCTCTCTCTCTCTCTCTCTCTTACGCGGCGTAAGGTGGAGGGCGCAAAAAAGGGGCTGATAGAGAAGGGTGGGAAGGGGCCTACTGATGGCCCAAAGAAACCGAAGGATGTAGCTACCGGTCGGGGTGGGTCGGGTGGTGTAACTGGGTGGCGACGGGTTTCGAAAGGTCTCGGGCAAGAAGGCTGCGAAGCCGAAGCCTGAGACCCCAGTTGCCCCTGTCAGGACCTCTAACCGCTTTAGTCTCCTGTGCTCGAAGGAGGAAGACACCGTTTTGATTGGGGACTCAGATCAGGGGCCAGGAGAAGTACTTTGCTTCTGCAAACCGGGATGGGAGGAAGGTAAGGTGCTTACCTGGGCGGGGAACGGCGCACTTAAGGAAGGAGGTAGAGAAGGTGCGCGTGGCTAGTCGGAGGACTGCGATCGTTGTCCACGCTGGTGGCAATGACCTGTTCCTCAAAGGCGGTGGGTAGGTCTTACAGAAGGGATCATCACCGAGATCATGTCTCTTGCGGATGATCTAAAACTGAAGACAGACAGGGGAATGTTAATGGGTATTTTACCGCGAATGAATGCCAGTGACCACGCGCTCAGTAAGGTCATTGGCATCAACGAGAGGGTACAAGACTTGTGCGTTCCCTGGGCGTGAGTTTATTGACCCCTTCGATGCATTTTCGGGTAGGTGGGACCTTTACCAGAGGGATGGTGTCCACCTCAATAACAAGGGTAAAGGTGTGCTAGGCGCGCTGCTCGACCGGCACCTATACAGAATGGTGAGGTCGAGTCCGGGGAGATGATGGGCCCCCACCGGGGATGGGACCGGGGAGATGAGATGAGCCGGTGGCGGACGTACCTTCAACTGAAGGGTGCGTCGAAGTACAGGTGGGTGACCCTCCTCCTACGTTGGAGGGGGCTCAGTCTCCTGCGGAAGTTGCCCCTCGTTAGTGAGGGGCTCTTCAACTCCCGACAGCCCTGGCTGTTCGGGAAACGGGTCGTGCTAGGGGGCGGTCAGAATAGGGAAGGCTCCCTCCGTGCAATGCTTTTTAATGCTAGGTCATTAGGAACAAGTTTTGCGAGCTACGGGCGCTCTTAGCATCAGAATACCAGGATATCGTTGCTATCACCGAGTCCTGGATTCATACTGATCGTAGGGACTACGTTGGGGAGTTCGAAATTCCCGGGTATAGAATGTTTCGCAAAGACCGCACCCGTGGGGAGGGGGGTGGGGTACTAATATACGTCAGAGACACGTTGAGTCCGGTTGACTGCCAGTTCCGGTCGGAACGGGAGCTGCTTGGCGTCGATCTGAACGTGGGAGGGACGAACTATAGGTTAATCTTGGTGTACAGACCTCCGCATCTCCTCCTCGAGGAGATACAGCCCTGTACACCGAACTCAGTAGCCTGCTAGGGGATAGGGTGTGTGTAGTTTTAGGAGACTTCAACTGTCGCGGCATAAAGTGGGAAAACAGGACTGCCGATGCTGAAGGGAGGAGGCTAGTTGACTTTGCTGATGAGAACTTCCTCACTCAGTGGGTCAACGAGCCTACACGAGGCGAAAGCGTTCTAGACTTAGTATTCACGACCGAAGACAACCTCGTCACTGGCCTCACCGTTGACGAATCGTTGGGCGGGAGTGATCACGGTCTTATTAGGTTCCGTGTGTGCGTCCCTCGGGTGAAGCGTAGTAACTCGAGAGGCAGTAAGCTCGATCTCCGGCGGGCGAACTTTGTTAGCCTCAGGGATAGCGTAGGAGAGATGGGGTTAGAGGTTGGCGGCGATGTTGAGGGAGTGTGGAGTGCATTCCGGGATGAGTTTATGGTGCTGCAGTCTGCTGCCATACCCTCAAAACCGGTCACCCCTGCTTCAACGCAGCCTAAGTGGTTCAATCGTGACATCGCTTCGGCTATCCGAAATAGGAAAGTAGCGTATAGGAGGGCGAAGGCCAATCGTTCCCACGAGAACACTGAAGCGTATGTCCGCCTGTGTAGGGAAGTGAAGGCGAAGGTTAGGCTAGCGAAACGTAACGAAGAACTACGGGTGGCAAGCCTCTGCAAGGGGAACCCTAAGGAGTTCTTCAGTTATGTTAATAGTAGAAAGCCCATTAGAAGCATGATAGGTCCGTTAAAGGACGGAAGCGGCGTTCTGCGGACCTCCGACGCGGACATCGCTAATGTGCTTAATGAGTACTTTGCGGGAGTGTTCACCAGGGAGGATACCCGCGTCATCCCCGAGCCAGGCGTGAGGCACGAAGGTGCTGGCCTGGATAGTGTTAGATGTACCGCGACAGTCGTTGCTTAGAATAGACAAACTGAGCGCGTTTAAGGCTCCTGGGCCAGACCAGTTTCTCCCCAGAGTGTTGCGAGAAGTGCGCGACCAGGTGGCTCCCCACCTGGCTACAGTCTTCAACAAATCGTTGGAGATGGGCCAGGTGCCTGGTGACTGGAGGGAGGCCAACGTGACCCCTATCTTTAAGAAAGGGGATCACGAAAGTCCAGGGAACTATCGTCCCATTAGTCTCACTTCAGTTGTAGGTAAATTATTAGAAAGGATAATAGCTGATAGGATCGTTGACCATTTGGATTCCTACAAGCTGCTTGGGGACTCCCAACATGGGTTTAGACGGCATAGGTCGTGTCTCACCAACTTGCTCGAGTTTTTCCACGTCATGTTGAGTGAGTACGATAAGAGTAGGGCGATTGATATACTTTATCTCGACTTTCAGAAAGCCTTTGATAAGGTACCTCACCGCCGGCTAATGGCGAAAGTGCGCGCGCTGGGTATCGGTGGGGAAATAGGTAGGTGGATTGAAAACTGGCTGAGGAATAGGCGGCAGAGGGTGGTAATTAAAGGGGCTAGTTCGGGTTGGGCCTCGGTCACTAGTGGGGTTCCTCAGGGTTCCGTTTTGGGGCCACTGTTGTTTATCATTTACATAAATGATATCGACGGTGGCATCGTCAGTCGGATCGCCAAATTCGCTGATGACACCAAGCTTGGGGCCAATGTTGGGACGCCCGAAGCGATCGAGGAACTGCGTGCGGACCTAGGTAGGATAGGAGAGTGGTCCGAAAAATGGCAAATGCCGTTTAACTTGGGTAAATGCAAAGTGATGCACATTGGCTACGCCAATCCCAAGTCGGACTACTCGATGTTGGGTAGTAATATCGAGGTGACTGATTTAGAAAAGGACTTGGGTGTGCTAATTAGCAGCGACCTTAAGTTTACGAAACAGTGTGTAGAGGTGGAAAAGAAAGCCCAGAAACTATTGGGTTATATCAGGAGGCAATTTCAGTTTCGGAACAAGGAGATTGTGCTCTCACTGTACAATTCCCTTGTTCGGCCGCACCTGGAGTATGCTGTGCAGTTCTGGTCGCCCACCCTCAGGAAAGATATTGAGAGGCTGGAGCGAGTGCAGGCGAGGGCCACAAAGTTAATCCCTTCCGTTAGGCATATGGGCTACAATCGACGGTTACGCGCCCTGAACTTGTTTTCGCTTGAAACTCGGAGGCTGCGCGGTCAACTGATCGAGGTTTTCAAGCTCTTACGCGGGTTCAACGATGTCGATTTTAGAAGTATGTTTAGTTTAAATGATAACCCAACTCGCAACAATGGTTGGAAGTTGGATTTGAAACGGTTTAGGACTAGTGTGTGTGGGAATTACTTTACGTATAAGATCTGTGACACATGGAACAGGTTACCTTCGGAAGTTGTGAACAGTTCCTCTGTGGATCAGTTCAAGAAAAGGGTAGACGAAATCTTGCACACTATTTGAGTGTGTAAAGACATTTAGGACCTCAGTCTGCGGAAATTTCTTTTCCTATAAAATAGTTAATATCTGGAACCAACTTCCCTCAGAGGTTGTTTCCAGTCAAAGTGTAAATCTGTTTAAAAATAGGCTAGACAAAGTACTGAATACTCATAGTTTAAGATAAAACCTAGAAAACTCTGCAGGAGTTCGCTTGCTCGGTGTCTCTGTGAGCAAGCTAAATATAGAGCTATTTATATATTCTCCACTTTCCTGTAAAATTTCCTTGGCTACTTTTCCAGGGTCAAGGTATTTTCTTCAACCTTTTTCCGTACCTGCCTCTGGCAGGGAGGGAGCGGAGGGTGGGGAGAGAGCCTTCTACTTTTCTATCCAGTTTTCTACTACTGCTAGGATAGTTGAAAGAAAAATAATCTTTTACAAAATTTTCCCTGGCACCCGTTGCCATTGGTACCTCCTCGGTATGGGCCGCAAGGCCTTTTGAGGTACTTCTTTTCCTTGTAACTCTCTCTCTCTCTCTCTCTCTCTCTCTCTCTCTCTCTCTCTCTCTCTCTCTCTCTCTCTCTCTCTCCCCGGGTGTCCGAGAATTATCTGTACAATTTTTGGCTGTTATTAAAAGTCAACCATGAAGTGTAGAAATTCCAGTGTTGTCCCATTTTACAGAGAATCTCAAATTTTTTCTGATACCACGTTTTGACGAGTTTTTTAGAAATGTACGCGGGTGACAGACATTGAAGATTTAAAAGCAAGAATCACAGCTGCTATTGAGCGAATTGATGTGGATATGCTGCAGCGTACATGGCAACATTTGGAGTATCGATTGGATGTTTTGCGAATCACTGATGGTGCACATATCGAATGTTTGTAACAACGTTACTTTAATAAAAAAACTTTGAAAATACAGATTCTAAATAATCTTGTTTAAGAATTTACGTGTGTTATCAAGAATTTTATTAAAAGATGAAATTGTACAGATAATTTTCGGACACACTGGAATTTCTAAAAAACTTGTCACAACTTGGTATCAGAAAAAACTTAATGAGATTCTCTGTAAAATGGGACAACACTGGAATTTCTACACTTCATGGTTGACTTTTAATAACAGCCAAAAATTGTACAGATAATTCTCGGACACCCTGTATATATATATATATATATAATTTATTTATTTATTTATTATATAAATAAAATATAGTTAAAGTGGATGTACCGTATGAAGAGTTAAACATCTTTTCACATACACAACCATTCCGGCCATAACTCCATTTCAGGGTACTAGCAACTTGCAGCAGCATTGCCATTTCACAATTTCTCTTGTCCATTCACTTGTCCAGTCGCGATGGTAAACTATTTATATCGCGTTCATTATACGTACATACACAAAAAGTCGGAGGGGGGGGGAGGGTGGTAGGTGTGTAGCTCTGTGTTCACAGCATTTCGATGGTAGTTCCCCAATCGACCCCCATCCCTCAACCCCCGTCTTTACTTTTTGTGTACGAGTGACCCGCGGACTTTCTATATATACGCATCGAGTTTCCCCTACATCACAGATACTCAAAGATTTAGCGAGTTTACGCTATATCCATTTCTTGTACTTTTAAGTACTGTACTTAAGTACTTTAAGTATTTTATTAAATTTCTATTTACTTAAAACTTGGAAAAGTAGAAGAAAAGAGGATAATGACATAACGTGTGCGCCTCACCTGTGATTTGTAGCCCTGATGGATTCAGGTGTAGAGTTTAATTAGCTGCAGGTGAATAGGTTAGGGATTATAGGTGTTTTTATTTCTTGGCTATTGCATGATAAGATTGTGTGTGTGGTTTCACACACACACACACACACGCACACACGGAGATGCGTGCACATGTGTATATAAGTAAATCCATATATCTAAAAAACTAATTAGCCGAACCTAATTTGACCAAACCCAACCTTCGTGTCATCCGTGGCCGGACAGTTTGCCTACTGGACAGTTTGCCTACTGGACAGTTTGCCTACTGGACAGTTTGCCTACTGGACAGTTTGCCTACTGGACAGTTTGCCTACTGGACAGTTTGCCTACTGGACAGTTTGCCTACTGGACAGTTTGCCTACTGGACAGTTTGCCTACTGGACAGTTTGCCTACTGGACAGTTTGCCTACTGGACAGTTTGCCTACTGGACAGTTTGCCTATGTGGTATATTTATCCTTAACTTATTTAACTTATTTAACTTATTTAACTTATTTAACTTCAGATTCATGCAAAAGAATTAATTCAAAATTAAAATGTGTTGTTGCCCTAAATAGCATAAATGTCTGAAAATATATCAAGTAAGAAAGGAAAAAAGAAGTTTTCACATAATGGATATTTGTATGTGTTTGATAAATGTAGCAAGCGCGACCCTTCGTTACTCTTTTGGCGGTGCGAGCAAAAGAGTCAGTGTATTATAAGGTGTATATATAATATGGGTACTTTTCCGTTATCTGCCCCATTGACGATTGGTTAGGTTCAGTCATGATATTTTCATTAAAACTATCAAAAATATCACAACTTAACCTAACCAATCGTCACTGCCCGGTTAGGTCAACTGTACGCCCTTGACGATTGGTTAGGTTAAGTCGTGATATTTTCGTTAGTTTAACGAAAATATCACGACTTAACCTAACCAATCGTCAAGGGGGCAGATAACGGAAAAGTACCCATATTATATATACACACCTTATAATACACTGACTCTTTTGCTCGCACCGCCAAAAAAGTAACGAAGGGTCGCGCTTGCTACATTTATCAAACACATACAAATATCCATTATGTGACAACTTCTTTTTCCCTTTCTTACTTGATATATTTTCAGACATTTATGCTATTAAGGGCAACAACACATTTTAATTTTGAATTAATTCTTTTGCATGAATCTGAAGTTAAATAAGTTAAATAAGTTAAATAAGTTAAATAAGTTAAATAAGTTAAGGATAAATATACCACATAGGCATGGTGTCCATAGGCATGGTGTCCAGTAGGCAAACTGTCCTAGCGCCCGTGTCATCGAACCGAGAATGTTGTGATAAGTGTTTCAAACACAATTGAGGGCTCGAAAGATGATTTCTTTTAAGTCACTAGATAGTGGGGTTGGCTACTCTCTAATCTATCCTAACTTAACGTAATGTAATCAGGACCAATATAATTTTTTTCTGATAATAAAAATGTTTAGAGGTTTTTAATCATTTCTTTTAAAGTTCATTGGTACCAAAAGTATTATTACCTCGCAAAAAATTACCCCACTTCATCCATAACTTATCACACATTCAACCTTACTTATGTCGAGTTTGCAAAAGTAATACTTTAAAACTAAAACAAATATTAAAATTAAGCTCTTGTTTTGGGACCATTTTTTTTTTGTTGCCAGTAGCATAACACGCAATGGCGAATATGGAAGCGAGTCACTTCTGAGGAAAAGGCCTACCAATTCGCTTCCCAAAACATTTTGGGACTCAAAAGGTCCCAAAACAATAACAATACGAGACCAGACTTATTAGACACCCTGCATATATATATATTAATCCGTTGTTTTGGTAATGTTAATGTATTTTATTTATCGAATAAAAATGCATTGAAATTGATGAGATGGAAAAATGCTCCTTATTTTGAGGTGTCAACATTTAACTGGTAAATAATGCTGATCCAATTTCCAATTTGGTCGAAAATCATTGATTAGAAATTTTTTCAAATTACAATTTCCTGTTTGTCATCCTGGTTTCCTTCTGAATTTTTTTTTCTTGTTTTGTGACGTTTAATCTATTTGGGTAAGATATGTATAAGTGATTATGATAGGGACTTTATAAGTTTGATTTTCTTTTTTACCTTACGAAGGACGTGTTTGTCGAAGTCTATTATTTCGACACGTTAGTCTATCCTATGAGTCTGAAATAATATAAATAGAATAAGTAGATGAAATAGGTAGATTAGAGTTGAAAGGGGGTTTTTGTACTATAAATAAAAAAAAAAAGAGCGTATCAACTATGTTTTTTGTGTTACTTGTTACTCGTGTTTTATATAAATTTAGTCTTAGCTACCTATAAGGTGATATATTTTATCTTTAATGTGTGAGCCCAGTAAAGCCCTCACTTAAGGGCGAAATTAAGTAGAGTCCATTTAACAATTGTTTTATCGTTAAAATTATTGTTTATGACAAAAATTAATATTTACTTTATAAAAGAATTTCGCTTTCAAATGTGAAACCCTGCATCACACGTAGGGGGTCCACCCCCCTCCATACAGCATTACCTGCCAAAGTATATGAAAAATTTGACACGTAAATTCTTCATGAGAGACAGGACATATTTGCATTTGTCTAAAGCTGCTAATAATTCATATACGCAGTATTAGTATATATATACACACACGTGCTGTTGTTTACATTTTTATAATTAAGTTAAATACAAGTGTTATTTCAGCGAATTTTTTTTTTTGTGTGGTTTTATTTGGCTTCGCGAGTAATTCCGGACGTAATGACGGGTGATTAGGAGTTAAAAACATGCTATGTTTATTTAAGTAATTCCGAACAGTACTTTTTACTCTATTTTAAAGCGAAGACTTTAGTTTAATCCGTGATTATTGCTTTGTTTTTCCGTTAATTCTGAATTTAAAGCTAAAAAGTCTTCTAAAATATAATTTTCTTCGAGGCGCACCTGTTTTTAGCATCGAACGTGAAGTGGAATACATTATTTCTGTTAATATATTCTGTGGCCGTTATAAATTTGCATATTAACGACCTTTTGAGTATTTTTTTTATGGTTTTATAATTTGAATTAATTACAATATTTTGATTTAGGTTTTGTTTAATAAGATTAGGCTATTTTGTATGAGGCGTACGATGTAATGAGACGTCCAATTAGGGTTTCGTATTCGGATGAAGTTAAGCCTTTTGTTGGCTACTAATAGTACGGTATTCGTGTACTTAAAAAAAAAGAGAAGCATTTACTGTATTTGGGTACGAATATAATGTATGGATCTCCATTTATTTAGATGTATTTTATGGTGTATAAATGTGGGTCATACGAGCCAACAACGCGCAGTTCAATAAAACTCAGTGCGTAGTTGGTGATAGGTGTTTAGAGTCGTGGGTGCGGTATTGCAACTGAAGTAGTAGGCCTACCACGCGTAAATGAAGGCCGCGATCTTCCATGTGTTCGATGTAGGTCTATAGCGGCCTACTAGGCTATGAAGTTGATTGTCTTATATAAGCTTAAACTTGAAGTTTTCTCGTATTTGGCCTTTAATATATTTGAATGTAGGCTGTTTGAGATACGAATAAATTTTTTACTTTTTAAAAGATGTCGCCAAAGTACCTATAGCATATTTGGTACTTAGCGGACCCCAAGAATCGCTCTAATTTTATTTTTTAAATTAGGTCCCTTTTGCGTTTGTTCAGTGTTCCATATAAACGAACATTTTGTATCTGAAGGGTTTTTTAAATTTTATTTTCAAAGGAAATGCGTTCTAATTTTTTTTTAATGGGTAGGGTGTTATTCCCCCTCTCATTCAGGGCCTAAATAACTGTAATAACAGCCTATGACGTCACACTTGTATGACTTCATACGTCCTCAATTCGTTGTCTTGAGTTGGTTGACGCCCCCCACCTTTCTAATTTCTCACGTTTGGTTTATCTCGTTTTTAAAAGACTTCGGAGAGAGGTAGAATAGCATTCTTTTAGTTGTCGAATTACTTGTCTTTTGAAACACACTGAAAATACTTCAAAGAGAGTTTAAATTCATTAAAACCAAAATTATTTGGAAGGAAATATACTTTTCACTTGCTGATGAAACGGGAGTCTTTGGAACAGTTTTGTATTAGGGGTAAGCGGGGGGGGGGGGGGGGGGGGGGGGTCGGCCGAGGACAGGATATATCATCCCTCTTAAGGGCTACGATTATGAACTTGAAGGGTAGATCATCATCTACCTCTTTAAGGTAGAAGGGCTTGGGGAAAAATGTTTTTTTTTCTTTTTTGTTTATATGGGAAGAGTTTTAAGTAGAGTTGCGAGTTGATAACTTTTTAATAGAAGTGCGTAAAGATGGAGAATTCTTCTATACGTTAGGCCTATTTATTAATAATTATGATATTTGAATATAGGCCTACGCAAAGCCCGTTTCGGATTTAAACCATAGGGCCTATATTTACTTTCAGAAAACGTGTAAGTATCGTAGTATACTTAGTGCTTACCGCGCCGAAGGATCGCTGTAAATATTAAAATGAAGTCCATTTTGAGATGTTTGTCTTAATTAACATGAGTACAGGGTGACCATAAATTTTCTGTACAAACGACTTAAATTGAGTTTGTAAAGGTAAGTTATGGTCACCCTGTATATCGGTTTGTATTTAGGGTTTAGACATTTTTTACGCTCTATTTAAGTGGTGAAGGAGGTTCATTCCATTTGTAAATTGTAAATGTTTTTCTTTTTCACTTCCTCTGACTTGCTTGTCGGTTTCATTATTCAGTGTCGTTATTAAAAGGTAAGGGAGGATATTGTACACCTGTAATTAATTGGAAAACGCCTAAAGAGTTATCATCATTATGTAGTACCTGTTAACTTTATTTGTGGGTGTCTTTTTTTTCTTTTGAGGAGGGGCGGTATTGCGGTAAATAGGTCTATCATTATTTTTGTAGGGTCTACCACCACTTGAAATGATTGGGGGTACTGTTTTATTCGAATATTAGGTAGGCCTACTATGTACAGTTGGGAAGAAAGTTCCCCTGTGAAATCGCTATAAAGCCCAACATATTACTAATTAGTGGTGATTGGGTTCTGTTTTTTAATTTTATTAATGTCCCCCCCCCCCAAAGAATAAAATATGTAAGGAAATATTACCAATTATTAATTTTTTATGCTTTTTAGAAAGTTTCTAGGCGAACTTATTTCCGAAGTTATACTGTGTAGTATCTAATAAACTGGTGATAAAGGCAGGGTTAGATATTCAATCAAATTTGTGGACAATCGTCGGGGAATTGTTCTCGGAAGATTTGGGGAAGAATTTTTCCAATTTTGATCTCTCGCGCGTTGTCGCGATAGAGGGAAAAATATAATTATGAAAGACGAAATTTTAGATGATATAAGAAATGATAACGATGGAATAGTTTATTTGTCATTCACACACACACACACAAATACATTTATATTCCAGCTATATAATAAACTGATAAAAAAAATAAAAAATGTATAGTGTGTGTCAGAAGTCTTGCCCAAAATGCTAATATCGTGTTGTATATTATGGAGCAGGACTTTTGGACATCCTGTATAAAAGGCAAAATCACTTTTTCAGCTGAATTCTGTGAAAATATTTGCGTTTCTTATCACGTACCATTTTCGTACATTCCTTAAATAGTTTAGTGATAAAAGTCGATTAATGAAGGGTGATGGGGACCTACGTATTGGGGACAAATTACTCGTTTCTGAAAAATTCGTCCGGAAATAATTTCCTGAAATCCAGGAGAATATCTACCTCCGGATAAAGACTTTTGCCACATATAGGGCTCCTGTTTAGATTATGCACAGGTTTTGTTAGTGTAATACACTCCATTGATTACAATAAGGAGACAGTATAACCTTTGGTTAGCTTCCGCCCGAATTGTTCATTCTGACGAAGGTCAAGCTTTTCACTCCACTTTAGACCTACAGTTTAACGTGGAATACGAACCACGCCCCATGAGCAGCCTAGCGTCTTAACTACTAGACCACCTAGGGTACCCATTTATCTACCAACCACTTTATTGTGTGGAAGGATGAACAGCTGGGTTTTGCTGCGCGCCGACTGCCGTCGGGTCTCGAACCCGGGGCCGATGGATCCGTAGTCAGCGACGCTAACCACTACACCACCGAGGCGCCTATTTCAAGTATTTAGGGAAAAGATTTTTCATTATGGACTCGATATTCCCCAAAAGTTCAAGTTCATAGGATGCGAGTCGTTGACGTCACACTCTCGTGCGGGCCTCTCGTATTAAGCAGTGTTGTAGTGCTGTGGGAACGCGTGGGAACGGCGTTCCCTTACTTTTTTTGGTAGACGGAACGGCGTTCCCTCACTATTTTAAATAAATCCGAACTTACAAATCTCTAACGTCATGAAATTTTAATTCCCACCCCTAGAAGAAATATGAGAGAGAATCATTAACTGTTTCATTTCTTTTAGCTTCGACTGAGGCAATGCTAGCCTATAAAGATCTGGTGAAACAGTCACCACGGCGTACCAGTTGTTAACTTTTTTTTAGTTAATCATTCCAGTTGTTAGCTATTTTTATTGATCGTACTGGATGTCGTATATCTAATGACACTGGAAATACTGCATCTTCAACCTTGGAATATATCCTAATATCCAGCGCATATGACCTCAAAATATCCATGAAATTGGTCAGATTTCAAAAGATTTCCCGGGGGGGCTTACAGTGCCCCCGGACCCCCACCTGTATGGGCTCGCCGCGCTCGCCATTGTCTTCCCCCGCATCTGAGTAACACTTTCAAAATGCGTTCCCTCACTTCTTTATTTAGCACTACACCACTGGTATTAAAACTCTTATGAAGGGTAAAGTTCGTTATGGAGAGTGAAGAACATTTTCGTTCCAGACACATTTAAAGTATCTGATGTCATTGGGTAACTTGGTAAAACGGTTGTGCATTTGTAAGGCCCGGGAGAGGAATCACTTTTGACTCAGAGACCCTTTATCTCCGATCACCTCTTTCTTCCAGCCCGAGTCGTCTGAGGTTCAGGCCCTGGGGTTGGGGGGGTAGCAGGATAGAGCGTATATAGTTGGTATTAGTATTATTTTAAATTTTTATGTATAACTTTTGTATTTACGTTCCAGAACCTCGAGTTCCACGGTGTGATGAGATTCTATTTCCAAGATTCTGGACAGAAGGTAGCCACGAAATGCATTCGTGTATCGAGCACAGCGACCACGAGGAACGTTATCGAGACTCTTATCGAAAAATTCCGACCCGATATGAGGATGCTCTCCATCCCCGAATATACTCTGTATGAAATCCACGAGAATGGAGGTAAGAACTAGTTAAAGTGATTCAAGAGAGGTTTTCAGAAGCGCTCCGAATGGGGCTCGACTCCGTGTAGGACGAAGATTAATTCATTTTTCAACACTATTCGAAATTATTCAACAAAGATTCAAAATTCATGCGCGTGTGGTGATTCGAGATGATCCTGAATAGTTCAGAATAACACTTTGTGGCGTACAGATTCGCAGTTCGAAGGGATTCGGGTTAAGGTTGGGTTGCGACCCAGGGGTTAAGAACCACTGGATTAAAGAAACGAACCTAACTCTTAAAGAAAAACTGGAAGATTCATAATGACTCTGTTGAAATGATTCAATGTAAAATTTGAAATGACTTAAAATGATTCGAAAGTACAGTTGTCCAAACTACTAAAAATGATTGAAAATGAGTAAGAAATGTTAAATGTACAGGGTGTTCACGATGTCTTGTCACCCCAGTAAAATACTCGCTTATTTTCGTTTTTCTTTCAGACCCATTTGAAATGCGTGATAGCAGCAACTATACGATTGAATAACGCATATTGGCTAGTACCTGGGTCCATGAGCCAGCACGTAATGGCAGAACAGGAATATTTTCACTGGTTTTGCCATTACGTGGTGGCTCATGGACCCAGGTACTAGCCAATATGCGTTGTTCAATCGTATACTTGCTGCTATCACCCATTTCAAATGGGTCTGAAAGAAAACGAAAATCAGCGAGTATTTTAATGGTGTGACAAGACATCCTGTGGACATCCTGTGGACATCCTGTGGACATCCTGTGGACAGAGTCGGAAGGATACTAAACATGCGACTTAAGTTTTACGACATGTGATCGACTTGACATTCTATTGACAAGTATATTATGAGTTAGTTATCTACCCGACCAAATAATTTTGTGGGGGGGGCCATACTGGATTTCACTTGTCCGTCCGTCCGTCCATCACATTTTCTTGTCCGGGTCATAACTTTTGAACCGCTCAACATATTAATGAAACTACACACACACACACACACACACACACACACACACACACACACACACACACACACACACACACGGATGATTAAAAGACAGTGTTCTTAGCAAGACTCTTTTTTTTCGTTTTGTGATCTGCTTTCTCTTTAAGGACGATTCTGGTAACATGTGGTCACTGTGTCACTAAAAAGTATAGGTTTTATCGTTACTCAAAACTAAATATTTTAGTAACTCGTCACTGAAATGTTACCCATTTTAGGTTCCTTTCCCGACAAATAAATGACGCCTATGTAAACATTAGAAATAAAGCATTGTAGTACAATTTTTATTATTATTTCTTGTAAGACTTTAAAGTAACATCCGTCGTTAAGCGGTTGAAGAGTAGTGTTTAGGAATGTTGGAAATTTACCTTTTCTTCATTGTGAGATAGGTTGTCCACGCTGTGATGCTGAAATTGCTGCGTAGACTATTGAGTAGACGTTAATGTAGGTTAATAGGCTCTCACACCTGTCGTCAGTTATTAAAGTTTGAAAGTAAAAATTGTAAGTCTTCTTGACAAGTCTACGGACAACCACTAAGTTTAGTGTTTCAAACATCTGTGCAAAAATAGGCGGTGCAATACGCTGTGTACAATTACATTTATTTAACCCCAACGCGCGCACAATATCAAAGATAACATAAAAACCAGTCTGGCATTTGGTCTTTTGTTTCGGTTATGGTAGCACACTGGCGGGCCTTTCCCGATATCGTTGACGACGTACTAACAACTTAATTTAACCTAACTTAATTTCGTTATTCAAACTGGGCTGGCCAATTCATAATTTCCGAAATGTTTTCGTGGAGCCAGGTTCTGGTTCGTTTGTCCTTGTGTTTGGGGTCATTGTCATGCTGAAAGTCTGGCACCACCAAACATGGCCCGCGCACCTGGAAGCATTGTAACATGAAGGATCTCGATGTGTTGGTTTAAGGCCCCTTGAGTGCGTTGAATCGACCCACTGCCTACAGCGGTTATTTGTCCAATAGATATCATTTTTTATCAGTAAATAAGGTTTGCTCAACTAAAGCGCTTGTCAAACATGGTGTGCCACAGGGCTCAGTTTTGGGTCCACTGTTATTTTTATTATATATAAATGACCTTCCACGTTCATCTGATATACTGAACTTCATAATGTTTGCAGATGATACAACTCTCTCTTTTTCTTGCAAAGATGTTAATACAGCTAAGAATATATTTAATTCAGAATTCATCAGTGTAATGAAATGGTTGACCACCAATGAACTCTTCCTAAATACCAGTAAAACAAATTTCATGATTTTTACTAATAAAAGAAATTTATATCTTGATGAACTTAATGTTAATGAAATTGCCATAAAGGAGTGTACTGTAACAAAATTTCTTGGTGTAATGCTAGATAAGAATTTGCAATGGAGTGATCGTGTAAATTATATCGCGAAAAAGATTTCAAGGGGCGTTGTTATAATGTTTAAACTTAGAAATGTAGTCCCTAAACAAGTTTTATTGACTCTTTATCATACTTTTGTTCTTCCTTATATAACGTACTGCACCCTTGTTTGGGGAAACTCCACTAACAACGCATTAAATGGTATCTTTGTCATCCAAAAACGAGCAATAAGGTTATTATCTGATGCTGATTTCCTTGATCACTCGAGTGCATTATTTAAAGAGCTAAACCTACTAAAGCTCAATGACATAACGAAACTGGCACATTTTATTTTTATTTAAGAGTGTAAGAACAAAATCATTAATTTGCAATGGGTAAATAGATATTTTGTAACTCATCAAGAAATCCACTCGTATCAGACCATAAATAGATCAAAGCTCGTTATACCTCAATTTAGATTCTTCATCTCAAAAACTACCCATTTCCATTCGATTGAAACAATGCAATGACTTGCATGCCGATATAAAAAATATTGTGAATGTAAATTTGTTTAATTAAAACCAAGTTGAAATCCCTATTAATAATGGCATACTAACAAAAATCTACGATTAATGTCCACTAATATTGTTTAATATTGTCCATTAATATTGTTTAATATTGTAATATATGTTTTAACTATTAATAATACTTATTTACTTATTTATTTATTATTATTAATTTATAATAACTAACTGCTTATTTTTAATAAGAGCCCAGTGAAGCCTAAAGCTTAAGGGCCCAATTAAATAAAATAAATAGTCGAGCTTCACAATTATTCATGTCATTGTAAATTGAAAAATTTATTTATTTTATTATTATTAATAAAGGTTATTTTATTCTATTAATCGGTAACATTACCGATCTGACAGTACATTTTACATAACCTTGGGTTTGCTTGCGCTCGAATTACTTATTCTGACGAAGGTTAAACTTGTTGCCCCACCTTATATCTACAGCTTAATGTGGAATCCGAATCACAACCCACCACGGGTTGTCAGAAATTAAAATTTTCGCCCGGACTCGATCTCGCGACCTTCCAATCAGCAGCCCAGCGGCTTAACCACTATACTACCCAGGGTACCCATTTATCTATTAACTAATTTTTTCGTATGGAAGGATGAACAGCTGGGTGGGCTGAACGCCGCCTGCCATCAGGAATCAAATTCTGGGCCGGCGGATTCGTAGTCAGCAAAGGCGCAATTTTAGTAATGCATTCGATATAATATTTTTCCCGATGACGACGACAAACCCGTTGTTGGTCTATTGCAATTGCAAATCAATTTTAGTGTAAATGTTTATGACCGAAAATGGATTTTATGAAGTGACTTTATAATTAATCTCATTGTTTGAGCCATTGTTCTGCCGTCCAGTCCTTTCGCTCTTTGGTCCATTACAATCGATGTTGTCGCTTCTTGTTTGAGATTGCTGATTTACAGCGTGCGAGGCGACCATTCCCGTCTTCGGTATTAACGAAGGCCTTTCACTGCTGGAATGCGTGTTGTATTTCAATAATAATTCTTCGACTCAACCCGACTCTGTTTCGGAAGTTTCCAACGGTCCTTCGGCAAAATTCGCTCGATGATCGCACGGACGATTTGTTGTTGGTCACCTTTTGGCCTGCCGGGTCACCCTTCGGCTCTCGAGACTTCGTAAGGTGTCGTGAATGGTGGCTTTGGGCACTTTCAACCGGTCGGCTTTGGCTCGCAGGGACATCTTTTCTTGCTACAGAGCCACAGCAGCCCCGGGATCTTTCGATCTCAAAGCTTTTTCGTTTTGCGTGCAACGCGGGTGTCATATTTACCCAACAATTGAAGCGAAATAAGGGCTTTAAAACGTTTGTAATGTATTTTTGCACTGATGATAACCAAAACAACTTTTTTTTTTCCTTAAATAAAAGCAAATTAGTGTCGCTATATATACAGGGTGTCCCATAAGTCCGGTCTCGTAGGAAAATTTATTTTGAAATAAATTTACAAAAGTATCGCTTGTTTTGGGATTTTTTTTGTTGCAGGTAGAATAACACACAGTGGCTAATATGGAAGCGAGTTATATATTATGCAAGTAAGTTATACTACTCACGAAAAGGCGGAGGCCTTTTCCTCAAGAGTGTAACTCGCTTCCATATTATCGATTGCGTGTTATTCTACCTGCAACAAAAACAAAAGGTTCCAAAACAAAGACATCAATTTGAACATTTTACTTGTAATGTATTCCTTTCGTAAATTTAATTTAAAATAAAATTTCCTATGAGACCGGACTTATGGGACACCCTGTATAGTAAAGTAAATAATTAATAAATACATATTTAAAAGTAAAATAAGTAAACATGGATTAAAAATGTGTGAAAATGGCTGAATATGAATTGGATTGAATAACCTTTATTATTGTCATTAACAATAAAATAAATACGTTGGTTTAGAATGACATAAATAATTGTGAAATTGGACTATTCATTTTATTTCGCCCTCAAGCTTTAGGCTTTACTGGGCTCTTAATTAAAAATAAAATAGTTATTAATACATGAATCATGAATAAGAATTATTAATTATGTATATATGTATTAATCTTACTATTATTGTTATAGATATAAAACAAATACAAAGTCATTATTTGAAGGTATGATACGAATACTATACAAAGAAATCAATATTAGACACGAGAGATGAGCAAATAACGATTAATGTATATTTAATCCTTGATTTTTTATTTTTTTAATTAGTATTCTATTATTAATCAAGATTAGTTTTTAAACAAATTTACATTTACAATATTTTTGTTTTATATCAGCATTTAAATCATTCCATAGTTTCAATCCAGTGAAAATGGGTAGTTTTTGTGATGATGATGATGATCTAAAGCGAGGAATAAACATGCTTTGATCTACCTTTTTAACCTTTCAAATGTTCCTTGCGATGATTCCTCATTTCAAGGTGGTCAAGCTTCTCGTTGCTCTTCGATACGAGTGATATTTCTTGATGTTACAAAATATTTATTTTCCCATTGGAAGTTAATGAATTCGTTCTTACATTTATAAATTAAGATAAAATGTGTTCGTTTGATTACAGCTTTGATCTTTAGTTGTTTTTAGCTCTTTAAATAACTCATTAGAGTGATCATGAAAGTCAACTTCAGTTAATAACCTTATTGCTCGTTTTTGGATGATGAAGATAGTTTAAAGCGTTGTTAGCGGAGTTTCCCCAAACAAGGGTGCGGTACCTTATATAAGGAAGAGCAAGAGTATGATAGAGTTAATAAAACCTGTTTAGGGACTACATTTCTAAGTTTAAACATTATAGCAACGCTCCTTGAAATCTTTTTCGCGATATAATTTACATGATCACTCCATTGCTAATTCTTATCTAGCATTACACCAAGAAATTTTGTTACAGTACACTCCTTTACAGCGATTTCATCAACATTAATTTCATCAAGATATCCATTTCTTTTATTAGTAAAAATCCTGAAATTTTTTTACTGGTATTTAGGAAGAGTTTATTGGTGGTCAACCATTTCATTACACTGATAAGTTCTGAATTAAATATATTCTTAGCTGAATTAACATCATTGCAAGAAAATGACACGGTTGTATCATCTACGAACATTAGGAAGTTAAGCATGTCAGATGAGCGTGGAAGGTCATTTATATATAATAAAAATAACAGTGGACCCAAAATTGAGCCCTGTGGTACACCATGTTTGATAGGCGCTTCAGTAGAGCAGAGCTTATTTGCTGATACAAAATGATATCTATTGGACAGATAACTTTCAAACCAATCACTGATTGCACATCTAAAGCCGTAACAGTAGACTGTAATTTATTTGTTATTGGAATGTTATGGTCTATTACATCAAACTCCTTACTCAAATCCACAAATATTAATATTATTTCTTTGTTCTCTTCAGCTATATTTGCATTTTTCATAAGATTTAAAATAGTTATTTCCGTTGTTTTATTATTACGGAAGCCATATTGGTTTGGAGATAATATATTGTAGGATTCTAAATATCACTGCTTTCTCCTTTTTACAATTTTTTTTGCAAACCTTGCTGAACGCAGATAATGAACACACCGGCCTGTAATTAGTTGCTAGTGCAGGATCGCACGCATTAAAAATGGGTGTTATACGACCAATTTTTAGCATTGATGGGAACATTCCTTTGGAAATACTTTGATTGATAATTTCTTAGCCAAAGTTACAGATATCTTTCATAACATTCCTGTACCTATATTGAAACTAGTTATTTTTTGTATTTTTAAATTTAGCAATAATATTCCGGACCTCAGTAGAGGTAGCAGGAACAAAAAAAAAATGAATTTAGTGGGCTGGGTGGCATATAATTTAACGGTGAGTGATTATTATTTAGTAACTGAGCGAAACTTATCGGCTATTGAGGTAAAATGGTTATTAGTTTGGGGACAGTAATAACAAATTTCAAAAACAAAACTCAATCGTTATGCTAATTGGTAATTTTTTTATGCATTTTAGAAATTGTAGTTGAACTTTTTTTCCAAAAATGTACAATATATAGGAAGTGTTGATAGCATGCGATGACCACTCCAATATAACTCGCAAATTAAAGGCGAGAAGGCAGAACAAGCTAAACATGTCCATACACGTGTCTGTTGAAAGGCTTAACGTATTCACGGAACCCCCTATTCATATTTGTCCTCATGAAACTTGCATTTGTATATTTTTTTTTTTTTTTAATGCGACTGCCCTGCGCGCCCATTTCTCTTTTTGTATTTTAACTTTTTAATTATATTATAAACTTTTATTTTTATATCCATTTGCGCAGTTTAGGAACGCGGATTTAGGCCACTTGCCAGATAATGTATATGTACAGTAAATGATAGCGTCTTCTGTTACTCCCTAAACAATGCTACTCTATCATAATAAGTAATTTATTCATATAAAAGATGATGATAGAAAGTCGTTATTTTTTAATTATAATTGCGTAAAACTTTTTTTTTATATATATATAAACTGTAGGAGGAAGGTTGTGCTTGATGAAAGCAAGCGGAAACACGCTTGAACGTGTTTTTTGCTTTCTCAAAAGGAAAAAAAAAATGGTTTGGTTGTGGTGACTTTTTTTTTTTTATAAGTAAGATGACGTTTGGGAAGATGATGATGATGATGATGATGTGTGTATGCATTTAAAAATGAGTTTGGGTATTTGAGAGGTGTGTGAGCGGTTGGCTTTCAGCGAGTTATTGAAGACTCCAAGTGGTTAATGCAGTTTCTAAGGCTTCACTGACTCGGCGAGGGAAGGAGCTCTCTTCTCTCTCCTCTCTCTCACGTGATAATGGTTATTGTTGCGGGGGATGGTTAACTGATGTCTTACTCGATTGATGGTCTTTACTACCCCCCCCCCCATATTGGGGCAGGGAACTGATATGAAAGCACGATTGTTGATGCTCAACACGGTTCCTCATAGAAATCACAGGGTAAAACGTCGTGTGCGTGTGTGCATATTATTTCGCGCGCCGCACCTCTTTCAAAGTTCAATTGGTTAATAGTGTTGCGTGTGGGATTTAATTTTTCCATTAAATCCAACCAATTGCGTCTCAGTTTCGGAAGAAACGGAAGAGTAGGTTTGCCTCTATAATAATAATAATAATAATAATAATAATAATTTGTGATAATAGGATTATTAAAGTACTAATATCGAATGATAATATAACTTTATAATTGATAAGTGACGTTAATATAATGTTAAAAATGACTATACTCCTTGTCGATTATATATATATATATACACACACACCCCTTTGCTTTGTCCGGAGCGATAGGGCGCGTCCCTCTGTGGCGAATGTGGGAATACACCTTTCTTCGGTGTAAGGGCTTTCTCTGCCCTCGTGGACCATTGGGCCCGTTTGGGGACCCGGCTGATCTCCTGCTTCTTTTTCTTTCTCCTTTAACCCATTTTTTCTGGCTTCTCCCTGTTTTTTTTTTTGGCGTTCTTCTTTGGACCTTGATTTTGACCCTTTCCTTGGCCCTTGGGTGTGGGAGGTGGTTGCCCTGCACCCTTGTCGCTTTCCAACCAAACCCAAACCCTGTCCCTGCCACTTTTCACCGCGCGTTGGATGAGAGTGGCCGCCTTTCAGGCACAGGGACTGGGTGCGGGTGTATCTCCCCTGCGTGACATCTATCGGCGGTGGGACCAAGTGTGCCCACACTTCGCCTTTCCCTTGTTGGAGTCAGTGGTGGCTGGATGCGCGCGGGGGATGAAGTTCTTTTTTGTTTTGCTATGGACACTTCTCCCCCTCGGCTTACGACTACAGCTTCTCATTCCCGGACTACTACTACTCTCAACACTCGGGTGGTGGGCAACCAGGCCCTCGAGTCCTTTACCACTGGAAGACCGCAACCTAATGGGGTTGACCCCCCTGTGGAAGCGGAACGCTTGCACTCTTTTTCCGTTGCCGACCCCAGTCCGTCCCTCGACTACGCCCTTGGACCTACACTCTCTGGAGCAGGGGTCTCGCCCCAGCCCACTTCAGCCACCTTCGGGCAAGTCAAGCTCCACCGAGGACTTGCCCCCACAACCCGGCTTCTTGCTCTCCCCATATGTCCCCCTCACCCGCCGTCAGCCCACCTCCCCACGGAGAGAGCCTCGCGGCGGACGGGGGAGCCGGCATTCACGGCCGTCCTATCGACCGTTGAATATCCCAGTCCATTTCGACTCTACAGCCTCCCTCTCCCTCCCAAGTATCCACAAATTCCTGGTGATTCGGCTACATCTGGGTCCCTCCCGAACAACTCTGACGGACGTTCCAGGCGATCCGAACCTACAGCAACTCCAGCCGCTATGACGTACGCCCACAGAGGGATGGCTCCCTCCTCGTAAAATCACGCTCAGCCGCAGAGACGAAAGCCCTACTCTCCGTCACTGAGGTCCTTGGATGCTCGGTATCCGTTTCCCCACACACTCGCCTGAACCAGAGTCAGGGCACTATTTACGCCACCCGCCTATTGTCGGTCGCAGTGAACGAGCTCCTGGAGGACCTCGCACCCCAAGGAGTCACTAAGATCTATCGTTTCACATCCCGACAGGGAGGCACCCCCTCCCTCACCCCACGTCTGCTCCTTACTTTCAACACACTAATCCCCCCCGGCCGCATTGTATGGGGTATGGGAGACCGCGCCTCATGCGAGTTTTCTATCCGCCCATACGTCCCAGACCCGACCCGTTGCTTCAAATGCAATAAATTCGGACACGTTAGCTCCGCTTTTCGACAGCCGTATCAATTATGTGTTCACCGTGGACGACTCGCTCACCCTGACAGGTGCCCCAACACACCCAAATGCTCCAACTGTGAAGGCGCACACCCCTCTTCATCCCGAGAATGCCTTTTCTTCAGGTTCGAGGAGGAGGTCCGAGGCCTACAGGTGACGGACTTCCTTAGCCCCCGTGAGGCACGCGACAGGGTGCGGAGTCGGGAGGTGAGGCCGGGGGTGTCCTATGCCGCTGCTCTCGGCTCTATCATCTCGGCACGCCGCCCTGGCCTGCCGCCCGGAGCAAGCCGTCGAGGCGGAGACGCCGGAGCGTGTCACCGGACCCTCCGGCCTTCGAACGTCTCTCTCCCTCTTCCCCTCGGACCAAGAAGACGGCTCGGATCCTCACTCCGCCCACCACGTCTACTATGTCCATCTCTCCCCATCGCAGAAGTCCCACCACTCTACCCCCACAGACTCTGACAATAGTGGCTGAGATCCACGACCCGCCCCGGACGACGGGACCCAGTCCGAACAATATCCTCTCCCCCGAGGATCCGGTGGATGCGGCCCTGGCGCAGCTGCACGGTGTGACCGAGGGAAGCTCGGCCGCGCCCACGCCCACGAGTCTTATGGATCTGCCCTTGCCTCCTGGTGCCATTTTCTCCACCCCTCCACGAGACTACTCTGATTCACCTCCTTCCACCCCCATCGTACCTACTCCCCCAACATCCCCGGCCCCCTCCTTGTCAGCTACCCTGTGTACGCCCTCCCTCCCCCCCCCCGGTCCTTTTGGTACCCCTTATCACCACCTCGAGTCCGCCATGAGACCCCGGACAGGCGGGGTAGCGCCACTTTTGGGGCTACCGTGCCCCCTCCTGGTCCGACCATAGAAGCCCGTCACAGTACATCCGACCCTCTCAGCCCACGATGTTCCTCTGCCTGCCGTGATCCACGCCTCCGGTCTCGCTCGGCCGACTCGATCCCGCCACCTCCGCGGGGTTCGACAGGCCGACCGATTCCTTCCCTGGTGAACGGTAGATAGCCAGCCATGCTCCCGACCAAGCCTTCAATTTCGCGAACTCCGGATCTCCCTTCATACTCCAACCTCCTAGCACCTACACCTTTACCCATCCCCCTTCATCAACTAATGGATCCCCCGAAAACCACAATAGTCCACTGGAACTGTCGAGGAATATTCGCAAATTATGAAGGCCTTACCTCCCTGCTTGCCACTTCCCGTCCGGTGTGTGTCTGTCTCCAGGAGCTAATCCTGGGGACCAGGCCCATGCCCTGCCCTACTGGTTATTTTTGCACCGCCACCCCGCCTCCTACCTGCACTCGAAGGGGAGCTGCCATCCTCGTACACCACGCAGTCCCCTTCTACAACCTCTCCATCCGGTCCCCACTACAGGTGACTGCCGTCCGGCTCTCCCTGGATAGACAGTACACCGTCTGCTCCATCTACCTCCCCCCCCCACGCTCAAGTCTCCCGCGACGACCTGGTGGAAGTCGTGGAACAACTCCCTAGGCCCTTCCTACTGCTGGGCGATTTCAATAGTCGCCACCCCTTGTGGGGCGACACACGCACCACCTATATGGCCCCAACCCTGATATCCGTCATGACCGAACTCTCCTTCGAGTGCCTCAACAATGGCTCTCCTACTTTTTACCATGCCACCACCTGCACTCCATCCTGTATAGACCTGTCCCTCGTTTCAACTGATGCCCTCCTAGACTTCACGTGGCAAGTCCTCCGAGAGGACCATGGAAGTGACCATCTCCCCATACAACTCACCCTTAATCGACCCGACCAGACTGTTCGGGTACCGGTAAGGTGGGTTACTACCAACGCGAATTGGGCCCGCTTCCGCGACAACACCTATACCACCCTTACAACTGCCCACTTCCCATCCATCGACGAGTGCATCGCTTACTTCGAGTCCGTCGTTCTAGCGGCCGCAAGCACTAGCGTACCACAATCCTCCGCCTACCCCCGCGCCCGACGGGTGCCTTGGTGGACCCCGGAGTGCGCGGAGGCCGTGCGCGCCAAGAAGGCAACTCGGCGCTTCTACCGGACGCGACTCCCCATCCATCGCACGGAGATGCAGCGGGTCAGGGCCATCGCCCGCCGCACAATGAAGACAGCGCGCCGAACCTCTTGGCGTGCCTTTGTGTCCGGCATCACCGCCAACACACCTTCGGCTACCATCTGGAAGAAGGTGCGGGTGTCGAGAGGCGACATGTCCCCTCCCGACCCCCGGTCCTCCGGACTAACGACGGACTCCTATGTGAACCCAAGTCGGTGGCAGACCACCTTGCTTCTACCTTCGCCGCCGTTTCTTCCTCTACAGCCAATTCCGTACCCGCCCCTGACGATAGCCCCTCTCCACCGTCCATAGACAGCACCTACAACCGATTGTTTACCATGCGTGAACTACAGGCGGCACTGGCCTCTCGACGATCCCCTTGTCCCGGTCCGGACGGTATTCCGTACGGCATGCTCCAGCACATCCACTCTACCTTACAAATTTTCCTGCTGGATCTATACAATCGCATATGGATAGAGGGCGCCTTCCCCTCTAGGTGGAAGGAGGCCCACGTCATCCCTATCCCCAAACCCGGCAAAGATTCCCTGGACCCCACAAACTACAGACCAATCGCCCTGACGTGTTGTGCCTGCAAGATCCTCGAGAAAATGGTTGCCACGCGATTATCGTTCGTCCTTGAACATAACAATTCCTTCCCGTCTAGTCCGGCTTCAGACAATTCCGCTCCACTACTGATCCCCTCCTGCTTCTCAGCCGAGACATACAGGATGCCTTCGACAATGGACAGTTCGTACTGTCAATTTTTTTTGACATCCAGAAGGCCTATGACACCACCCGTCGAGCAATGATCCTCGGTCAGCTCCGACATCTGGGCCTCGTCGGAGCCATGCCGACCTTCATCAGAGGCTTCCTCTCTTCCCGGACTTTTAAAGTCCGGGTGGGCTCAGTCCTCTCTGACACCTTTGTGCAGGAGGACGGGGTCCCACAGGGAAGCATCCTCAGTGTTCTCTGCTTCTCCGTCGTGATGAACACGGTCTCACAATGCCTTCCACCACCATCCGCTCTTCCATTTACGCGGATGACCTTGCAATCTACTTCGCAGGGCGAGAACCGTCTGTTGTTCAACGACAGATGCAGCTCGCCATCTACCGGGTGGAAAGGTGGGCGACGTCGGTGGGTTTCCGCCTCTCCATCCCTAAGTCCAAGTGTATGGTCTTCAGTAGAAGAAGACCCACAGCCCTTCCTCTACCCTCTGTCACATTATACGGCAGGCCTCTTGAGGTGGTACCCTCCACGCGTTTTCTGGGCATGACCCTAGACCGACGGCTCAATTGGGTTCCCCATCTCAAGTACCTAAAGCAATCCCTTCGACGCCCCCTCGCTCTCCTGGATCACCTCTCTCACACCACATGGGGTGCAGATCGACGCTCTCTTCTTCGCCTTTACACTTCCATAGTGCAGTCGAAGCTGGACTATGGTAGTGCAGTTTACGGTTCAGCCTCCACCGCCCGCCTCCGTATCCTGGACCCGGTACTTAATAGAGGCCTCCGCCTCGCCACCGGTGCCTTCCGCTCCTCCCCAGCCTCCAGCCTCCATGTGGAATGCGATCATCTCCCTCTCGCCCTCCGACGGGGTCTTCTCCTCATGAGGACATACCTCCGTGCACAGAGGCTACCTTCTTCGCTTCTGGGCACGGTGGTTTCAGAACTACCACCTCAGGGACGGAGCTGGCACTTCACTGAAGCGGTCCGCTCTTTCCTTGATCTTTTCAACATGCCCGCCCCCTCAGTTATCCCCATTTCATTCAGCATCTACCCCCCTTGGATCCTCACCCCTATCAAGTTTTGCAAAGATCTGTGTACCCTACCGAAGACTACCACGAGCGCCATGATATACAGGTCACTCTTCCGCGAACACGCAACCCAACACCCGGACGCAGTCGCCATTTACACGGATGGTTCCCGCTCGGAAGCCGGTGTGGCCTCCTCAGCGGTGATTCTGTCCCAGCCGCTTTCCCGGGGCGTCGGCCTGCCCCGCGAGGCCTCCGTTTTTTCGGCGGAACTTTTCGCCATTACGGAGGCCCTCGATATTGTGCGCACCCACTCTGCCAGCTCCTTCGTCATTTATTCGGATTCCCAAAGTGCACTCCTCTCCCTGGAAAGATTTAACTCCCCCCACCCGCTCGTCTGTACCATCCAGCAAACCTTCCACTGTCTAACGACCCTCCAACACAAGACAATCGCCTTCTGCTGGGTCCCGGCTCATGTCGGCATCCAGGGTAACGAGGCGGCGGATCGCACAGCAAAGACGGCCTGCTCACTGCCGGCCTCCTCCCGACCCCTCCCTTTCTCCGACTTCTTCCCGACTTTCCGCTCCCACTTCCGCTCCATATGGCAGCGGGAATGGGACCAGGCCACACAAAATAAACTCCACACGATCAAGCCACGAATAGGATACTGGGCCTCCTCATTCCACCGGTCCCGCCATAAGGAAGTAATCCTAGCCCGTCTCCGCCTAGGCCACACCCGCATCACCCACGGACACCTTATGGCGAAATCGCCAGCCCCGCTTTGCCCTACCTGCCATACCCCTATCACTGTCATACACCTGGTGGAATGCACAAAGTTGTCTGCTCTTCGTCGCAGGTGTTTCCCTCTCTCGGCCGAAGATCCCATACCCGACCGGCTACGATCCATACTCGCCGACGGCCCCCACTTTTCAACGGAAACGATTCTCTTCTTCCTTACTCACTCCCAGCTGCTCCATCGCATTTAAAACCGTACCCCTCCTACCCACTATCCAGCGACTGACCCTTACTCACTCCCCTAGTCTACCACCCCCAACACAGTAACATCACCCACTCACCGCCTCGCCGAGATATGTACCGATCCTTTTAGGTACGAATCGGCGGTAAATCAGAGAAGAAAAAAAAAATATATATATAATACATACATATATATATACACACACACACACGGTGTTTCACAACCGGTCTGCCATAATTTCGGGGGTGATATCGATTAAAAAATTAATGCAACATCGGTGCTATTTCCATCCGTTGCGGAGCTACGGACATTTTAAGGTGCACGGAAAAAAAAATAGAGTATTAATCTGATGTATTTATTGCTACATTTTATGAGATACACCTTATAAATGTTCAAAATGTCCGCCTCGGTTTTCAATGCATGGCCTTGCTCATTCCAAACAAGAGTTCACTGTCCATTGAATCATTTCGGGGTGTTCTCTTACGTAAGCAGCGGCATCCATAATCCGACGCGAGAGTTCCTCTCTCGTTTGTACTTCGGTCTTGTAGACCATCTCTTTCATTCATCTCTTTCATTAGTAGTGGTAACTTCGTTAACCGAAACTACCACCAGTACTGCCATCCATCGAATTACACAAGTAGGGATTTGTTGTTTGCATATCTTAAAACGTCCGTAGCTCTGCAACGGTTGGAAATAGCATCAATGTTGTATTAACTTTTTTACTCGATATCACCCGCCAAAGTATAGCAGACCGGTTGTGAAACACCCTTATATATATATATATATATATATATATATATATATATATATATATATATATATATATATATATAATGAAAACCCACAAGGAAAAAGAAAAATGATTCAAGGCCTTTCGTGTTTCAGGAGTATACCTTATCAGGGAATGACGTCATTCCATGACGAGGTGTGCTTCTGAATACATGAAAGGCCTTGGAATCATTTTTCTTTTTCCTCGTGGGTTTGCATCATTCATTCATTTCATGTTTAATTGTGAAATATATATATATATATATATATATATATATATATATGGGAAACTGAATGCTGTTCAATATTTTTTTTCATTTCCGGTTTGGAACGGGGTCGTACATGATTCTGAATAAATGGCGGATGAGAACGGAAGTCCGGAAGTTCCGTATACAGGCTTATAGATCCTTTCACACAGACTGGTTAATTGGGGTTCGGGTCTGACTTAAGGTCGATGACGTTATATATATATATATATATATATATATATATATATATATATATATATATATATATATATATATATTATATATATTCACTTCCGGTGTGGGTCATTCCACATAAAATTAATCATAAATTTCATAACCTATTGATTCTCACGGAACTTCGAGGTCCACGGAGTCCAAATTTATTTCTTGTTCACTTATAAAAAAAAAAGATTAGGATTTTTGGGACACCCTGTAGATGAAATATATTAAACTTTACCTTTGACCTGACCTTGACCTGATCTTGAAATCAATCAGTTCAGGAGTTACTCGAGGTAGTGGTGTCTTTATTAGCTATAGGCCTTAAAAATGTTAGATTTTAAGATGTCGCATCACCCTGTATACAAGATCCCGCATAGGTTTTCGGGTGAGCTGGGATGTATTTTTCAGGTTATTATTTATGGGTTTGGGGGTGGGAAAAAGAAAAAGACGATCCCTGAAACCCCCCCCCCCCCCCAATCCAAATATTGCGTAATTTATTGTAGTGGTTAGTGTCGTTGACTACGAATCCATCGGCCCCGGGTTCGACACCCGGTGACAGCAGCTGGCGCGCAGCAAAACCCAGCTGTTCATCTTTCCACACAATAAAGAAAGTGGTTGGTAGATAAACAGGTACCCTGGGTGGCCTAGTGGTTAAGACGCTGGGCTGCTCGTGGGGCGTGGTTCAGATTCCACGTTAAACTGTAGGTCTAAGGTGGAGTGAAAAGCTTGACCTTCGTCAGAATGAACAATTCGAGCGGAAGCTAACCAAAGGATATATATATATATATATATATATATATATATATATATAAATAAACAAAGGTTAATATACAGGGTGTCCGAGAATTATCTGTACAATTTTTGGCTGTTATTAAAAGTCAACCATGAAATGTAGAAATTCCAGTGTTGTCCCATTTTACAGAGAATCTCATTAAGTTTTTTCTGATACCAAGTTTTGACAAGTTTTTTAGAAATTCCAGTGTGTCCGAACATTATCTGTACAATTTCATCTTTTAATAAAATTCTTGATAACACGTAAAATTCTTAAAGAAGATTATTTAGATTATGTATTTTCAAAAGTTTCTTTTATTAAAGTAACGTTGTTACAAACATTCGATATGTGCACCATTAGTGATTCGCAAAACATCCAATCGATACTCCAAATGTTGCCATGTACGCTGCAGCATATCCACATCAATTCGCTCAATAGCAGCTGTGATTCTTGCTTTTAAATCATCAATGTCTGTCACCCGCGTACATTCCTAAAAAACTCGTCAAAACGTGGTATCAGAAAAAACTTAATGAGATTCTCTGTAAAATGGGACAACACTGGAATTTCTACACTTCATGGTTGACTTTTAATAACAGCCAAAAATTGTACAGATAATTCTCGGACACCCTGTACATTATCATCGTTGGCCATATCCTAGGACCATATTAAATAAAGTTTGTGATTTAGAGTAATTTATTAGTTTGGTCCATACGAAATAAATTTGGAAGGGTCCCATACTTGATTGAACTTTCACCGTTCGTCATACTTTTGTTTCCGCGCTCTAACTTTTGAACCGCTCACCATAAGTACATAAAACTTCGTTCAGACGGGTATCGCCACAAGACGACGTGTCACGAGCAAGAATCAGGTCACCGCATCAAAGGTGAATGTCACAAATAGGTAAGGTCGAGTGTACGTCTGAGCCATATTTTAATCAATGTACGTAATTTTCTTTTTTCAACACTACTTGTATAGTGTTTGAGAACTTCATTTTTCCATCCGACTATTTGAGTCTAATAAGGGCTTTCACACACCGCCTTTGAAGTTTCTTGCCCAGTGCGTTTTGGCTGTTTATAATAGTGTGTCGCCAGTAGTCCTTGGGCCCAGTCACTACTAGGGATTAATTTTTTTTTCTCTCTAAATAGGAAAATTTGGGTAAAGTTATCAGTGGTCGCGCATCGGTCCTAATGTCGCGCATTTAACTAAAAAAAAAAAACCCACAAAATACTGTTACTTCTAGTAATGTTCAGCATGAATTTTAGTTCCTTCACTATAACAGTATTTTGTGTGTGTGTGTGTGGGGGGGGGGGTTCAAATCAAATGCGTGACATTAGGACCGATGCGCGACCATTGGCAATTTTACCCTCTGTGGCTATATATATGTGAGCTGTAAACTTAATATTCCTCTCCTCCTCCATGACTTTTCAAGCCTTTATCTCTTTTTGCGGATAATGTAAGTCCTTGCAGTGGCAGTGGTGGGGGGGCAAACTGTAGTTAGGATACCCCCAGTATCCATTGTTAATTCATGAGACATTGTGGTGGGGGGAATAAGAGAATGACCTTGAAGGTCCATGCATGAGGCTGGAGGAAAGTCACTCGCGCTTCTCTCATTTCAATGAATTTTAAGAATCCATTTCTACCCACTAGTGACCGTCATAGGTAGAAGGTAGAAGAAATTGTATTACCTTTAATTCCATTGAAAGCTCGCACAATATCACAAATTGTAACTTATTCTTGCTTTCTGATTAGCTTATTAAAAAAAAAGTCTCTACCTAAACCTCGCTTCTTAACTGCGGAGGAGAAGTATGCGACTTTGGAGTTCCCGGAATTGTTTGTTGTTTAAAGTAGGCCTATCTGTCTTCAAGCAGTTTTCATATATTTTTGACACGGAGTTATTGCAAAATGCTGAAGAGTCATTGCTGATATATAATTGTAGTCAAACTCAAAGCTGAAGGGGAATCGAAATTTGATCATTTAGGCCAGCCCCCCACACACACACACAATCGTCTCGCGACTGACGACTCGAGTCGTGTTTGATTTTACATTGACAGAGTGTGAGCCCCCCACACTGCAGCGACCGCGACGCGATTCCTAAAAACGAGGAATTAATTAATTCAACCCATGAGTTGAATAATTGATTCCTCATTTTTCCAGTGGAATAATTCTCAGGCTACTTTACGTCCATTTGTCTGTAATTATTGTGAAAAGAAGAATACAAATTGCAAATTCTTGTAAGTATAATGTTTGCAGCTTGGTCACAAATGAGCAATAAGCCTTTTTGAATTCAATTGAATAACCTTTATTGATAATAAAATAAATACATTTGTTTTACAATTTACAATGACTGACAAATAATTGTGAAGCTGGATTTATTTAATTTCGGCTTTAAAAGCGAAATTAAATTAAATAAATCGTGACTAAGTATTATTAATTAATTAAAGTATGTACTAATTTTAAATTATCATATCGATATAACAAATGCAAAGTCATTATTGAAGGTGTTATACCATACAAAGAAATCAATATTATACACGAGGGATAAGAAGTGAACAATCACGAATAATGTCTTTAATCCTAGATTACACACGAGAAATGAATAAACAGTAGCAGCATTTAAATCATTCCATAGTTTCATTCCAATGAAAATGGGTAGTTTTTGAGATAGACAATCTAAATTGAGGTATAACGTGCTTTGATTTATTTCTGGTCTGATACGAGTGGATTTCTTGGAGTTACAAAATATCTATTTACCCATTGTAAATTATTTTATTCTTACTTGTAAATAAAAATAAAATGTGCCAGTTTGATTACATCATCGAGCTTTGGTAGTTTTTGCTCTTTAAATAAAGGCACTAGTGATCAAGGAAATCAGCATCAGATAACCTTATTGCTCTTTTTTGGATAACAAAGATAGTTTAAAGCGTTGTTAGCGGAGTTTTCCCAAACAAGGGTGCAGTACGTTATATAAGGAAGAACAAGAGTATGATCCAGAGTTAATAAAACCTGTTTAGGGACTAGATTTGTAAGTTTAAACATTATAGCAACGCTCCTTGAAATCTTTTTCGCGATATGATTTACATCAGTGATGCACAAACCCTGGCCCGCGGGCCAAATGTGTCCCCTACGGGTCTTTTCAGTGGCCCCACGGGTCTTTTCATTTCAATGAAAAAGTTAGAATATAAAAGTGACCCAATTTATGACTTAGATGGAAAGTAAGTAGGCTAATACATTTAGTTATTTTCTTCGCTTGGCCCTCACATCAAAAAAGTTTGTGCACCACTGATTTACATGATCACTCCATTGCAAATTCTTATCTAGCATTACACCACGAAATTTTGTTACAGTACATTCCTTTACGGCGATTTCATCATCAATTTCATCAAGATACACATTTCTTTTATTAGTGAAAATCATGAAATTTGTTTTACTTGTATTTAGGAAGAGTTTATTGGTGGTCAACCATTTCATTATACTGATAAATTCTGAATTAAATATTAGGTCATCCCATAAGTAATGCGGCATTTTTTAATTTTTTTTTTTTTCCATTTTTATCATTATTTTACGGATAGAAATCAAACAACTCTTAACTCTTTGAAGTTATTTATATTTAAATAAATATTTATTTAAATATAAATAACTTCAAAGAGTTGTTTGATTTCTATCCGTAAAATAATGATAAAAATGGAATTTTTTTTTTTTTTTAAAATGCCGCATTACTTATGGGATGACCTAATATATTATTAGCTGAATTAACATCTTTGCAAGAAAATGACACGGTTGTATCATCTACAAACATTATGAAGTTAAGCATGTCAGATGACCGTGGAAGGTCATTTGTATATAATCAAAATAACAGTGGACCCAGAACTGAACCCTGTGGCACACCATGTTTGACAAGCGTTGAGCAAGCTTATTTACTGATACAAAATGATATCTATTGGACAAATAACTTTTAAATCAATCCCTGATTGCTTCTCTAAAATCGTAATAATATAATTTATTAAGTAGAATATTATGGTTTATCACATTAAACCCCTTCCTCAATATTGAAGATGATGTGCAAATTGTCTACATATTGAAGATAGTCTACAAAGTTTTCAGTGAATTCTTGCAAAGATTGATTCATAGTTTCACGGGTTGACCTACCTGTGAAAGTTCACTGTTTATACTCTACAATCTACATTATCAACCACTATGCTTGTCAAACACTTCTCAGAGATACTCCTTGGTTTTTTTTGTTGATGGCCACTGTTAGTCTCGAAAAATCATCCACTGTTCGGGATGAGCATTGCATTCTGTAATGAGTGAGGTTTAAGGATTCACTCTTTGTTAAGGCATTAAAGTATTCTTCATCCATCATTAACTTTGCATTCTAATGCAAGTTGCATACACACATTTTCCCACTGCTTGCAACGGTGCATCCTTTGGGCCATGACAGTACGAACTTCGAGAATCTAATTTTGATTATATTACGGGCTTTCTTTTGAAAGGCTTCATTTTAGTTGCAAAGTACTTGTCGTTTTTTAACATTTTCTATTTATCTCGTCCATAATTGAGCCCCCCCCCCCCCCCCCCCCCCCCAGCTCCAGGCATAATTTCGCTAATTATCCTCAGACAGGTAGTTTTAACAGTAGTGGCTGTCTCCTTACTGAGAATTTTACCAGTTTTGGGGAGTTTAAATCTACAGTATAGAGAAAACCGGTGTCCGGCGAATTTGTCTAAAGATACAATTTGTCTAAAGGTACAATTTGTCTAAAGGTACAATTTGTCTAAAGGTACAATTTGTCTAAAGGTACAATTTGTCTAAAGGTACAATTTGTCTAAAGGTACAATTTGTCTAAAGGTACAATTTGTCTAAAGGTACAATTTGTCTAAAGGTACAATTTGTCTAAAGGTACAATTTGTCTAAAGCGGAAAAATGAAAGCTATTTGATAATTATTATTAATTTAAAAAAAAAAATGAAAATTTGTTTCTGCAATCGGTTTTTTTTGAGAAATGATAAAAAAATGTTATTGGATATTGAATAAATTTATTTACTGAAACGACGCAAACACTCCAACATCTTTTTTGAATAAGTCCGAGCTGGTTGGCGCTTAGCCATACAAATTCACAAAAATGACAAGAATTAGTGCGATATCTTGCAAAAACAATAGTATAAGAACTCGGTCAGGTTAGGTTAGGTTTCTCAAGAAACCGATTGCAGAAACAAATCAGGGTCATCGACTGCTTGTTTTCAATTTCGTAGGAAAATCGAGAGCAGTCCATGAAACATACTAGGTCCAATATTAGTAATTGTATCTGTAGACGAATTGTATCTGTAGACGAATTGTATCTGTAGACGAATTGTATCTGTAGACGAATTCGCCTAAAACCAAGAAAACCTCCCCCCCCACCCCCCCCCCTTGTGCTGTGAAGTAGTACAGCACAAGTCATATTGATACTTTGCTCCAAATTATTTTACCACTTTATGAATTCACCACGTCTGGTAAAACAGTTGGTATTCGTATTTGCTTGTCGCAACTGGAAAAGTATTTCTCTAGTCTTCTGCCTCCATTTCTTCTTCTTCACTGGAAGAAGTTGTTGAGGTTGCGTACGCCCTTCCACTTCTCATAATGATGAAGGTTCATTATCTCTCGACCTTTTGGCTACTTGTTTTCATTACTGCACGCAAAGTCTCTGACCGTATAAAGCTTAAAGTTTTGTGAAATGTCCTCGGTCATAAGTTTCTGCCATTGGTTAAACGCGCTTAATCCTTCCTGGATGAAGTTTAAGGGAGTCGCAACGCGCTTTGTGACCCATTTTATGCAATTTTGCGATACCAGAAGGTCCTCCGCCACTCGAGTTAACCATGATTAAGTAAAAACTTGTCCATTTTCTAAGTAGCAGTACGATGCTCGAGTTGCCAAGTCTGAAAATAAATTTTTTCCGAAATGGAGAGAATATGTTGTTATGGATTAAAGTTCACAATTTTATCAAATAAATCTAACTAGATTAGAACTTAAGAGTAAATTCCGAGACGAAATTACAGCTCTCAAGTAGCAGTTGCCTATTCGTAATTTTTTTTTTCATTCTACTTCATTAACTCTTATTAAAAAATGTGACCTACAATGACGGCTTTCAAATACAAATCTTGCAAAAAAAAAATACAAATTACAAACTTTACAAGTATATTAATAACTTTTTAAAATGTACCTCATGTGCATTACATACGATACATGATACGTATGATACACGATACATATGATACGCTCAATTGCAACGTGTAGGGACAAAAGAACCGTTCGTGTATTTTTTCAACATGCAAATTGTATCTGTGCTCACATGAGCTGCGTCACACATTCCATCTTTTGTCATTCATGGTCGTGGTAATCATCATTTTTGTTCTCGAGTAGGCTCTGCTTCACGATGGATGAATCTCCTTTACTTTATACTAGCACGCATGAGGAACTATGCGAAATCCCATCATGAACTTTTAGGACAAATCCCATCATGAACTTTTAGGACTTTATTATTGCTAATAGAGTGACCAAAATCTGGTGTGTGGGTCTTGACCTGATGGATGATTCCAAGATCAGGGCAGAGATAAAAAGTTAAATAAGTGTTTTTATTTTTTTTAAACCTTTTGTAGAATAGGAAAAATAGCTGGGTTATTCAAAGGCTTCAAAATGATACTAAAACCAATTTTCTAGGTTAATTAGTAAGGAAGTTATGACCTTGAAGAAGAGGTGGTGGTTCTAGTGGTCCAGGTCAGGTCAATAATAATTATTAATGACCCATTTTGAATAAATAGAGGTTATAAAGGCAATATTTGGTGTGCACTCCTGTTTCGGCTGTATTAAGTCATGTACGAAGTTTCGTGAAAGTCAAAAGGTCGCGTAAATTTTTCCCAAAAGTTAATTGATTTGACATGGAATGACCCGTATGCCCATTTGTCGGGTTATCCAATTAATTCTCGATTCGGAAGGTTATAGAGTAGATGAGGTCTACCACCATTCGATTAACCCTTTCTACACACTAATGAAATGATGGCGTACGTCATATTTTGGCCAGACTATATTTAGTTACACCGCAGGGAAAGGGTTGATTAAATATACTAATAACTTGATCTTATCTCTTCCTGACACACCTTGTTTGGGAAACCATGTTCTTTGTACTTGTACCCTACCTCGTACAACATTGGCCCAAGGGCGTGCGTTACGTTTAATTTTGTACCCGTTCTGTTCCGTTCCGTTCCGTTCCGGTACATTCTATGCCTTTCCCATATTTTCTGAGAACTCGATTGATTAGAATTTTTCTCTTATCTGATAAGATATTCCTCCGTATCGAATTAAAACGATAATTCCCTTACTGAAGCAATAGATATGGGTGAAGATACTGCCCTTAAAATGGAATTTTAAAGGCTTTCATATCTGGTTTTCGTTGGCGTGTCTGTTTTACTTTGTCTGTTTTTCTTGTTTTCTTTCTTGACTGTTTTTTTTTTTTAATCCATCTCTCTGATACGAGTACATTAGTATTTTTTGACATTCTGTCAGTCATAACACTCAATCGTCTTCAATTAGGGTAAAGTTTACCCTACATTGGTTTTCTACTACAGGTGTAATGAGTTACATTTTTTATATTTGTTGTTTGTGCGAATTGCATCATTGCATACGTGAAAATGAATGACTGGTTCACTTACTTTTCTTTGTCATCATCAGAATTTGTTGGGAAAAACTGACACCAAAGCAAACATTTTGTATCTAAAAGAGGGGGGGGGGGGATATTTAAGGGTGTATTGGTTTTAACCCCAGTTTTTGTATTTTGTGTGTGTGTGTGTGTGTGTGTGTGTGTGTGTGTGTGTGTACATTAAACCTAAGGACCCAGCTGTTCTTCATTAAAAGAAGAAGAAAAGACCAACTGGTAGATACTGTAATTTAATTTTAATATAGATTATAATCTTTTTAATTAATAGTACGAACAGTAGGTAATTGGGTAATACTAAAAATTGTAATTAATAAGTTGTTACGATTGTACTAATTAATAATTATAGTTATTATAATTGCAGATGAACGTCGTTTGTCTGAAGACGAAAAACCTTTGTTGGTGCAACTCAACTGGAACAAAGACGATCGGGAAGGAAGGTTTCTCCTCCGCAGAATGGACATGAATGGAATTATGAAGGTGTGTGGTCTACCACTATCCCATGGGTTCAGATTTATGTAAATTTAAGTTCACTGTGGTGATTAGTAGGTAAAGAAGGGTTTCTGACTCGCGGTCCAGTGGCCCTCACGTTCAGTGCCGTTTCTTGTGGGGTAAATTCTCCCTATTATTTTAATCGCCTTTGTCAGATATGGTGTTACCAACCCCTTTTAGAGGTGCTGGTTGGAAGATGGTTAAGTTTTAAAGGGAAATGTCGTTATAGTTTATAGTATTCGTCTCCAACTCGGAAAAATTGACACTGTGGATGTGACTCGGGAGTTAGTACCTTTTGGTAGTGCCAAGATGAAAGAATAAAGTAGAGGTATTTGAAAATGATTGAATCAAATATATCCGCGAATGTATCGAAGAGGAGAATGAGGAATAAAGAAGTATACAGTAGTTTCTAAATGTGCTACCCTGAGCAAGCAGGGGACACTGTTTAGATGATAGATACGCAGATTTAGTATTACATTCTTCTTTATTCATATAATGAACGTACTCGGTAACTAAAGGAAAACTCTTCCTTATGAAATTTGAAAATTGACAATAAGGTTTAGTATTCAAAACTAAGTTGGAAGTTTTTAAGTCAAGTCCTCATCAGTTTATTAAATATGAGATAAGGAATCTGTTATCACGTGACAATCTTTTAAAATTATCAGCTTTTTATTGGCATAACAACCATCTGAAAATTATTTGGGTAGCTGAAGCTACTCCAAGGTCCCCCATGTATCTGGCTATCCGCCCCCGTTTGGCACCTAAGTGGAACTGGTTTTAGAGGTGCCATTTTGCAGTATAGCGTATTGCGGCTTGCCATTGCAAAATAGCTTTTGGTTTTCTTTGTTCATCAAAAATTTTATGGCATTCAAGGCATAGAAATGAAATGAATTAGCTTTATATTGTGAAAGTATATACGTCAGTCAAAAGCCGAAATCAGTCAGTACGGCTAATGACTCGTCAGTACGCTTATTGACCAATCCGCTTATTGACCAATCATTACCCACATTGTCAGATTTCGGCTTTTTGACGATTAGGTTTGGTTTAGGTATACACACACACACACAGTATATATATGCGCCTCGGTGGTGTAGTGGTTAGCGTCGCTGACTACGAATCCATCGGTCCCAGGATCGAGACCCAGTGACGGCAGCCGGCGCGCAGCAAAACCCAGCTGTCATCCTTCCACATAATAAAGAAAGTGGTTGGTAGATAAATGGGTACCCTGGGTGGTCTAGTGGTTAAGACGCTGTCAAAAACCGAAATCAGTCAATAAAAAATAATAGGCTTACTGATAGATACTGTAATTTAATTTTAATATAGATGATAGACTTTTAAATGAATATGTACGAACACTACGGTAATTGGGTAATTTTGAAAGTTGGCCTTATTCTGTACGTTAGCTTCGGTCGTACGCGGCCATTTTGTCTGTTTCTCAGAGTGTCTGTAAGACCCTGTGTAAATGTTTATAAAAACAGTGTCGTGCGTCATCGAAAATGACGACAGACTTCAATCAAACTCTGTGTCAGTAATCTGGAGGCGAGGGAAGATCCATAATCACTTTCAGCGTCACTAGTTTCACTGTAAAGTCTTGGGGGGGGGGGGACGTTACAATACGTCAAATGCTAAAATTGTCATGGCATTTGCTAGTACAAAGTTTGGTTTAGTGGGGATTTGATGGAGGTGTGTGTTGCTCGTAAACCTCTAATTCTGCTTTCATTATTTGCCGCGCGTGGCGGCTTGAGAACTTGGCTCTGGAATTATGGTTATTCCGTATAGTTTTTCTACTAACTAAATAAGATTGAAGGATCCCCCAATTCTGTGTCCGTAGTACCGAAATGGACAAATTGCAACGTTGCAGATATATTATATTTACGGAATAGTAACCGAATGGTGTCTGAAAATGTTTGGGCGACCGTTGACAAGCCCTACCCCTGTACGTATCTCACTATTGTGTTAAAAAATTATGAATTGCGCAATGAGAGGTACCAAGTTTCACTTTTATATCGTAACTCAGATGCTATTTCTTACACACACACACACACACACACACACACACACACACACACACACACAACACACACACACACACACATTTTGAAGGAAAACCGGTTACTGAATATTCATAAATTCTAGTGAAGTTCTTGACCAGCTATGCGTAACAGGTTACGAGCTCGGTATGATAGTAGAAAGCGACTCTCTCCTACATCAAATCCCATGAATGAAGAAAGATGCTGCTGAAGAGTCATTCATAAGCCGGTCCTGAACATATTTTTGCTTTCAAGAGAACCTGTAGTCATAAAATTGGAGTGGGCACATATAGATAGATAAATCGGATATAGGTAGATAAATAGGTATAGATAAATAAATCTAGATATAAAATATAAGTGATTTTCAGATGAAGACTCTTCCCCCCATTATGTCGAGTTCGCAGCCCCCTCCGTCAGAAGAGACGTTCATCCGTAAGCTCTCCCGACGTGAGAAGAAGGCCCTCAAAAAGCAGGAGAAGATAAGACGAGCGAACGAAAACAACGACAACGAAAATTCCGTCGCCGAAAAGTTGTATACAGGTTCGAGTCCTTCCTCCTTCCTTTCTTCCCCCCTCCGTCCCCAAAACCCTCTAAACGGCAGGATGGCTGTGATGTTGTAAGGTCCTGCTTTCGAGCCCTCCCCTACCCCATCATTGTTAGAGTTGTATGGCTGTGTATTTCTTAGTGCAGAGGGTCATGGGGTGTGTTGTTAACTTTAACTATGAAGGATTCAGGGTCTGTCCCCCCCCCAGTTGACGGGGGTGGGGTATTTACCCGTTAGTTACAAACTGAAGTTGACTAAGTTTATAGAAACGCCACTAATTTTGAGTTTTTTTTAAATTAACAGTTTAAAGCCGGCCGCGCGCAGGATCGACTGACGAGTTAGGTCGTGACGATTCGAGTCGCGTGTGATTTTACATTGACATAATGAGAGCCCCGCACACTGAGACGCGAATCGCTGCAGTGTGCGGGGCTCCCACTCTGTCACTCTGTCAATGTAAAATCATACACGACTCGAGTCGTCACGACCCAAGTCGTAAGTCGCAAGACGATCCTCTGTGTCGCCGGCCTAAGTTGATTTTGAAGGACGACTTCGTACTTGAAGGAGAATGTTGAATCAGATACACTGGAGTAAAACATTTTGTTTTTAGGTTGGGGTGGGTTGGATCAAATGAAGTGGGGTGTCGTTAAGCAAGGATTAAGTTTATTCCAGTCTGTAATTCGTTTCTTACTCTGTATATGTATGTATGTATGTCGGTAAAAAGATAGAATTAAAACCCAATCGGCTTATTTGGTTAAAATAGTGGCTATACTCCTTTTTAATGAGGGGCTCAATTAAAGGCAAAAAACTTTTTTTCTACGTGAAGGTCAAAATATGAAAATAAAAACCCACTCTAATAGACAGAGTTTATTTCCACAACAGTTTCGACGCCCACTGGCATCCTCCTCGGGTGTCTATTAGAGTGGGTATTTATTTTCATAGCTCAATTAAAGGTTTCTTTTAATTCTTGGTACAAGGTGGTCCAGGAAAATCGAAATGTAGTAATAGTATCTTTCATAACTGCATATTATACATTCAATACTGGTCTGTCATACAGGGTGCAAAGCATAGTTGCGTCAGTGCCACTGGTTTTGGAAAATGTCAAGGTATTGAAACTTTATCCTTTTTTCTACGGTCACGTTCCTTTTCAGAACTACCAGAGACGAGTTTTACACGCAGCATCAGCAACCCAGAAGCAGTTATGCGCAGAAGAAGAGCGCAGAAACTCGAAAAGAAGTTGCAGCAGTTTCGGAGTAAAGATGGAGGTCCGGATACAGGAGGAACTCTTAAGGTACGACCGTGTTGATTTGTAGTGGTTGAGTTTGGCACTGTATACTTTTTTTCAGACATTAGAACGGTCGAGATGTACAATTTTGAGTGCCATTTTCGGGCTCTATTCACAGTGACAAATCTCTGAGGGGAAAGTGGATTCATGGGTGCTATTGAGGATACTTTTATCGCCTATTTGGCGTAATGCGGGTTAGTGACTCGGGTGATCGGATGCTCGGGGTAGGTGGTGGATGTGAAATTGGAAATGAGCGTTCAAAGTATGTTGTGGTGGGATGGTCATGTGAAAACGAGTGAGAAAGAGAAAGTAGTCATGAGAAAGACGTGTGGTGTGGTGTGAATGTTGTTGTGGAAAATAGATTATCCACTTTTGAAGGATAGGAGTGCGGATGGAAGTTGAATTTGCAGTTAAACATGATTGATAGGAAAGCGCAAGCATGCGTGAAATAGGGATACTTTAAGTACCGTAATATGGGGTGATTTTGGCTCAAGGGATGACATTGGCACTTCTTAAATTCTTAAGCCAGTTTTCTGCTGACAATTGTTACAACATAACTCCGAAGCTAAGGAAGATAGAGAAAAAAGTGCTTAGACAAAGAGATAGGCAAAATTCCATAGATTAAAAATGATCTACAGAAGCTAAGGCTAACAAAGACCCTAAGATCCACTCTAAGGTTAGCCCGAGAGAAAGGAAAGAGTAGGGGGTTAAGTAAGTACAAACACCTATCACTCGTGGGTTAACATTCATTCAGAAAAAGAAAAAAAAAAACTCACGATGATCATCCGCCGGCCACTGCCGACAAGTCAGAAAAATAGTCGGAGAGGGGTGAAAGATGAAAAGAAGTAAAATAAGAACGCTTACAAACCATGCAAACACAGTCTTAACTCACTGTCATACCATGCAAACTACAAACATGCAAGAAAAGAGAGTTAGACATGCAAAGTAAGGAGAGGATAAGAAAAAAAAAGTAGGTAAAGTTAAACAAAAAGTGGGTTAGTTTACGCTACGAGCTACATCTACGTTCGTGTTAGTGTAATATTTTTTATTTTTTAAATTTTATTGCTGGCACCACACGCTGGCATGTCACAAGCTGGCATTAATCGTCAACGGACTCATCCTCGACTACCACCCCCAGAGCTCCTGTTACTAATTGTTTTTTATTTTAAACGTTAATATTTTTAAAATGCCTATCTAAACGGTTCTTAAACATATTAACGCTGGTTAACGCTGGTTCCTAACTTTCAAATCCTTAGATACGCGTACGCCAAAATCTACTTCCTCGTCAACGCTCGCTAACTCTCTTATAATCCATCGTGTACGTGTAATTATTGTTACGAGAACCTACATGCAAAACTTTACATTTGTCTACGTTAAATTGCATCTGCCACTTATCCGTCCACTCCATAATCCTGTTTACATCGTCTTGGAGCCTATTTCTATCGTCCTCGTTAACAACCTTACCGCGAATTTTGACACGTTACTAGTCAATCCTACATCTATGTCGTTAATGTAAATTATGAATAGCAATGGGCCTAACACTGAACCCCTTTTTTTTTCCATGAAACTTTTTTTTTTTTTTTTTTTTTGCACAAAATGCATAAAACCAGTTTTTTGAAGTGCCAATGTCACCCCTTGAGTCACAATCACCCATATTACGGTACTGGTAATCACTGAACGAGGACTCTCTACTCCATCATGAAAACTGGTGCTGAATCTCCGATACAGGAATGAGCGCCTTGCATCTGGTCTGCGTAATTCATTGCATTTTCATTGCTAGAGGAATTTTCTGCTTGTTCAAGGAAGTACTTTGCCAAGTTTGAGCAGAATTGTGAACAGAAGTGTTTGGTTAAGCTGTATTTTATGATAAGTATTCGTACTAACAGCAAAATAATTTCTTATGGGTGTAGTTCGGTACTTGGCAAATTTCAGACATTTACCATTAGAAAGGCGTTTGCACTTTTTAATCGAGTTTAATCTCACTTAGGCACCGCAGTTTTGACTTCACACGCATCGATCCTCATTGGTAATAGCAGGGATGGTCCGATGTCACAAAGTGTGACAAATTGGATGGAGGGATAATAATGTAACAAATACGTGACAATGAAAAATTGCGCGCTAAAGTGTGACAAATAATCTTAGTTTTTAGTGTTAATATATAGGGTGGGCTATAAGTTGCTTTACCGAAGTGGGTTTTGTTATAATGCGAAGGTAAAGCGACTTATGGTTCACTCTGTATTTTTATATAACTATGCCAAAAGGAGGAGGAGGAGGAGGAGTTGCTGTAAGAAAGTTCTTCAACTTTTATTACAGTATATAAATTAATGTGATTTAGTAGTGGAGTAAATTTTTTCAGAGTCCAATAAATATTAAGAAGATAAGTTTGAGAAAAAGGAAGTAAATAAAAATTTAAAAATTATTATAAATTTAATGTGGAAATGGGAGTGGCTAAGAGGGGAAATAAGGAGTCTATTCTAACTTTCAGATGTATTAGAACGAGTCGGAAAAAGTCACTGAAAGTCAGGCAGTCTGGGAATATGGCGGAGTGCTAAAAGGGCCAGTCCCCATCCCTGTTCTAAGTAGAGAGAGAAGTTAAGCGACATTGAGTCTGGGTAATTGTTGGATATGTGACCACTGTCCTCTTCGTCCAGATTGTGTAGCGATCCGTGGTTCGGATCCCACGTAAAGCAGTAGGTCCCCTCCGTCATGTGACCTTTATTGATACGAACCGTCCAAAGTAGTGACAAATTTTTCGTATGGAATGTTTTGTTTGGTACGCGAACGAGTCGATAGATGGTAAAGCTTGAAATTTGAGAATGTGTTCGACAACGGTCTATTCTTGCCCGTATGTGTATATGTATATATACGCATGGAAAGTTATGGCCCTCTTCATTCAGCTCATTGTACGCCAAAGGGATCCTAAGAGAGTTGTCTGGAATTAACTTCGTAAGTGGATTTAATCGTGCGCTCGTAGATGTGTATCGCTTGGCTCATATCTCGTCGACAAATACATATTCGACAATTTTTTTGTGGGTTGAGTTTATTATTAGATTGTCGATGAAATGTGCCGTCAGTAAAATAAGTCTAGATTCGTGGATAGATAAAAGAATATCGTACGAGGATTATCTGCGCGCTTTTCATATAGTTTTGGCTTCTCCATATAAACCATTTTTCATTGACTTCTTATCCGGTAAAGGTATCCCAAGGCTATTTGAAACGCCTTAAGACGGATTCATATTTAAGCGTCTTTATAGCATTGTTTTTAACAATACATGCTAATAATTGATAAAAGGTGCGTATTCTCTACTTCTGCTAGCCCCAAAACTAGAGATTATCACGAATTTACGGTGATTTATGATTCGGAATAGTTTAATCCACAGTTGAAGAAACGATACACGTCAGAATTTTGTATTAATAGTATGTGAAAGAATTTTTTACTAATTTGGTCTTGAGATTTCGTGACAAACTTGTTTTCAAAGTATCAATGCGTAGATGTTAAATAATTGTAACCAACTGCCGCATTATACAAAGCGGATATTTTTAGTAATATTTTCTTGTTAGTCGCACGCGATATTTGCTTTAAAAATAAAACAAACTATACACCATTTACACTGACTTTAATCTAGCTGTTTTTTGAAGAGGGCTACGTCATGGGTCTGCGTCGTAACACCTCTTGCGGTCGATCAGCGAAGCTAAGTGACATTGGGTGTGGAGAGTAGTTGGATGGGAGACGGTCCTTCGCGTTCAGATTATGTAGCGACTCGTGGTTCGGATCCCACGTAAAGCCGAGTTCCCTCCCTCCCCCACGTCATATGACCTGAGATGTTGCGAAGGAGGATAAACAACTTATTTTTTTTTCTTTTTATGAAGGAGGTGGTGGTTTTCATAACTTGTATGACTCGCGTAATGCTTTTTAATTTTTTCACTTTTTACAGCATTCGATGTGAAAAAGGACTGATCACTTTATTTTTGCGTGCAACTTTTATTACCAGTAACTCGTACATATTTCTTTTAATTGTTTAAAATGTACAAAGATCAATTTTTTTTTTCCATGCAACAAGATATTTTTTCTACATGCGATAGTTCTTCAATTTTTGTACGACTATAAAATAGAATGGAAAAGGGTTCCCAAAATGGCGGCCTTAATGATAGAGTAGAAAGTTTTCATGACAAGCTCTCGCGTATAGAAAAATTGTTTGCACGAAAAAAGTAAGAAAAATATGCGCGAGTTACTGCTAACGAAATATGTACGCGAGATGATGAATGATGATGATGATGATGATGATGATGATCAGTCCTTTGTTGAAGATCTTGTAATTATACAACTTTCGTATGAAAATGATTTGGCGAAACACTCGCGGTGTTTACGGATCTGAAGTGGGTTTGAATTGGGTTAAATGCAGTCATTTGATTTTGGTTTAAGGACTTGTATGTTCAGTTAGGTCGAAGAAATCTTGCACGTTCGGTTTGTTGACGATGTTTGTAGGAGGAGCGTCCTTGGGTTGTAACAGTGTGTCATTGGTAGACCTTCGTCTGATCATGTTATAGCGAGGGGACTTCTTTCTTCAGATGTAGTTTGGTCGTCGTCAGCATCGTCCTCGGCCCTTATTTTTGAAGTCTTTCTCAACCTTTAATGCATTGTAACGCCTGGTATTTCTTCGGCAGATCTACGGCGAATCCCTTTGTCAGGATGTTCCTTACAAAACCCTCTTGCTGTCGGTGAGAGACACAGCCGCCGGCGTGGTGAAGGAGATGCTAGAGAAATACGGTCTCTACAGGGAGGATCCAAGCTCTTACTGCCTCGTTCAGGTTAGTTTTAGTCGTAGATAGACTTATCCTCTCTGCAGACCTCTTTCGCCATTACGTTTCATAGGCTACGAGTTCGTAGAATCATGCTTCTATGCAAAAGGTGAATAAGGGAAAGCGGCATCGAATTAAATGGAGTTGTTTGGTCATTGTGTGGGAGATTCAAAGGGTCTTTTCGTAACATTTCGGTGTGATTTCGCGCGTGAAGGCCTTTCAGGGGCGGGGGGCGGTAACTTTAGTCTAATTTGGGTGTTGAGACTGATTTGTGTTTATGGGCGCATGTCCCGTGGCTTATGTTAGGTAAGGTTAGACCATGCAATGTCGATCATCCGCTTCAGACTGCGTAGGGGATGTCCCTTGGGTGTAGAATCTTTTTCTATATCAAGATTAGCCTGTAGGTGGAGTAAGTGGTATGACCAAAGAAGTAAAATGTTCCTAAACAGTACGTAACTTCGATAATACGTTTAATGTAACATATGAACCAAAAGTGACTTTGAGACATATTTCAAGAATCCGCATTTGGGGACTTTTGAAGGTTTTCTCGTACGTTGAAGGACATATGTTGCGTTTCTTTTGTTGGACACCATCAAAACAAGATGGCATTTTTTCTCATTAGGTTTTATTCACAAAGTCGAAAGATTGTGAAACCTAACTGATAAAACTTATCTTTAATGCATGTTGATGTACGAATGTTACAATTGACGCAACAGTGACCAACACTAATAACTTTGAAAAAAAGGATTATGTGAACTGTTGGTAAAAAATGGAGAACTTTAATAATACCTATAATCCAGATGATACGATTCTCTTCGATATTTTATCAGTTAGATGAATATTCTCACTTGGGAGTTGAATTAAGGGAATGAAATTACAATAAGAAATAGATTTATTAAAATCGATAGATTCCGAATTGATGAAGGCCTTTAGTATAAGTTAAAGGCACGTTGTGCTTCTAAAAAATCCATTTCTCCTCGTGGCTTTATTTCATCATTCGATTGGTTAGTTTCTTGGATGACTGTCGTCCTCTACGTCTATATTATGTAGCGACCCGTGGTTCGGATCCCACGTAAAGCTGTGGATCCCCACCGTCATATGGCCTTAGATATTGCGAAGGCTATTTAGTTATCGGTTTTCTCCTTTTGGAAAGCATTTTCCAATTTAATATTCTGTAATATTCTTTTTTTGCGGGCGCTCGCTTTCGGTCTCTACCTGCATACAAAAAAACATTCTCTGCGTTATCGATTTGGATGGTGGTTTTTTTTTCGTTCAATTTCAATTAGACTCGCGTTAGCAAATGCTTTGTCATAGAACTTTCGGAGTGGCCTCGGGCTTTCCGAATGGGTAAATTGCGTGGTCATTTTCTTCGGAAAGGTTAATTAAAATGTTGGGCATCAAGAAGACAGAGTCTTCTACACGCAGGGCTTTTCACATTTTTTTTTCTTTTTTTCTTTGTTTCCGTAATTAAACCTAAACTTTTGGGGATTTTAAGATGCACCCCAGTACCAGGCGGAGTATAGAAAAACTGTCTTCATATCTCTCTCACGATCTCCAGATGTTATCCTTATGGGCAGTTCTTGCGTGAACGCATCCTACTTTAGGTTTTTACTGTTCATTTTGCTCCACCCCCTATTGGTATGATCATGGGTTCAACATTCCATATTCTCCGCACTCCGTATTTTAATATCTTTTACTTCTCATAGTTTGTAACATTCTCATCCTTCGGGACTCCAACTTCCACCAGGAGGCATTTACTACTATTCTTTTCTCTCGCTATTATATCTGGTCTACATTCTGCTGTTTGTATCACGTGATCCATATGAAAGGAGTACCTTTTCATTGTCTCCTATTCCTTGTGGTCATGTTCCCAATATTTATCCGTCTCAAGTCGTGTATTATATTATACTACTAAATAATCTGAAGTGAATTCATCCTCAGACTGCGTTGTCCCTCTGCGTAGTTTCCTGCGCGTGATAGCACTTCATATCTAGAGAGTATGTGCCCTACTGTTTCTCAACTCTTTGAGCGTACTTCGCAATTCTCCGATTCATTTTTGCCCTGAATATCTTTCAAACCAGTTGGTTCGCAGTGTCTTGTTGTTGTACTGCTACCGCTAATTGTTCATCCCCCTCGGCTTATAATGTAAGCTGTTTTCACGCATATGAATATCGGTATAGACCATTTGCCAAGATTAAAAAAAAAATATTTTGCGGAGAAAAAATTAATTTTTAGTAGTTGTTTTTAGTATTTGTGACTTGTATGACTTAATTGGCGACTTTATTTGCCGGGAAGGATCTGAGATTTCCATTTCTCTTTATTTACTCTAGTCATATACTTCGAGGAACACCTACATCATGCATCCTACGTCTCGAAGGGTTTCCACGCAGACATCTGAATACTGTATATATATAATGTTATGTTCTCGCTTTTCTTGTATATTTGAAGAAGTCCTACGTCTTTTTAATATTTATTTTTGATTATTAGTGAGAGGTTGGTGTTTGTTCGACTTAAAATCCGTCCACGAGTCGTAAGCTGAGATATACAAGACGGCGTCCATCATGTAGGTTTTGAACTTAGTCTTAGGTATATGAGATTTTTTCTTTTAAATATTTTGGTGTATTGTCTTAATTGCTGTCAAACCTTGTCCATAGGTGTCTGAATTAAGCTTTTTCTAAAAATGTTTTTATTTTAGCTAAAGTTCCTTTTCAACCTTTGTTCTAACGATTGGCACGCTACGCAGTAGTCTTCGTATAAGCACCGCTAATCCTTTAAAGGGTGGAGTAACTACGTTGGTTTTATTCTGGTTAATGCCAGATGATTTTAGCCAATGTTAGAGAAAACCATTATTCCTTCAAAGGTTAATTTGCCATCTAAATTGGTTTATTTGGGTCTCTGTAAATATAAAATAGGCCAAAATTACCGAGTAAATGACGTACCCCTGAAGAATTTTGGGGCACCCTACAAAAAATCGTCATTACTAGGTTAACTACAGTCGTTGGCTCTGCGTAGATGTCTCACTCACTCGAGTTGATTACGACGGACGTCTGTCACAGGAGTTTATTACAAGGAATATTTGCTCCACAAATTTACGTCTTTCTAGTTTTAAAATGGGGAAACTCGCACCTGCTCTATCGAGCGTAGTTGCTTGACTTTGGCAGCTGCGGTCGATGTATATTCGGAGCTTGTTTTCACTGGAATGAGACCCTCGCTCCGCTCGAAAGGTAACTTAAAAGTCAATGGCGAAGTATAGTTCTTTCGCGTCCTCATATTTGGTTACACATTCTCGAAACGATCGTCAGAACGGGAAACTTCACGGGTGATGGACTTCCGAAGGTGGTATGAAGGGCAGGCATAACTTCAAAGGAAGGGTATTTGAAGATGGAAAAGGCTAATATTCTGAAGAATGTGCGGTCGTTGCACTATGTAGGGACACATTTAAAACCGTTTTTAAGTCTCAAAAACCTCTAATTAGGCGAAGCACTATTAGAAGAACGATGCTTAACGCAGACCATTATAATACGTGTGTACCGACTGAGAAAACTTGCTAGTGATTGTCAGCGAGTCACCGAATGATAGTTTTTAACCATTTATCCCTCGTTCAAAAATGCCGTCCGTATCGAGCAGAGAAGAGGATACACATTTGTTTGATGTCAAAAACGTGAATTCTTAACAGCTTTTCACCTTATTCTAGGGAGATTTTAGATGCAGTTAGTAAAACTAAAATTTTACCAGATATTGGTCTCTCTCCATCGGTACAGCGACTGTTGCTCTGTAGTCTCGTCCAAAGTCGAAACCTGTGTGCGAGATGGTGATTCGTCGTGATCTCTGTTAATACTGTTAGTTTCAGGGTGAGGCAAGCCCTAAGGGTTAGTAAAAGAAGAGGAAGCCCCTTGTTAGGAATACCACTTTTTTCTCCGCGAAGAACGTGCTATACATTACTTTATTTTGTATAGTGCGTTGGTAGTTGTTGAAGAAACTAAAATTGAAGTCGCGTTGTTGTCATGGGTCTTTATTCACGTAGCCTTAACCCTCTACGCAGGGAACCATCAAGTTTGAATTTGCGCACCGCCTCTTGCTTCCCCCACCGTGTATAACTTCAGGATAACTTCCCACTTTCTCAGATCTGGGTAAGGGTAAAAGAGGACTGTAATCCACTTCCATGCCCGACGGGTATTTTCTGTGAAAAATCTAACAAAGTTGGAATTGGAATGGATCAATTTGAGAATTACCTCCTTTGGTATTTCCCATTCCTAGACTGAGATATGAGTGACGGAAATTGGGAACCATGACCAAGATTAGCCTTACCGTAAGACGCGCGCGTGACTTATACTCTCGTATGAAATGTTTTAAATATTGACTCCCTTTCAGTGCATCGTGACGGCTGAAGAAACGGTGGATGGGTATCAGGGGAAGATCGTACCGCAGAAGGAGTACATCCTCGATGACGACGAGTGCCCCCTCGCCATCCTCATGAACCACCCTCCATCCAGAGGTAAGTACAACCCATAGAGTTCGGGTGAACAGGGCTCGTAGTTAGTTATAAACGAAGAATATTTTTATCGGTATTGACCGGTACCGGTTGTTTAGATACGGTAATGATTACCGATAATTATAAGGTTTTTGGGTTGTTCACCACCTTCGTAACAGCTAAGAAGGCAATGAGTCGAGGTTGGGGAGACCTAAACCTTTACGTGCGATTTGAACCGACCAAACGTCACTATATTACTCGAACGCGGAGGAGGGCCCCCCCATCCAACGACTGAACAGACCTAACATCGCTTAACCTGAATGATCTAAAGGGAAGTGGCGTTGCAACCTGGCCACGACGTAGCCTTACCGGAATTGATGCGAACTTGGAAATATAACTCTTTAATATCGCTTTTAACGCGTACGGACTACGTCGTAACCAGTGTCGCAACACCGCGTGAAGTTAAGTGACGCTTGGTCTGGAGAGTAGTTGGATGGGAGACCGTGCTCTGCGTCCAGATTATCTAGAGACCTGTGGTTGGAATCACGGGTAAAGCTGTAGGCCCCCCCCCCCCCCCCCCCCCCATCATATGACCTTAAATGCTGCAAAGGTGGTTACACAACCTCATTAATGACCGATATAGCTTTTATCACGTACCGTACACACGCATACACGAGACCTTTGCTGTAAATAAGTGATTAATTAACACATTTATTATAAAGGATTTTTTATAAAAAAAATAAATTTGTGGGGAACAGTAATTAAAATGGACAAGGTTGTTTTAAAAGTAACGAATCAGAGAATGAGTTACGATTACAACTTTTATTTTTTAATCAATAGTAAACAGTCTATAAAATACCCCTTGAACGTTGATGCGAAGTACCGCCGGGCATTATTACAGATCAGGATTCTTTTTTTGCCCTTGAACGTGAAACATGCTGCCTTCCGGTGTAATTATGGCCCCGACCAAGTAAATTTCGAGGGGCCATACTGGATTGCGCGTGTCCGTTCGTTCGTCCCACTTTCGTGTCCGGGCTCTGATTTTTGAACCGTTCGCATGAATTAATGGAACTTCACATCACGTATGGATGATCGTAAAACGGTGTTTTTGAGCAAGACTCAGGGTCCCTGCATGAGAGGTGAAAGGTCAAATGGAGGTACACGCCATAACTTTTGAACTACTCTACGGCAATTAGTGAAATTTCATACACGTATGTTGTATCATCACAAGACGATGTGTCACGAGCATCAAAGGTAAAGATCACAAAGATATGAGGGGGACATTGATGTCGTTCCGACGTAGTACTTGTAATTCGTAACACACACACACACTATATATATATATATATGTATGTATGTATGTATGTATATATACTGTATATATGTATCAGGTCATCCCATAAGTAATGTCTTTTTTAGATCGGAATTTGAAGGACAAAAAAAAACTCGAGTGAAACTTTTTAATCTAGTATATATTTTCCATCGGAATCAATGACACTCTGCCAACGTCCTACAAGCTTTTCAATGCCATGTTTATAAAATTCAGGCGGTTTTGAGGCAAAAAACGTACAAAGACTGGTGTGCAGGTCATCTAAAGAAGTATACCGTTTCTCGTGAAGATAGTTTTGCAGACTCCTGAAGAGATGATAATCTGAAGGCGCAAGGTCTGGATATGTGGAAGTTTTTTCCACCCAAGCTCCTCAATTTTTGCGGAAGTGATCCGAGCGGTATGAGGACGTGCGTTGTCGTGGTGGAACACGATTCCTTTCCGATTAACCAAAGAAGGTCTCTCTTCTTTTAGTGCAGTGTTCAATCGATCCAGTTGTTGACAGTAGACTTGAGCGGTGATTGTTTGGTCGTGTGGTAAGGTTTCAAAGTGTATTACACCACCTTTATCCCTCCAAACTAAGCAACACCTTCCGAGGGTGAAGATTTGGTTTTGGATGTGGTGTCGCTGTTTCTCCGGCACAAACCCACTGTCGACGGCGCTTAACATTCTGGTACAGTATCCACTTTTCATCACCAGTCACTAAACGGTGCTAAAACGGATCTTGGAGTTCACGGGAATGAAGAGCTGTGCTAATGTTTAACCGCACCCTCAGATTGTCGACCGACAATTCATGTGGCACCCATTTTCCTAACTTAGGCACTTTCCCGAGTTGTTGCAAATGTCGATGGATGGTGGACGGGGATGAATTGAGTTTCTGGGCCAATTCCTCGACAGTTGTTGAACAGTCTTCTTTAAGTGCGGCGAACAGTAGGTCATCATCAAACTCAGCAGGGCGTCCAGAGCGTGCTGCATCTGTCAAACAGCAGTCACCATTCCTAAACTTTTGAAACCATCTTTGACATTTCCTCACACGCAGAATATCGTTGCCATAAACGTCCTGAATGTTTCGCGTTGCTTCAGTAGCACACTTCCCGTTTTTGAATTCGTAAAGCATTATATGCCTGATATGCTATTCTGATACCGCCATGTTTATGAGGGGTTCACATAAAGCGAAACACACGTCTTTATTGGTCAAGGTCTGTAAAGTATGTAGCGAAACACGATAGATCTTCTCGTAGATATAACCTTCGGAAAATTTATGCTTAAACCTAGTAGGACTAGTTTAAACTTAATCTATCGCAAAAAACGACCATGTATTGAACAAGGAACTCTGGGCAAAACTGAATCTAATAATTCTGTCATTTTTGGACATTAAGATAGCAAAAGCTAATTCCTCTTTTGAAACTTCCGTTTAGCGGAAGCCGACATTCACCAATCTTACTACGAACTTTTCTTCCTTTATCCCTTTAGATTTCAAACGAAATTTAATTTCGACTCTGACTAATAGAGCTTTCAGTATCTGTTCAGATTACTTTAAATTACACGATGAACTAGATTTCATCCGACGACAACTCACCAAGAATAATTTCCCTTCTAGATTGGTGGAGACTACAATTGGCAGAACCCTAAATAGACGAATGAACCTCACAAATAGAGACGTAATTACAGTTCCCAAAGATATCGTGTATTTCACTTTACCTTATATGGGAACCTCAAGTTTTAACATTAGAAACAAACTTTTAAAATTGCTCGACGAATTTTAGCCGCAACTATGTATAAAAATTATATTCACCCCATCTAAATCGATTTATCACTTATTTAAATACAAAGATGTTATTCCTACACTTCTTAAGTCATCCATAGTTTACCAATACGAGTGTGACCACTGTATGGGGTCGTATATAGGTTAAACTAAAAGAGAACTAAAATCTCTTATTTACGAACATCTCAATAAATCGGTGGTCCGTACAAATTTACCTCTTGGCAAACCATCTACTGTAATTCTCTTATACGCAACCATGCAAACAACAATAACCACCCAATTTCAGAGTCTAGTTTCGCCGTACTTGCTGCCGGAAGCTCTGACCTTAAGCTTAAAATTGTGGAATTTTTGTTCATTTATAAATTAAAACCAGACTTCAATTCTGAAGAATCATTGGTAGATCTGCTATGTTTTGTTTAAGGTACTTGTTTATTTATTTTATCTATTTACCTCTAGTTTTAACACTTTTATATTTTTTCCTAGCTACTTTATATAATATAATATATTATATATAATATATATATATATATATATATATATATATATATATATATATATATATATATGAAAATTATTTCACGAAAGTAACACGAGAAAAATATTTATGATGAATAAAACCACGAAGGAAAGGAAACACAAAATGGTGCTCAAGCGCTTTCGTCTAATGACATCCTCAGGAACACTGAAGTACATAAAAGGTTGACAGCCTATATATAGGTTACAGAAAGAAAAAAAAAAAAAGAAAAAAAAATATATATATATATAATATATATGCAATAAATGGAGAAGTAAAAATAAAAATTAAAAATTAAAGGATTATCAGAGAGGCATACATATTTGTAAGGAAAAAATATCGATTTTTAGCACAAGATCAAATGAATTATAAAAAAAATTTATACTGGAAATCTGCCCGGGTTTTAACACACTGCCTTTTTTGGTTAAGTTTCGATATACAGGGTGTCCCAGAATTAACTATCTATTTCAATGAAATCGGACAAATTTTTTAAAAACACACTTTTATTTATGTTTATCATGTTTAATATGTGTTAAAAATGTATAAATTTCTAAATTTTTTTCATAATTTTATTTTCATAATTTTTTCATAGTTTTATTTTCATTCTCTTTCAGAACCCTATTAATAATGAATACACAAGAACGCATCTTTGTTGTAACATCCCGTATCAAAGCCTTTTTCATCAGTGTCGAACGCAAGATTCTATGAACAGTTGTCTTGGATATGTTGAGTCTTCGACCGGCCTCCCTAACCGAAGTTGTTGGTTCATCCTCAAACAATTGTCGTACCTGTTCGGTACTGTTACGTGCTGTCCTTGGGCGTCCTCTTCCCACCTCGTCGTGTACGGATCCAGTTCTTTTAAATTTGTTCACAAGTTCACGAATCGCTTTGTCTGTAGGACCGGTTCTGTGGAATCTTCTTGTAAATTTTTCTCTGATTTCATTACATTGCATTCCTTTGATACGGGATGTTACAACAAAGATGCGTTCTTGTGTATTCATTATTAATAGGGTTCTGAAAGAGAATGAAAATAAAACTGAAAAACTATGAAAAAATTATGAAAAAAATTTAGAAATTTATACATTTTTAACACATTAAACATGATAAACATAAATAAAAGTGTTTTTAAAAAATTTGTCCGATTTCATTGAAATATAGTTAATTCTGGGACACCCTGTATATAAAATGAAAATTAAAAGTTAATAAAGTAGCATACAAGTTTACCAAAGATTTAGTGTTCTACCCTTCTTATCTAAATCTGTTTTGAACGAATTCAAAACAACAGGATCGAGTTGAAAAAGACCTTTGCTTATGTTGAAGTTATTTGAAAGTTGGATAATGGCAGACTCAAGAATATTTCTATTAACAATGTTGCTAGAGTGGAATAAAACTGAAGCATTATTCCAATCAATACAGTGGGATAACTCTTACAAATGGACAAAAAGGGCACTGGACAACTGTCCTGTTCTAACGGAATATTGATGCTGTTTTATACGTGTGTGCAAATCCTTTCCCGTCTGACCTATGTAAAACGAATTACATTGTTTACACCCAATTTTATAGATAATGCCTGAATTATTGGTAGGGCTATTTTTTACTATATTTTTCACAATATTGCTATATGAAAATACTACATTAATATCCAAAAGTTTAAGTACATTAGCAATGCCTAAAAAGCCCGGGAAAAATGGAAGTACTAAAATATTTTTTGACAAAGTACGAGTGTTATTATTGACACGATAGAAAGTTCGTTTTGCCTTGTTGAGACAAGATTCCATAAACGCAGATGGGTAACACAGATCACTTCCAATACCGTTGGTTTTTTCCAATTCGGCATCGATGTATTCCGGACTGGCGATCCTAAGGGCGCGGAGAAACATTGATGAAAAAATGGCCGCCTTTCTTTCTGTAACCTATATATAGGCTGTCACCCTTTTATGTACTTCAGTGTTCCTGAGGATGTCATTAGACGAAAGCGCTTGAGCACCATTTTGTGTTTCCTTTCCTTCGTGGTTTTATTCATCATATATATATATATATATATATATATATATATATATATATATATATTATATATATATATATATACCGGGTGTCCGAGAATTATCTGTACAATTTTTGGCTGTTATTCAAAGTCAACCATGAAGTGTAGAAATTCCAGTGTTGTCCCATTTTACAGAGAATCTCTAAGTTTTTTCTGATACCACGTTTTGACAAGTTTTTTAGAAATGTTCGCGGGTGACAGACATTGATGATTTAAAAGCAAGAATCACAGTTGCTATTGAGCGAATTGATGTGGATATGCTGCAGCGTACATGGCAACATTTGGAGTATCGATTGGATGTTTTGCGAATCACTAATGGTGCACATATCGAATGTTTGTAACAACGTTACTTTAATAAAAGAAACTTGAAAATACAGATTCTAAATCTTGTTCAAGAATTTTACGTGTTATCAAGAATTTTATTAAAAGATGAAATTGTACAGATAATGTTTGGACACGCTGGAATTTCTAAAAAACTTGTCAAAACTTGATATCAGAAAAACTTAGAGACTCTCTGTAAAATGGGACAACACTGGAATTTCTACACTTCATGGTTGACTTTTAATAACAGCCAAAAATTGTACAGATAATTCTCGGACACCCTGTAATAATATATATATATATATATTATATATATATATATATATATATATATATATATATATATATATACAGGGTGGGCGGAAAGTAGCTCCCTATTTTGGATTGGTAAAAAAATACGTATATTATCCATTTATTTCAGAAGAAATAATATGGAAAGGTAGGCATACATGGTAGGTTTTCTCTAAAATTCAATGTGGGCTCCAACTTTTTCCACCAGCTTCTGGAGCCGCCCAGGAATGGCGTCCACTGACTTTAGCAGGAACTCCGGCGGGATGGAGGACATGACTTCCCGAATTCGGTCCTCCAGTTCTTCCAATGTCCTCGGTTTGGTGCGGTAGACTTCTTCCTTTACCCACCCCCAAAGAAAGAAGTCGCACGGTTACCGCTGAAAAACGGCAGAATCGGTTCAGTGTAACGGTGTGGTGTGGTATGACCTCAGATCAGGTTGTGGGCCCGTTCCTTCTGCGCAACACCATGAATGCTGAGCGGTACCTTGCTATGTTGCGAAACGAGGTCTGGCCGGTTGTCAGCACATGGAGAACATCGACGATCTGATATTTATGCAAGATGGCGCCCCTCCGCACTTCGCTCTTGTTGTCCGTGAGTGGCTGGATGCCACTTCCCTGGGCGTTGGATGGGTCGTCGTGGTCCACATCAATGGCCAGCCAGGAGCCCCGACTTGACACCGTGCGACTTCTTTCTTTGGGGGTGGGTAAAGGAAGAAGTCTACCGCACCAAACCGAGGACATTGGAAGAACTGGAGGACCGAATTCGGGAAGTCATGTCCTCCATCCCGCCGGAGTTCCTGCTAAAGTCAGTGGACGCCATTCCTTGGCGGCTCCAGAAGCTGGTGGAAAGAGTTGGAGCCCACATTGAATTTTAGAGAAAACCTACCATGTATGCCTACCTTTTCATATTATTTCTTCTGAAATAAATGGATAATATACGTATTTTTTTACCAATCCAAAATAGGGAGCTACTTTCCGCCCACCCTGTATATATATATATATATATACAGGGTGGGCCGTAAGTTTCCATACATAGGAAAAATAAACATTTTTTTATGGACAACCATTTTTATTTATATAATATGCTCTACATGGTTGCCATTGTTTTGAAAACACATTTCAATACGTGTTCCCCACTGTTGATGAACACGCATTAGCACAGTTGACGTTATGCTTGTAATGGCGTTGGTGATACGTTCCTTTAGATGATTTATGTCTCGTATCTTTTCCTGATACACCATGGCCTTCAAGTGCCCCCAAAGATAGAAATCAAGGGGGGTGAGATCTGGGGATCTGGGAGGCCACTCCACAGGACCACGCCGACCAATCCAAGCATCCGGAAACTGCTGCTGATCCAAATACCGACGCACGTGAAGACCATAATGAGGTGGAGCTCCATCTTGCTGGAAGTAAACTGGGAAGTTACCTTCCTCGTTTAGCAGGGATGGGAAAATCTCTTCTTGCAACATGTTAAGATACCTTTCGGCATTAAGATTTCCACTGACAAAAATTGGTCCAATAATTCTGTCACCACATATCCCGGCCCACACCATCACTTTACCGGCACCTTGCATCTTCGTCGGACTCAGCCAGTTAGGGTTAGCATTACTCCAATAACGTATGTTTTGCCGATTAACCTCTCCATTGACGTAAAAATTTGCTTCATCAGTAAACAAGATCTTATAAACGCATATTCTTAGGGTATCTGAAACATAAAAACAAACGTTTAAATTTTCCTATGTATGGAAACTTACGGCCCACCCTATATATATATATATATATATATATATATATATATATATATATATATATATATATATATATATATATCGCCTCGGTGGTGTAGTTGTTAGCGTCGCTGACTACGAATCCATCGGCCCCGGGTTCGAGACCCGACGGCAGCCGGCGCGCAGCAAAACCCAGCTGTTCATCTTTCCACACAAAGAAAGTGGTTGGTAGATAAATGGGTACCCTCGGTGGCCTAGTGGTTAAGACGCTGGGCTGTTGATGGGGCGTGGTTCGGATTCCACGTTAAACTGTAGGTCTAAGGTGGAGTGAAAAGCTTGACCTTCGTCAGAATGAACATTTCGGGCGGAAGCTAACCAAAGATATACACACACACACACACACACACACACACACACACGAGGTGTGATAAAGTTTGGTAAATAGTTCCGCAACGAATGAACGCGTGTCACTAGGTGATGTCAGTGTGTATGGCTGATGACGTCACCTTGGCCACTTGCAAGATGCCAACAAACACTATTCAACTGCGCGCCGTGTCATTGCTTTGTGTGTGGGCGTTTTTGTGGCGTTTGGCGATTTTGCAGAAAATGTCGAAATTTGAGGAACGTGCAAACATTAAATTTTTTAAACTTGGTAAGACGGCTACAGAAACGCACGGAATGCTTGCGGATGTCTACGGAGATGAAGTTGTTACAAACAAGACTGTTTGCAAGTGGTTTGGAAGGTTTCGAGAAGGAAATGAGTCTTTGGAAGATGATGAAAGAAGTGGTCGTCCGTCCGTCTTGTTTGTAACAACTTCATCTCTGTAGACAGCTGCAAGCATTCCGTGCGTTTCTGTAGCCGTCTTAGCAAGTTTAAAACAAAATTTAATGTTTGCACGTTGCTCAAATTTCGACATTTTCTGCAAAATCGCCAGACGCCACAAAAAAGCCTTCGCACAAAGCAATGACACGGCGCACTGGTGCGTAGTTGAATGGTGTTTGTTGGCATCTGGCAAGTGGCCAAGGTGACGTCATTAGCCATACACACTGACATCACCTTGTGACACGCGTTCATTAGTTGGGGGATTATTTACCAAACTTTTTGATCACACCTCGTATATATATAATATATATAAAATCTCGCGTAGGAAAATTAATTAATTTAAAGTCCCCGTCTTTCAGACTTTAATTATGATCCAAAATAAACATAATAGTAATGAACGCAATGCACCCTCCCATCCCCCCCTTTTCTTTAGCGTAGGAGATTTGAGGCGTATTTCGTAAAAAGAAAAAGTGGCAGTAAATAGTTTAAAGTTATCCCGCACGCGTTACTGAAGCAAGTAAATGACAGCAAATGTAATTATTATTATTACTAATGTACATTACATTCGAAAATGGTGATTCGCGGATGAATAACAGATTCATACGTAAATATACAGGGTGTCCCACAAGTCCGGTTTCGTAGAAAATTATTATTTTAAATTAAATTTCCAAAAGTAATACATTTGGACTAAAACAAATGTTCCAATTGATGTCGTGTTTTGGGTCTTTTTTAATTTTTTTGTTGCATGAAGAATAACACGCAATGGCAAATATGGAAGTGAGTTACACTCGTAAGGAAAGGACCTCCACACTCACACACGTGTAATATATATATAATCGTGAGCTGAGGCTTTCTCACACTAAATTTAATCCCTTGACTAAGCGTGGGAACTCGAAATCACTCGGAAAATTGAGGCCCCCGTTGACACGCCTTCGAGCTGGGGAGTGGAGGGAAGGGGGGATTAGGACAGTAATATAGGAATTTCAGCTTCGCTTACTCCCCCACCCCACCTTTTGGGGTGCCACTCCGTTTGGCCCTCTCCCGCTCTCGAGAAATAGTGAAGTAATTGAAAATATTTAATTTGAAGACTGTCTTTTGTTTTTGAATGAATGGCTGTATGGATCCTGGCACAGCCTTCTTTATTGGCACGAATTCAGGTGGTGGTGTGGTTAGCGTCGACTACGAATCCATTGGCTCTGGGATCGAGACCCGGTGACGGCAGCCGGCGCGCAGCAAAACCCAGATGTTCATCCTTTCGCACAAAGAAATTGGTTGGTAGATAAATGGGTACCCTGGGTAACCTGGTGGTTAAAACGTTGGGCTGCTGGTGGATATATATATATATATACAGGGTGAGTCAAAAGTAGCGCCCGATTTCTGTCAGTTGATTGTTTGTTTGTCATTTGTATTACAGTGTACAAGAAGGTAGAAATAAATGAATGACATGTTTATCTGACCATTTATTCGGGGGAAAATTATTACGGAACTGTACCGGAACTGTATCTGCAAGACAATTATTAACAACATGACTTCCCAGAAAAATCTGACAGCCGAAAAAACAGAAATCGGGCGCTACTTTTGACTCACCCTGTATATATATATATATATATATATATATATATATATATATAGTGGACCTAGTTTTAGCCGTTTAAGGTGATAATGATTTAATTGTATGCAACGATTGATTAAGGCAATGACTGACTGATTACTTACTAATGAAAGGCTATTTGAGTAGATCCACCATACTATTGGAAGTGACCGAAATGGCAGCGAGGGTCACCAGCTTGATTTACGCTCAAGCAAATTAATGTTAAGGTTATAAAAGACACCTTATGGGTTTTGTAGTTTATGAAAATAAATCCGTTATTTTATTCACTGTGATATAACAAAGAATTGACAGTAATTAATTGGTAGTTTTACGTTGTGCTTATGACATGGACTTAGCTAATAGGATGAAATGTTAATAGTTAATTTACACGCAATAAGTACTGTACTCATCGATGGTATGTAAATGGCATGCTACATGGAACATTGAATAGGCCTAGTTAATGATATAAAGAATGCACGTGCGTTTGGTACATTGAATGGAAAAACATGACACTGATTAAGTAGGCTAAATGATTGCATGGATGCACATAGAATAATTGATGTGGCCTAATAATAATGGATTGAAATGCTTACACAAATATCATTTATATATAAGAACATTATGTGATGTTAAACGATTACGTCAAGAGAATATTTAGTTAACATATAAATATATGACTTGAACATAATGACGGATGATACGCGGAATAACGGTATTGAAATGACACTTGAATTGGATGACAGGCCTACTGCGTTCTTTCACGAGTCAGTTGGAACGCGTAAATACACACTTTGGGAGTATAGCCTACCGTTCGGCGGTATGCTAATGTAGGCTTCAAGAGTACTTAGAATATGATGTACTTAGCTTATGGTGACGTAAACTTTGTTGAAGGCGGGTTGAAGACGAACCTATTACGCAGATTCTGGTTGTCGTTGTCCGTTAAGCCTCTTGAGATGATGGATGTAGGCTTCGTGGAGGCCTGAGGTGATGTTACTTCTCGAGGTGCAGGCTGGCCTTATGAGGTGCGGCGTAGGCCGCAAACCGCATGCCCGAAGTGATTCCGGTTGGGCCTCGAAGGATTGCTTCTGCAGGCGGTCTGTAGATCTTACGTGATGACAACTGTAGGCCCTGAAGAAAGTAGCGGCCGCGGCCCCTCGGCCAGGGGGCCGGAAAACGGCTGGTGGACGCGCTGCTCACGTGATGATGGTGAGCGTACTGGTGAGTGAGTGAGAATGAAAGCAAATGGAAGCTCGCTTTTATACCCTGGTGACGTAGGACTATACCAAATCTTAAGACGCTCGGTCCGCGTGTCCTTTGTTTGATAAAAGCTTACATTGGCGCCTCTTTGGGAAGAAACAGACGCTCCATTGTTTGACTCTTGCCCACGTGTTTTTTCCAAGTTCTTTAATGATAGCGTGGAAGTAAAATATTTCTGTCTATTTGTTGGTCTATTTCTTGTCGATCCGCTACATATATATATATATATATATTGTCCCATAAGTCTGGCCTCGTAGAAAAATTTATTTTAAATTAAATTTGCAAAAGTAATAACATTGGAACTAAAACAAATGTTCAAATTGATGTCTTATTTTTGGACCCTTTTTATTTTTGTTGCAGGTAGAATAAGACGCAGTGGCTAATATGAAAGCGAGTTATACTCGTGAGGAAAATGCGTGTTGTTGTACGTGCACCAAAAAAAGTTTCCAAAACAAGACGTCACTTTGACATTTGTTCTAGTTCTAATGTATTACGTTTGTAAATTTAATTTAAAATAAATTTTTCTACGAGACCGGACTTGTAGGACACCCTGTATGTATATAATGGATGTTCCGTTTCTCAATGAATAGTCATTGAGTTTAATCCATTCCTAAGACGAGGAAAGTATTTGAAGTACAAATCAGGTGCCCTTACCTTGACGGAAACCTTGCTTAGACTTTGAAATACATTACACTGTTCACACACACACACACACACACACACACACACACACACCACACACACACACACACACACACGAAATCTGCGCATCAGCATAACCGGCCTTATTCGAACTTCAAATTTCAGATAATAATACAGTATTCCTGCCTAACTCGATATGGTCCAACCCGATCCAACGGATATAGTTATTGAAATATCTTTCATAAATATAACCCTCCTCCTCCTCCTCCTCCTCCTCCTGGAGATCCTCTGCATGAAAGAACTTTCCTAAAGTTTGTTTAAATAGGGTTTGTCTCTTGAAAGCGTTTCTATTTGCAGGGAATTGTTTGAAAGGACACACTCTACTTTTTATTTTCAACTCGCTATTATTATTATTATTATTATTTTATTTATTATTTATTATTTATTATTTATTATTTATTATTATTATATACTGGGTGCTTAAAAAAAATGTTGCCAATTATATGGCGCTAATGTGCCATTGCTTACCACTTAGTTTGTGTTTTTTGGGGGCGTTTATGTAAGTATTTGTGTGTTTATTTGCTTGTTTTATTTTTGCATTGCTCTAATGTAAACCTTGTAGCCACTTCCATTGAATGGGGTTCACTCATTAATCACTCGCACAATACCTGAAAAAACTGACATTACTATTAAAAAACGAGCAAATAAACACACACACACACACTTACATAAACCAAAAAAATAAAACCCCCCACAAATTATAAGTGGTAAGCAATGATATATTAGCGCCATATAAGTGGTAACACTTTTTTGAAGTGTGTGGTGTGTGTGTGTGTGTGTGTGTGTGTGTGTGTGTGTCAAGTTTGTTTATATATAGTCTTAATAATAAAATAAAATTAAATTAAATTGGCCATCTTTGGTTGATGTTATGACTTCGTTATCAAATTAAATTGTGGATTAAAGCTCTGTCCTTTGCAATTGGGTTAATATGCTAGTCTATTTTATTATTATTATTATTATTAAATTGAATTTAGATTGCATTTTTGAATTGGAGTTTTTCTTTTCTTTGAGTCTCTCTTCGTATTACGTACTCTTGTTGTTCCTTACGAAACACGCACTCACGCACATTTGTGTGGCAGAGTTGGGGGTGGAGGAAGGTATTGGTGGAGAAGCATTTCTTAAGTTAATTTTGGAATGAGTGAAGTTATGACCTTCCACATTTCAAAAGTGAGATCTTTATACCCATTGATATTTCTGTACTCTGATACCCACTTTCGGAAACGTGTAATTGGACATGATTTGGATAAGTGGATTATCCGAATTCTGGGTTTTTCTTCTTTTTGATTGGGTTGTATTGAGCACGTTTCTACACTGCAGAGAGAAGCTCGGAACATTGTGATTAGCAAACATTTGCCTTGCCGAACGCTTATCGAACTAACGCATGCTTAAGAACTGGAATGTGAACTTAGACGCCCTTCGTTTATTGTGACCCTGTAGTCTTACTTAAGTGATGTTAGTTCAAGGTATGAAAAAATCCTTTCTCTTACTTGGCACGAGGTCTAAAATTCCTTGTGGTCACCACACACACACACACACCTTGGTTTTGCTTCCGCCCGAATTGTTAATTCTGATGAAGGTCAACAAGCTTGTTTTTAACGTGCAATCTCAACCACGACCCACCACCACTGGTTAGAAATTACAAAGTCCTCGCCCGGACTCGATCCCACCACCTCCCGATTACGTGGTTCTCCTCTTTCCTGTACTCTCATGGGATACTAGCGTGTCCTAAAAATTTTTGTTCTTGTACGATCTTTTCCAGTAGCCGGGATAAAGTGGTTCGGGAGGTATATAAGGGGTGGGGGTGTTGCCCAGTTTGTATGCCCACTATTGTATCCGACGGTACCTGTTCAAGTTGTTTTTCCCCCCGAAATTTGAACACGTCGAAACCAGTGACGTAACACTGCTTTCAGCGAAATTAAGCGACGTTGGATCTGGGTGGTAGTTGGATGGGAGACCGTCCTCTGCGTCCAGGTTATGTAACGACCCTGGTTCGGTTTTCTCGTAAAGCTGTAAGGCCCCTCCGTTATAAGATCTTAGAGGTTGCGAAGGTGGTTAAAGAGCCCATTAAAGCCTAAAGCTTAAGGGCCCAATTAAATAAAATAAATAGTCGAGCTTCACAATGTATTTATTTTATTATTAATGAAGGCTATTCAATTCAAAAAAGAACCTCCGTCAAACGACATAACCTCGGAATGAATATTGATTCTCGGCAAGTGGCACGTATTTATTCATTTATTCATGTAGCAGAAACGCTCGTAAGACGTATAATTTCGGGAAAAAAGTTCACCAAGAAAGTTTTTAAAAAGCTCCAAAAAAAATAATTTTTGATATTTTATTCTTTTTTTTTTTTGGTCATAGTAATAAAATTTCAAAAGCTAAACAGAGTCGTTACTAATTAGTAATTTCTTATGCTTTTAAAATTTTTATTTCTAGGCGAACTTGTTTCCGAAACTGGACTAAATATTTCGGCCTTATATGATTTGCGGAACAACTGATTCTGACATAGTTCAAAAGAGACCCTAATTTGTTAAATCCCTTAAGTGATAATATTAAAGGAAGAAATTAATTTTTACAATTATACAGGGTGTTGCTAAAGTCGCGGAACTCAGTTATATATATATATACACAGTATATTGGGTTGCGCGACTTTAGAAATGTCGTGTATTTAATTATCAGCGTAAAGGGAGAAAGCACAGTGCTCTTTTACACATTCTATGAAGGCGACGAGATTGAATGTGGCAAACGTCGTAAATATCGGTCTCATTTGAACGGGTTCGAATCCCATTGGCTCCTACTACTTTCGAACTTTATCGTCTTTTTATTTTCCATACTATTTAAGTGGTGTTTCTGGGGAATCGGGTCGCGGTCGCTGCAGTGTGCGGGGTTACCATTCTGTCAATGTAAAATCACACGCGACTCGAGTCGTCACGACCCGAGTCGCGAGACGATCCTGCCTGCGGCCGGCCTTAAAAACAGTGTTGTTGTTGTTGTACATAATATTGGGAGCGATTTATTTAAAGTTATTAAAAATGGGGAATTACGAGATTATTTCGAGGAGAGTTAAAAGCAGTTTTGAAATATTGTGTGGGGGGGAGCAGGTAGGGTAAAAATATACCCCCTGACCTTCGTTCATATGAAGACTTTTACAGGGTCTGAACTTGTATTAAACAGTTAAAAAAAACTAAGGTCCCCTTTTCTCCTGCCCCCCTCCCCCTGTTGACATTGATTATGGTCATGGTTAGCTTAGGTAGTTCTGATCATGGTTTAGAAAGAAAACTAACCATTGTGATGTACTGGTTAGTCCAGCTCGGATCACCGTTCCTACCCTAACTGGGCCCCTTCCAAAAAAACAAATGAATATTGAAAATTCGATAATTTTTTTTGAATACATTTTGCGCACACGCTAACCCACCTTCTCACAAGTTAAATTGAAAGCCTTAAGTATCTCTTGACAGCTGTTTTAGATCAGGTGCTAGTGTGTCCAAGCAACTGATACAGTGAGAAAACGGACATAACTATATATATATATATATATATATATATATCAACGTAAAGAACGACGCTTTGTATAGGAGAATTAACCGCGCAAGATGAGAACGAAACAATGAAAAAATGAGGTAACCACCCGGGAATCGAACCCGGGACCTTCCGATTGCCGGTCAGATATGATAACCATTACACCACGGGCCTCACTCAAACAAATGTCGTAATTCCTCTACATACGCGCATACCCTGTATTACCACACACACACACACACCACACATTAGGGAGTGTGTGACCCAAGATACAGTAGCCCCCTATACAAAGCGTCGTTATTTACGTTAATTATACTGCGTGTTTGCAGTTATAATGTATATAATGTTACGGCATGCGGGAGGTGCCCCTTTGGGGCATTGGTTTCTGCGCGTATGTAGAGGAATTACGACATTTGTTTGTGTGAGGCCCGTGGTGTAATGGTTATCATATCTGACCGGCAATCGGAAGATCCCGGGTTCGATTCCCGGGTGGTTACCTCATTTTTTCATTTGTTTCGTTCTTTCGCTCTCATCTTGCGCGGATAATTCTCCTATACAAAGCGTCGTTCTTTACGTTAATTATACTGCGTGTTTGCAGTTATAATATATATATATATATATATATATATATATATATATATAGGGTGATCAAAAAGTTGATGTGCGCCTATATTACTCTGAGAGGAGAAGTGCATACATACAAGAAGTTAGATATTTTAATAAAAAATTATACGATATCGTGCAATTTGCGTTACTGTAATATTGCACGATATCGTATAATTTTTTATTAAAATATCTAAATTCTTGTATGTATGCACTTTTTGTCTCAGAGTAATATAGGTGCACATAGACTTTTTGATCACCCTGTGTATATATATATGAGCGCATCATATACTTTCTCCATGGATTTGTTCTCTCTGCTCTCCCCGTGTTTCTCTCCTTCCCTTCCCTCCCTCTCACTCTCACTCTCTCCTTCCTTCCCTCCCTCCCTCTCTCGCTCGCTTTTCACCGCCCCAAATTGTGGAGAGGAAGCAGTGTGGCTCTCCTCTGCTCTCCAATAGTCAGCGAGTGAGAGTCGAAGAGAAGAGACCCGCTATTCCTTGAAACTTTTTATTCTCGCTTTTTATGTTCGCGTTCAAAATACCAAATTTGAGTTACTATTATTTTTTTTTAAACTTTTTTTTGTTTTATTTTCGAAAAAAGAAAAAAAAGAATTTACATTTTTGAGTTTTAGTGCTTGAATTTTGATTATATAATTTGAGTTTAGAAAAAAAGAAATTATATTTGAGTTTAAAAAAAAAGTCTTCAAAATTAAAAAAAAAAAATAAGTTGTAGAAAGCGTAATAGTATAAATCGGAAGCGTACGAGTAAATGGCTTTTATGTTATCTAGTTTATGAGAACTATTTCAGTTAAGTATTTTATTATTTGGATTATGTACAGGATGGTTCAAGATAAAGTACACCCATTGAGTTTTGTTAAAAGAAATAATGGGGGCTACTGTATCTTGGGTCACACACACACACGGGAGTGTGTGTGTGTGTGTGTGCACTTAATTCTATATTTACTTATGGAAACGCAATACAGGGTGGTCCAAAAGTCAGGACACAAGTTCATTAGACTTCCTTTGTAAATTAACTCCACTCTCTGAAGTTGCAGACGTAATATATATATATATATATATATCCTATTTAAGTCTGCAACTTCAGAGAGTGGAATCTACAAAGGGAGTCTGATGAACTATGTATGCATGAACTTGAGAAGGAAAACTTAATTCCGTGTGTAATTCGAAATTCATTTAATTATCCGGTGACGGACTATATATTTTTTATAGGAAATTGTGGCGGCGGCGATATATTATATATATAATATATATATATATATATATATATATATATTATATATATATATATGACCCCATAAAACGTGCCTTTATATTACCTAATTTTGTTCAGTGAATTTCGTGTCATTTCTCTTGCATGAAATGGCTGCATGCAAAGGTTGATTGATTGATTGGAGATTATATATATATATAGAGATATAGATAGACAGGGTGTCCCATAAGTCTGGAACCATAGGGTAAAATAAGTAATTCATGTTTTTCCGTTTATGCAAGTGCCCATGATGTCTTTGAGTAAGGAAGAACGCATCCAGGTAATTCTGCTCGTAGTAAATCGGAGTCAGAGGGAGGCCGCTGAGGAATTTAACAGATTGCATCCGGTCCGCGCGCCGATAACACACAGCTATGTCGGCAAACTTGTAGCAAAGTTCAGGGAAATGGGATCCATAGGAGATAAACCACGCATTGGACCTCCGAGGACATCCACCGACGATGACACAGCCGCTACCATCCTCGCTCATTTCACAAACAGTCCCCAAAAGTCTCTTCGGCGTTTTTATTGCCGTTTTTATCATTTTGCCCTATGGTTCCACTTACCGGACACTGCATGTATCGTGTGTGTGTTATAAATGCCGAAGTCGGTCAAAAATGTGTAAATTTTTGTTCGTGTTCATATTTTTCCCATTTGATCCAACGGGTTATATATATATATATATGATGAATAAAACCACGAAGGAAAAAGAAACACAAAGGGGTGCTCAAGCGCTTTCGTCTAATGACATCCTCAGGAACACTGGAGTGAAAGGACAGATCAAGGCATATATAGGTTACAAAATAAACATACATACATACACATTCACATATATATACATATATATATATATACATATATATATATATATATAAATATATACATATATATAGTAAGCATAGAAAAAATTGTGGGAGGAGCCAACATTTATATGGTCAGAAGAATAAAGAAATAAAAATAAATATAAATATAAATTGAGAAAAAATTAATTACAAAATAGTGCCTTAGTGATATATATGTCACAGCCTAATAATCATAAAGAATAAACGGCAAAATAAAAAAAACACATAAATAATATACATACATATATATATATATATATACATATATATACACATATATACATATATATATATATATATAAAGACACTTTTAGCACTTTGGCCGACCTTCATATAAATTCAAATGGCTTTTTTATGGAACAGTCACAAAAGAATAAAGAAATAAAAATAAATATAAATATGTAAGTAGAGTCTACCAATTCAAGCTCAAGAGGGAGGTTTTACAATCGATTTAATAGATGCTGCCAAAATGATATATATGTCACATTATTAAAAATAAAATTGAAAGATAAATTTTAAGAGAGGCACACCAATTTATAAGGGAAAAATTACCACATATGCATATTATAGTCACAAACGAATACAAAATACAAATAAATATAAATTGGAAAACAAAATGATCCCTAGATAATATATAAAGAACAATAAAATATATATACAACCTATTTACGGTATATATACGAAATATAAACGCAATATATACAGAATATATATATATATATATATATATGCATAAGGGAAAAAAAAAAAAAATTACCAAATTTGTTTTTAATTATTGTCTGAGAAAACGGTAGGTCGCAAAAGAATAAAGAATAAAAATAAATATAACTTGAAAAATTACAAATAATACACGTACACATATATACCCGCATACCCAAATATATATATACATATACACACATATACAAACACACACACACACACACCACATATATTATATATATATATATACAAGCTTGACCTTCACGAAATGAGAAATCATCCCGCAGAACCTTTGTGAGGTTGTAAGGTAAGGTAAGGTACATACACATATACATATATATATATAATATATTTAACTGCATACATACATACATACATACATATACACACATACATACATACATATACACACATATACATACAAACACATTTAACTGCAATGACACACACATACACACACACATACATACATACACATACACTCATACAGCAAAAAATTGAAAAATAAAATTGTAAGAGAGCTGCTTCAGGACCCCGCCACATACGTGAAACTTAGGAAGAACCCACAGGATGATGTCATCAAATCTTTCAATAGTGGCTTGAAACGCATTCTCAAGATCATAAGGATTTAATTCCCCTTTTTTTTGTCCACTTCACCTGCTTTGCCTTATCTTTATGGTCTTATTAAAAACCCACAAAACCGGGTAACCCTATGGCGCCCTATTATTAGCTCGGTGGGCTCTATTACCTATAAACTCTCCAAATGGCTTGTTAATGTTTTTGTCCCCCATTCTTGGAACTGTCTCTGATTCACACGTAAAAAATTCCATGGATCTCACTGAAAAATTGAATAATGTTCGCATTAATACCACGATAGATTGATCAGTTTCGACGTTTGTTCATTGTTCACAAAAGTTCCGATTGATGATATGCTTGACTTTCTCGCCAGAGAATTACATAATTGTGATTTACCATTACCTGCACACCTGTTTTGGAGCTTATTAAGCTTTGTATCAAGGATTGTAAATTCACTTTCAATGGTGGGCATTATCAACAAGTTTTTTGGGATGGCCATGGGCAACCCTTTGTCGCCCCTTCTCTCCAATATTTTATATGGAGTTTTTTTGAAATTACTTACATTCCGAGAATCCTGGGGGTTGGCATCCCTTGGTTGCGGTACGTCGACGATATTTTGTGTATCTGGCCCATGAATCGTGACCTGGATGACTTCCTCCTTCAGTTAAATGACCAAGTCCCCTCCATTAAATTTACTTTAGAAGTGGAACAAGACAACTCAATCCCGTTTTTGGATGTGCGTGTTCATAGGGATAGCCCGGGTTTAAGTTTAGTATATATCGGAAAAAAACAAACAATTTGTCCTACGTACACTTTTACTCTGGACATGACCCCTATTAAAAAGGCCATATTTCCTCAATGTTTCTCCGCGCTCTTAGGATCGCCAGTCCTGAATACATCGATGCCGATTGGAAAATATCAACGGTATTGGAAGGTGAATTGTGTACCCATCGCGTTCATGGAATCTTGTCTTAATAAGGCTAAACGAACCTTCTATCGTGGTGAATAATAACACTCGCACCTTGTCAAAGAATTTTTAGTACTTCCATTTTTCCCGGCTTCTTAGGCATTGCTAATGTACTTAAACTTTTGGATATCAGTGTAGTTTTTTCATATAACAATATTGTGAAAAACATCATAGTAAAAATCCCTACCAATAATTTAGCATTATCTATAAAATTGGGTGTAAGCATGTGATTCCTTTTACATAGGTCAGACGGGAAAGGATTTGCAAACGCGTGTAAAACGCATCAATATTCCGTTAGAACGGGACAGTTGTCCAGTGCCCTTTTTGTCCATTTGTCAGAGTTATCCCATTGTATTGATTGGAATAATGTTTCTGTTTTGTTTCACTCTAGCAACATTGTTAATAGAAATATTCTTGAGTCGGCTATATTCAACTTACAAATAACCTTAACATGAGTAAAGGTCTGTTTCAACTTGATCCCGTTGCTCTGAATTCCTTCAGAATGGATTTAAACAAAAAGGGCAGGTTGTTAAATCTTGGTAAAAAATTTGTTTTTTGTCGGTTGTTTTCTCTACATTTTATTTTTCATTTTTTGCTGTATGAGTGTATGTGTATGTATGTATGTGTGTGTGTGTAGTGTGTGGTCATTGCAGTTAAATGTGTTTGTATGTATATGTGTGTATTGTATGTATGTATGTGTGTATATGTATGTATGTATGTATGTATGCAGTTAAATATATATATATATATATATATGTATATGTGTATGTACCTTACCTTACCTTACAACTCACAAAGGTTCTGCGGATGATTTCTCATTTCGTGAAGGTCAAGCTTGTATATATATATATAGTATATATGTGTGTGTGTGTGTGTGTGTGTTTGTATATATGTGTGTATATGTATATATATATTTGGGTATGCGGGTATATATTTGTACGTGTATTATTTGTAATTTTTTCAAGTTATATTTATTTTTTATTTCTTTATTCTTTTGCGACCTACCGTTTCTCAGACAATAATTATAAAAACAAATCTGGTAATTTTTTTTTTTTTTCCCTTATGCATATATATATATATATGAAAAATTATTTCACGAAAGTGACACGTGAAAAGTATTTATGATGAATAAACCACGAAGGAAAAGAAACACAAAGGGGTGCTCAAGCGCTTTCGTCTAATGACATCCTCAGAACACTGGAGTGAAAGGACAGATCAAGGCAATATATAGGTTACAAAAATAAACATACATACATACACATTCACATATATATACATATATATATATATACATATATATATATATATAAATATATACATATATATAGTAAGCATAGAAAAAAATTGGTGGGAGGAGCCACATTATATGGTCACAGAAGAATAAAGAAATAAAAATAAATATAAATATAAATTGAGAAAAAATTAATTACAAAATAGTGCCTTAGTGATATATATGTCACAGCCTAAATAATCATAAAGAATAAACCGGCAAATAAAAAAAACACATAAATACATATACATACATATATATATATATATATTACATATATATACACATATATACATATATATATATATATATATAAAGACACTTTTAGCACTTTGGCCGACCTTCCATATAAATTCAAATGGCTTTTTTATGGAACAGGTCACAAAAGAATAAAGAAATAAAAAATAAATATAATATTGTAATAGTCACCAATTCAAGCTCAAGAGGGAGGTTTTTACAATCGATTTAATAGATGCTGCCAAATGATATATATGTCACATTATTAAAAAATAAAATTGAAAGATAAAATTTTAAGAGAGGCACACCAATTTATAAGGGAAGAAATTACCACATATGCATATTATAGTCACAAACGAATACAAAAGTACAAATAAATATAATTGAAAACAAAATGATCCTAGATAATATAAAAGAACAATAAAATATATATACAACCTATTTACGGTATATATACGAAATATAAACGCAATATATACAGATATATATATATATATATATATGCATAAGGGAAAAAAAAAAAAATTACCAAATTTGTTTTTATTAGATTATATTGTCTGAGAAAACGGTAGGTCGCAAAGAATAAAGAAATAAAAATAAATATAACTTGAAAAAATTACAAATAATACACGTACACATATATACCCGCATACCCAATATATATATACATATACACACATATACAAACACACCCACACACACACACACATATATATATATATATATATACAAGCTTGACCTTCACGAAATGAGAAATCATCCCGCAGAACCTTGTGAGGTTGTAAGGTAAGGTAAGGTACATACACATATACATATATATATATATATTTAACTGCATACATACATACATACATACATACATACATATCACACATACAGACATACATATACACACATATACATACAAACACATTTAACTGCAATGACCACACACATACACACACACACATACATACATACACATACACTCATACAGCAAAAAATTGAAAAATAAAATTGTAAGAGAGCTGCTTCAGGACCCGCCACATACGTGAAACTTAGGAAGAACCCACAGGATGATGTCATCAAATCTTTCAATAGTGGCTTGAAACGCATTCTCAAAGATCATAAGGATTTAATTCCCCTTTTTTTGTCCACTTCACCTGCTTTGCCTTATCTTTATGGTCTTATTAAAACCCACAAACCGGGTAACCCTATGCGCCCTATTATTAGCTCGGGGGCTCTATTACCTATAAACTCCCAAATGGCTTGTTAATGTTTTGTCCCCCATTCTTGGAACTGTCTCTGATTCACACGTAAAAAATTCCATGGATCTCACTGAAAAATTGAATAATGTTCGCATTAATACCAACGATAGATTGATCAGTTTCGACGTTTGTTCATTGTTCACAAAAGTTCCGATTGATGATATGCTTGACTTTCTCGCCAGAGAATTACATAATTGTGATTTACCATTACCTGCACACACTGTTTTGGAGCTTATTAAGCTTTGTATCAAGGATTGTAAATTACTTTCAATGGTGGGCATTATCAACAAGTTTTTTGGGATGGCCATGGGCAACCCTTTGTCGCCCCTTCTCTCCAATATTTATATGGAGTTTTTTGAAATTACTTACATTCCGAGAATCCTGGGGGTTGGCATCCCTTGGTTGCGGTACGTCGACGATATTTTGTGTATCTGGCCCATGAATCGTGACCTGGATGACTTCCTCCTTCAGTTAAATGACCAAGTCCCCTCCATTAAATTTACTTTAGAAGTGGAACAAGACAACTCAATCCGTTTTTGGATGTGCGTGTTCATAGGGATAGCCCGGTTTTAAGTTTAGTATATATCGGAAAAAAAAAAACAATTTGTCCTACGTACACTTTTACTCTGGACATGACACCCCTATTAAAAAGGCCATATTTTCCTCAATGTTTCTCCGCGCTCTTAGGATCGCCAGTCCTGAATACATCGATGCCGAATTGGAAAATATCAACGGTATTGGAAGTGAATTGTGTTACCCTCGGCGTTCATGGAATCTTGTCTTAATAAGGCTAAACGAACCTTCTATCGTGTGAATAATAACACTCGCACCTTGTCAAAGAATATTTTAGTACTTCCATTTTTCCCGGGCTTCTTAGGCATTGCTAATGTACTTAAACTTTTGGATATCAGTGTAGTTTTTTCATATAACAATATTGTGAAAAACATCATAGTAAAAATAGCCCTACCAATAATTTAGGCATTATCTATAAAATTGGGTGTAAGCAATGTGATTCCTTTTACATAGGTCAGACGGGAAAGGATTTGCAAACGCGTGTAAAACAGCATCAATATTCCGTTAGAACGGACAGTTGTCCAGTGCCCTTTTTGTCCATTTGTCAGAGTTATCCCATTGTATTGATTGGAATAATGTTTCTGTTTTGTTTCACTCTAGCAACATTGTTAATAGAAATATTCTTGAGTCGGCTATAATTCAACTTACAAATAACCTTAACATGAGTAAAGGTCTGTTTCAACTTGATCCCGTTGCTCTGAATTCCTTCAGAATGGATTTAAACAAAAAGGGCAGGTTGTTAAATCTTTGGTAAAAAATTTGTTTTTGTCGGTTGTTTCTCTTACAATTTTATTTTTCAATTTTTTGCTGTATGAGTGTATGTGTATGTATGTATGTGTGTGTGTGTATGTGTGTGGTCATTGCAGTTAAATGTGTTTGTATGTATATGTGTGTATATGTATGTATGTATGTGTGTATAGTATGTATGTATGTATGTATGCAGTTAAATATATATATATATATATATATGTATATGTGTATGTACCTTACCTTACCTTACAACCTCACAAAGGTTCTGCGGGATGATTTCTCATTTCGTGAAGGTCAAGCTTGTATATATATATATATAATATGTGTGTGTGTGTGTGTGTGTGTTTGTATATATGTGTGTATATGTATATATATTTGGGTATGCGGGTATATATGTGTACGTGTATTATTTGTAATTTTTTCAAGTTATATTTATTTTTATTTCTTTATTCTTTTGCGACCTACCGTTTTCTCAGACAATAATTATAAAAACAAATTTGGTAATTTTTTTTTTTTTCCCTTATGCATATATATATATATATGAAAAATTATTTCACGAAAGTGACACGTGAAAAGTATTTATGATGAATAAAACCACGAAGGAAAAAGAAACACAAAGGGGTGCTCAAGCGCTTTCGTCTAATGACATCCTCAGGAACACTGGAGTGAAAGGACAGATCAAGGCAATATATAGGTTACAAAAATAAACATACATACATACACATTCACATATATATACATATATATATATATACATATATATAATATATATAAATATATACATATATATAGTAAGCATAGAAAAAAATTGTGGGAGGAGCCAACATTTATATGGTCACAGAAGAATAAAGAAATAAAAATAAATATAAATATAAATTGAGAAAAAATTAATTACAAAATAGTGCCTTAGTGATATATATGTCACAGCCTAAATAATCATAAAGAAATAAACCGGCAAATAAAAAAACACATAAATACATATACATACATATATATATATATATATACATATATATACACATATATACATATATATATATATATATAAAGACACTTTTAGCACTTTGGCCGACCTTCCATATAAATTCAAATGGCTTTTTTATGGAACAGGTCACAAAAGAATAAAGAAATAAAAATAAATATAAATATTGTAAGTAGAGTCTACCAATTCAAGCTCAAGAGGGAGGTTTTTACAATCGATTTAATAGATGCTGCCAAAATGATATATATGTCACATTATTAAAAAATAAAAATTGAAAGATAAATTTTAAGAGAGGCACACCAATTATAAGGGAAGAAATTACCACATATGCATATTATAGTCACAAACGAATACAAAAGTACAAATAAATATAAATTGGAAAACAAAATGATCCCTAGATAATATATAAAGAACAATAAAATATATATACAAACCTATTTACGGTATATATACGAAATATAAACGCAATATATACAGAATATAATATATATATATATATATGCATAAGGGAAAAAAAAAAAAATTACCAAATTTGTTTTTATAATTATTGTCTGAGAAAACGGTAGGTCGCAAAAGAATAAAGAAATAAAAATAAATATAACTTGAAAAAATTACAAATAATACACGTACACATATATACCCGCATACCCAAATATATATATACATATACACACATATATACAACACACACACACACACACACATATATATATATATATATATACAAGCTTGACCTTCACGAAATGAGAAATCATCCCGCAGAACCTTTGTGAGGTTGTAAGGTAAGGTAAGGTACATACACATATACATATATATATATATATATTTAACTGCATACATACATACATACATACATATACACACATACATACATACATATACACACATATACATACAAACACATTTAACTGCAATGACCACACACATACACACACACACATACATACATACACATACACTCATACAGCAAAAAATTGAAAAATAAAATTGTAAGAGAGCTGCTTCAGGACCCCGCCACATACGTGAAACTTAGGAAGAACCCACAGGATGATGTCATCAAATCTTTCAATAGTGGCTTGAAACGCATTCTCAAAGATCATAAGGATTTAATTCCCCTTTTTTTGTCCACTTCACCTGCTTTGCCTTATCTTTATGGTCTTATTAAAACCCACAAACCGGGTAACCCTATGCGCCCTATTATTAGCTCGGTGGGCTCTATTACCTATAAACTCTCCAAATGGCTTGTTAATGTTTTGTCCCCCATTCTTGGAACTGTCTCTGATTCACACGTAAAAAATTCCATGGATCTCACTGAAAAATTGAATAATGTTCGCATTAATACCAACGATAGATTGATCAGTTTCGACGTTTGTTCATTGTTCACAAAAGTTCCGATTGATGATATGCTTGACTTTCTCGCCAGAGAATTACATAATTATGATTTACCATTACCTGCACACACTGTTTTGGAGCTTATTAAACTTTGTATCAAGGATTGTAAATTCACTTTCAATGGCGAGCATTATCAACAAGTTTTTGGGATGGCCATGGGCAACCCTTTGTCGCCCCTTCTCTCCAATATTTATATGGAGTTTTTTGAAATTACTTACATTCCGAGAATCCTGGGGGTTGGCATCCCTTGGTTGCGGTACGTCGACGATATTTGTGTATCTGGCCCATGAATCGTGACCTGGATGACTTCCTCCTTCAGTTAAATGACCAA
>JAJOZX010001666.1:0-177500 GCA_023014485.1 Bathynomus jamesi | reverse complement strand
ATAAATTTGTTAAAATATTATATAATTTTTAAGATATTGCGTTCGTGTAAAAGTTTACTACGTAATTTTAGAACACCCTGTATTTTGAAAGAGAATTGAGGATATGGTTTTTATTCGTTTAATGAAATTTGTACCAATGAAGATTAAGGCTAGCCAGCCGCACGCAGGATCGTCTCGCGACTCACGATTGGTCTGACGATTTGGGTCGTGACGATTCTAGTCGAGTGTGATTTTACATTCCCAAAATGGGAGCCCGCGACGCAATTCCCCAGAATCGCGTCGCGGGCTCTGCAGTGTGCGGGGCTTCCATTTTGTCAATATAAAGTCTCTCGCGACTCGAATCGTCACGACCCAAATCGTCAGATCAATCGTGAGTCGCGAGACGATCCGGCGTGCGGCTGGCTTAATTGCGTGTTTGATTGTCTTCGGAAAGGTGTGCGAGTGTGTATTACAAAAGGGAACGAGCGAGATTGATTAGAATATAAAGATCAAATTAGATGTTAATACAAAGTGCCTTGAATAATTATACAGGGTGGGGCGAAAGTCGCGTATCATAGGAATTTTCAGTGTTGACTATAATGTATTACTTTTTTCTTTTAGGTAGGAATGGCTGCGAAATTAACAATAGACGAGAGGGTGAGCTTGGTTTTAATGTATGGAATACCAAGTACAACAAATCGATGAATCGGTAGAGAATTTAAATTCTGTACCGATTCATCGATTTGTAGCACCCGGTATTCCATGCATTAAAACCAAGCTCAACCTCTCGTCTATTGTTAATTTCGTAGTCATTCCCTACCGATTTGCCTCGGGTAGTGTGTGAATTCGGTTGCGGTTTCAGGGTATTCCAGATCATGCCTCTTCTTTTCTAGTGGGTTTATTTGGGTGCTTTTTTATTACACGAGGGATCCATCTTGACTTTGTTGCAACACCGCTTCCCGTTTGATTAGCAGAGTTGAGCGACGTTGGTTCTTGGTTGTAGTTGGATGGAAGATAGTCCTTTGCGTCCAGATGATGTAGCGATCCGTGGTTCGGATCCCGCGTCAAGATATAGGTCTCCTTCATCCTTCTTTTTATAAAAGATGGGGGTGCATTTCAATGAAATAGGGAATGCTAGGCTAGGTAAGTTAATTGATGAGAACGTTCGAAAGCGGTATAGGTCGAAGCCCTCTTTAAACGTTGTGGGTCCGGGAAACGCCGATCCGTGGTAAAAAATAATTTAAACCGTCTTTTATTGTAACGCGCGTAGTATTAGAAATAATTTGAATGAATTTAAGGCGAGAATTTATTCCGGGAACTACGATATAGTTGCTATAACCGAAACGTGGTTAAATACCGCGATCGGGACTTGTTGGGGGGGGGACTTGATATAGTGGGTTTTAAACTTTTACTAATGATAGGTTACATAGGATTGGTGGCGGCGTTTTGTTGTACGTTCGTAATTCCCTTAGGGCTATCGAGGTTAAGATAGATTTTCTGGCAGCGATTAATGCGATATCCGTTGAAGTTAGGGCGCGTAGTATGAGCTTTAATTTCGTTGTTTATGGACCTCCCGTTCAACTCCTCGATACCGATACTAGATTTTACACACTTCTTGGTAACTTTATTATAATCGGGATAGTATAATTGTCGGAGACTTTAACTGCCCTAACGTTAATTACGAGACTTTTACTGGTAATGATGAGGGTTTGAGACTGATTGAGTTCATGGAAGATAATTTTTTACGACAGATTGTTACCGATCCAACGCGCGGTGACTATTTTAGACGTAGTGATGACGAACGGCGAAAATATAGTCGAAGGTTTGGAAGTAGGTGAGAGTTTGGGATGTAGTGATCACCAAATTATTAGGTTTAAGCTATTGATAGAAAACAGTAAGGATAGTAACATAATGGAAGTCCTGATTTTCGTCGGGCTAATTTTGATAGTTTTGCGGATAGGATGAGAGTAGTGGACTGGGATAATTTATTTATGGTTAATGACGAAAATTTTCATTGGGAGGCGTTTAAAGAAAGTTTTTGTATATCGAAAGCAGTTTATTCCGCGTAGGCCCAAGCGCGCTAGTAATCATGGTAGGCCCAAGTGGTGGACTACGGAAATAGGCGAGTTCATAAACGAGCGTAACAGAGCGTTGTAGACTTCATAAGCGCAATGGCACGGTAGCTAACTTTAATAGATATATCGAGCTTAGACGTCAGGTTAAAAGATCAGTTAGGAATGCTAAGCGTAATTTTGAGATACTTGGAGCTGCAGATAGTAAATATGATACGAAAAAGTTTTTTGACTACGTCAATAATCGTAAGCCATAGAAGATAACATAGGCCCTCTAGTGGACGCTAACGGCGCTTTGGCTTCCGACGCTTAGGCAATGGCGGGTATTTTTAACAACTTTTTTGCGACAGTTTTTGCTGTAGAAGATGTAAATAATGTCCCCGACGTGGACGATATCGTTCCATTTAGTCGCGAGACTTTTGAATGAAATAACTGTTGACAAGGGTGTGATTGCGCATTATATCGATAAGCTAAAAGCTAGCAAGGCTCAAGGCCCTGACACTCTTTGTCCTAGACATTTAAAAGATTTGAAAGACGTTATTGTAGGCCCCTTAACAAAAATTTTTACTAAGTTACTGGAAGCGGGGATTATTCCTGAAGACTTCAAATTAGCTACGTTACGGCCATTTTTAAAAAAGGCGACCGCCAGTAGCTAGCAAATATAGGCCTATTAACTTAACGTCAATTGTCGGTAAACTTTTGGAATCCGTAGTTAAGGATCGTATCGTCGATCACTTAGAAAGTCGCGATTTGATTAATAGTAGTCAGCATGGGTTTCGACGCCATAGATCTTCTTTAACTAATTTGTTAGTTTTATAACGAAATAGTGCGCGAATACAATAGGCATAGCGCGGCTGACGTTATTTATTTCGACTTTAAAAAAGCGTTCGATACAGTTCCGCATAGAAGATTAAATGCGAAGGTTAAAGTGCACGGTATACGCGGTCAGGTAGCTAACTGGTTAGAAGAATGGCTTCGTGCCAGGAAACAGAGGGTCGTTGTTAACAGGGCTGTGGAGTCGGCACATAAAAAACCGACTCCGACTCCTCAATTTTTTGTCTATCCGACTCCGACTACGACTCCGAAGGTATATTAATTCTAAATCTGCTATGATGATAATTACACAAGAGGCATTTCATCACCACCACGTGAAGCATCATCATCTGTGGTCATTGTTACGGTAACTTTGTCTGTAGTAAAGAATCTTGTAAGTGGTGCTTGTCGTTCAGTAGATTTCTGATCTTTTGTTAACTTTGAAGTAGTTGGAAGGTTTTTATTACTATCTTTCTCAATGACAACTTCTAAAATTTTGGGATGGAAACACTGCAAATGTGTTTTCAAATTTGATGCTCTGGTTGGTGCATTTTTATCAGAGCCAGTAAAACCACTGATTTTTGCTTCACATAATCTTTCATCATCATCATCATCACTATCATACACTGACACGAAATGTTTCCCATCTGTGGTTATTGTAAAATATTAAAAAACTGCAGACTTTGTTGGAAGTGTCTTTGCCACTGTGAAAGGGGTTTTAGACTTGAAAGTTAAAAACTTATGAAATTTAGAAAGAACTCGAAATTAAATGAGCATTAAAAATAAAAAATATTATCTGAAAAGAAAAAATGAATTAATGGCATTAGTGTCTGAAATGGAAAACATTGTGTTTATTATTTAAGTGGTTTAACCACCATAGCTGCCAGTGATATCACACACAAAAACATATTTTATTAAAATTTATATGAGGTCGGAGTCGAGTCGGTACATTTTTACCGACTCCGACTCCAGCACCACCAAAATTGCTTCCGACTCCACGACTCCACGACTCCGACTCCACAGCCCTGGTTGTTAATGGTAGGGAATAGGGGTGGTTGGATGTAGGCAGAGATGGGCAGTATCGCGATACATGTATCGGCGTTACGTATTGAGCGATACTTTTGTATCGGTATCGATATCGCTTTAGCCATCTATAAAGTATCGATGTATCGGTATCGCTTTAGACGATTTACGAGTATCGATGTATCGGTATCGCCTTAGGGATTTTCGTGTATCGATGCCCATCACTGGATGTAGGTAGCGGTGTCCCTCAGGGTTCAGTGTTAGGCCCATTGCTATTCGTAATCTACATTAACGACATAGATGTAGGTTTGACCAGTAACGTGTCAAAATTCGCGGACGATACTAAAGTAGGCGGTAAAGTTCTTAACGAGGACGATAGAAATAGGCTCCAAGACGATGTAAATAGGATTATGGAGTGGACGGGTAAGTGGCAGATGCAATTTAACGTAGACAAATGTAAAGTTTTACATAGGTTCTCGTAACAACAATTACACGTACACGATGGATGACAGTTGGCGAGCGTTAACGAGGAAATAGATTTAGGCGTACGCGTATCTAAGGATTTAAAAGTCAGGAACCCAGTGCCTGGAGTCTTGCGCAAAAGCCAATAGGATGTTAGGCTTCATAGCGCGTAATTTCGAATTTAAATCGAAGGATATTATATTGCCCCTTTAGAAGTCCCTAGTCAGGCCTCACTTAGAATATGCCGTTCAGTTTTGGTGCCCGTATTTGCGCGAGGATATTGATAGGGGTTGGAAAGGGCTCAGCAACGCGCCACGAAACTAATTCCGTCACTACGCAACAAGTCTTACGAAGATAGGATTGAAGAGCTAGACTTGCATTCACTCGAAACTAGGAGATTAAGGGGGGAACTTATTAAAGTTTTCAAAATCATTAGCAAAATCGATAATGTAAATTTTGACAAGCTATTCATTTTCGACAATAGTAATACTCGTAATAACGGATTTAAATTAAATGGCAGACGTTTCATTACTAACATCGCTAAAAACGTTTTTACTTTTAAAGTAATTGTTAAATGGAATAATCTTCCCGCGTCCGTCGTGAACTCTGCCAGCGTTAATATGTTTAAAAACCGTTTAGATAGGAATTTTAAAAATATTAACGTCGTTTAAAATAATAATAACAATTAGCAACAGGAGCTCTGTGGGGGGCGGGGTAATGGTCGAGGTTTGAGTCTGTTGACGAGTAATGCCAGCGTGTGATATGCCAGCAACAAAACTATATTAAAAAAAAAATTAGACTAACACGAACTTAGATGTAGCTCGTAGCCTAAACTAACCCACTTCTTGTTATACTCTTCATACTTTTTTTTCCCTCTTTTCTTATCCTCTCTTTACTTGCATGTCTGTAGTTTGCATGGTATGACAGTGTTTGAGTTAAGACTGTGTTTGCATGGTTTGTAAGCGTTCTTATTTTACTTCTTTTCATCTTTCACCCCTTTCCTATTCTCTTCGACCATTTTTCCGACTTGTCGGCAGTGACCGGCGGATAATGATGGTAAGTCTTTCCCTCTCTTTTTCTGAATGAATGTTAACCCACGAATGATAGGTTTTGCTATTTACTTTTAACCCCCTACTCTCTTCTTTCTCTCGGGCTAACCTTAGAGTGGATCTTAAGGTCTTTGTTAGCTTTAGCTTCTGTAGATCACGTGACCTTTGCCGTTACGAAAGAAGGTAAATAACCCCCCAAAACCGCCTTTTCGCTACGTAGGGAAGAAGATGCCATGCATCTAATATACTATTTCAGAAATGAAGCCTTATATATGTTTTTTTGCGCACACCTACAGGTCGCTACAATTGGTGTAGAACAATGTGGTTTTCACCATTCGATGCGTCTTTTTATTGTGCAGTGCCCATGCTAAAAAAAAATTCCCTAACATAAATCCTGCCCCCCCCTTTAGGGGTACAGTTCTTCCCATTTCTTCATTTTTAATCATAATTTTGGCACAAAATGGGGGAGGGGTGGGGTAATGGGGGAGGGGGTGGGGTTAATGGGGAAACTCAGAAAAAAAAATGATAACCAACATCGATTCCGGTCAGGAAGATCATGCTTATCACAACTAATGAAACGCTATAACAATATTATTGATGTACTGGAAACAATGAAAACTATGATTTGGCGGGCCGCAGGGCCCCCAATTACTGTCGGTTCAGTTATTTGGTCAATAAAACTATAGAAATGAACGCAGTCATGAAAATCTTAGGCTTCAAATCCGAGCTCATTGTATTAAGATTTGTGAAGCTTTAGATTTTCATGGCTGCGTTCTTTTCTGTAGTTTTATTGAATGAATAGTTGGTTTGCCAGTAACTGGAAGGCTGCAGGCACCCCAATTACTGAGGCCCAAGGTGAGAGGAATAGGAATGATATCCAGATAAAGGGCTACTGATGTTCAAAATAAAATACGCCGTAGGCCCACAATTCAGCCGAAGCACCGCAGATCTAGCAAAATCGGCGCGTAGCGCCGACCTTTTGTTAGTATACTACTATTGGTTCATGGAAGACGCTGGATGCCCTGCGTGTCGTGACACGTTTTCGATGCATGTTCCGTTGCGCGAGTAATGTGGGCTGGTGTCTGCCATGAAGAGGAAACGTCAGCTCGACAATTTTAGTGTTCGAGAAAACATTCTCCCCATTTTATACCAGCGGGAAGATTTCTCCATAAACCAGCATTTTCATGGAGGCCAACCCTCCAGTCCGCATTGTCCTTTCAACGAAAATGTGGCGCGATAGGTAGCACATAATGTCTCCTCCATCGGCTGGCTGGCTTTTTTTTTTTCCCCCAAATGGAACTGCGCTCTAAATGCAGTAATCTCTGATGCACAAAACCAACCTCATTCAGAAGATGCCCGAGCGCATTAGTATTTACTGTAATGCAAAATGCAAATGATTTTTTTTAACAGGCGTTCAGCGTTTATATATATATATATATATTATATACTGTACACACACACACACACACACACACACACACACATATATATATATATATATATATATATATATATATATATATATATATGTGGGGTTCCGCGTCTTAAGGTACCTAAGCGCCAAAATTAAAATTCGTCAGAAATCGCCTCCAAAGTTCAGCAATATTCTGGCAATAGTATCTCTGTTATTAATTGAACTAGAACGTTCATTTTTGGCTAAATTAGAGTTTTAAGCATGCTAATGAAGATGTTGAGTTTTTGGAATAGATTTTCATTTTATATATTTTTTTTTATTTTTTTATTTTCTTATTATGCCAAACTTTGAATGAACTTTTGGCTGGCGATAGAGGTGAAAAAAGTAGTTCGCTTCATAAGGTTTTCAACCATACTTCTAGTGTCGTAAGGTCATTATAACCCAAACCACGCGATAGAGGAAGGGTGAAAATAGTGATATCCATCAAAAACACGTTTTCGCCTGTGGTGGCGCTTAGGTAGTTTAAGACGCGCGACCCCTCAAAAAAAAATAAATAAATAAAATATATATATATATATATATATATATATATATATATATATATATATATGTGTATATGTATTATGTATATCCCTTTGCTTTGTTCGGAGCGATAGGGCGCGTCCCTCTGTGGCGAATGTGGGAATACACTTTTCTTCGGTGTAAGGGCTTTCTCTGCCCTCGTGGACCATTGGACTTGTTTGGGGACCCGGCTGATCTGCTTCTTTTTCTTTCTTTCTCCTTTTACCCACTCTTTCTGGCTTCTCTCTCTCTCTTTTGGCGTTGTTTTTTGGACCTTGATTTTGACCCCTTCCTTGGCCCTTGGGTGTGGGAGGTGGTTGCCCTGCACCCTTGTCGCTTTTCAACCAAACCCAAGCCCTGTCCCTGCCACTTTTCACCGCGCGTTGGATGAGAGTGGCCGCGTTTCAGGCACAAGGACTGGGTACGAGTGTATCTTCCCTGCGTGACATCTATTGGCGGTGGGACCAAGTGTGCCCACGATTCGCCTTTCCCTTGTTGGAGTTGGTGGTGGCTGGATGCGCGCGGGGATGACGTTCTCTTTTGTTCGCTATGGATACTTCTCCCCTCGGCTTACGACTACTGCTTCTCATTCCCAGACTGCCTACTTCTCTCAACACTCGGGTGGTGGGCAACCAGGCCCTCGAGTCCTCTACCACTGGAAGACCGCAACCTGATGGGGTTGACCCCCATGTGGAAGCGGAACGCTTGCAATCTCTTTTTCCGTTGCCGACCCCAGTCCGTCCCTCGACTATGCCCTTGGACCTACACTCTCTGGAGCAGGGGTCTCGCCCCAGCCCACCTTCAGCCACCTTCGGGCAAGTCAAGTTCCACCGAGGACTTGCCCCCACAACCCGGCTTCTTGCTCTCCCCATATGCCCCCCTCACCCGCCGTCAGCCCACCTCCCCACGGAGAGAGCCCGCGGCGGACGGGGGAGCCGGCATTCACGGCCGTCCTATCGACCGTTGAATATCCCAGTCCACTTCGACTCTACAGCCTCCCTCTCCCTTCCAAGTATCCACAAATTCCTGGTGATTCGGCCTACATCTGGGTCCCTCCCGACCAACTCTGAACGGACGTTCCAGGCGATCCGAACCCACAGCAACTCCAGCCGCTATGACGTACGCCCACAGAGGGATGGCTCCCTCCTCGTAAAATCACGCTCAGCCGCAGAGACAAAAGCCCTACTCTCCGTCACTGAGGTCCTTGGATGCTCGGTGTCCGTTTCCCCACACCCTCGCCTGAACCAGAGTCAGGGCACTATTTACGCCACCCGCCTATTGTCGATCGCAGTGAACGAGCTCCTGGAGGACCTCGCACCCCAAGGAGTCACTAAGATTTATCGCTTCACATCCCGACAGGGAGGCACCCCCTCCCCCACCCCACGTCTGCTCCTTACTTTCAATACCTTAATCCCCCCCGACCGCATTGTATGGGGTATGGGAGACCGCGCGTCATGCGAGTTTTCTATCCGCCCATACATCCCAGACCCGACCCGTTGCTTTAAATGCAATAAGTTTGGACACGTTAGCTCCGTTTGTCGACAGCCGCATCAACTGTGTGTTCACTGTGGACAACTCGCTCACCCTGACAGGTGCCCCAACACACCAAATGCTCCAACTGTGAAGGCGCACACCCCTCTTCATCCCGCGAATGCCTTTTCTTCAAGTTCGAGAGGAGGTCCGAGGCCTACAAGTAACGGACTTCCTTAGCCCCCGTGAGGCACGAGACAGGGTGCGGAGTCGGGAGGTGAGGCCGGGGGTGTCTTATGCCGCTGCTCTCGGCTCTATCATCTCGGCACGCCGCCTGGCCTGCCGCCGAAACCCCCCCCAGCCACTGCTCCCTGTCCCCCCAAAGAAAATCCTCGCAGGACCCGACGGTCTCCTGTCCCCCACCATCCCTCCTCTTCCCGCACCTCACCTGCCACGAACCCCCAGGAGTCTGGGACCAGGACACCCAGGTCCCCCACCTCAAACCCTGCCTTCCCAGTACTCTCTGCACACGCCCGAACCTGCCGCCCGGAGCAAGCCGTCGAGGCGGAGACGCCGGAGCGTGTCGCCAGACCCTCCGGCCTTCCAACGTGTCTCTCCCTCTTCCCCTAGAACCAAGAATACGGCTTGGACCCTCACACCGCCCACTACGTCTACTATGTCCATCTCTCCCCACCGCAGAAGTCCCACCACTCTACCCCCACAGACTCTGACAATAGTTGCTGAAATCCATGACCCGCCCCCTACGACGAGACCCAATCTGAACAATATCCTCTCCCCCGAGGATCCAGTGGATGCGGCTCTGGCGCAGCTGCACGGTGTGACCGAGGGGAGCTCGGCCGCGCCCACGGGTCTCATGGATCTGCCCTTGCCTCCTGGTGCCATTTTCTCCACCCCTCCACGAGACCACTCTGGTTCACCTCCTTCCATCCCCATAGTACCTACACCGCCAACATCCCCGGCCCCCTCTTTGTCAGCCACCCTGAGTACGCCCTCCCTCCCACCCGCCCGGTCCTTCTGGTACCCCCTGTCGCCACCTAGGGTCCGCCGTGAGACCCCGGACAGGCGGGGAGGCGCCACTTTTGGGGTTAACGTGCCCCCTCCTGGCCCGACCACAGAAGCCCGCCAAAACACTTCTGACCCTCTGAGCCCACGATGTTCCTCTGTCTGCCGTGATCCACGCCTCCGGTCTCGCTCGGCCGACTCGACCCCGCAACCTCCTCGGGGTTCGACAGGCTGACCCGATTCCTTCCCTGGTGAACGGTAGATAGCCAGCCATGCTCCCGACCCATCCTTCAATTTCGCGAACTCCAGATCTCCCTTTACACTCCAACCTCCTAGCACCTACACCTTTACCCATCCCCCTTCATCAACTAATGGATCCCCCGAAAACCACAATAGTCCACTGGAACTGTAGAGGAATATTCGCGAACTATGAAGGCCTTAACTCCTTGATTGCCACTTCCCGTCCGGTGTCTCTCTCTCTTCAAGAGCTAATCCTGGGGACCATACCCATGCCCTACTGGTTATTCTTGCATCCCCACCCCGCCTCCAACCTGCACTCGAAGGGGAGCTGCCATTCTCGTACACCACGCATTCCCCTTCCACAATCTCTCTATCCGGTCCCCGCTACAGGTGATTGCCGCCCGGCTCTCCCTGGATAGACAGTACATCGTCTGCTCAATTTACCTCTCCCCCCTCCCCCACGCTCAAGTCTCCCGCGATGACCTGGTGGAAGTCGTACAACTCCCCAGGCCCTTCCTACTACTGGACGATTTCAGTCGTCGCCACCCCTTGTGGGGGCGACACACACACCACCTATATGGCCCCAACCCTGATTTCTGTCATGACCGAGCTCTCCTTCGAGTGCCTCAATGATGGCTCTCCTACATTCTACCATGCCACCACCTGCGCTCCATCCTGTATAGAGCTGTCCCTCGTTTCAACTGATGCCCTCCTAGATTTCACGTGGCAAGTCCTCCGAGAGGACCATGGAAGTGACCATTTCCCCATTCAACTCACGCTCAATCGACCCGACCAGACTGTTCGGGTACCGATAAGGTGGATTACTACCAACGCGAATTGTGCCCGCTTCCGCGACAACACGTATACAACCCTTACAACTGCCCATTTCCCATCCATCGACGAGTGCATCGCATATTTCGAGTCCGTCGTTCTAGCGGCTGCAAGCACTAGCGTACCACGATCCTCCGCCTACCCCCGCGCCCGACGGGTGCCTTGGTGGACCCCGGAGTGCGCGGAGGCCGTGCGCGCCAAGAAGAAGGCAACTCGGCGCTTCTACCGACGCGACTCCCTATCCATCGCACGGAGATGCAGCGGGCCAGGGCCATCGCCCGCCGCACAATGAAGACAGCGCGCCGAGCCTCTTGGCGTGCCTTTGTGTCCGGCATCACCGCTACCACATCTTCGGCTACCATCTGGAAGAAGGTACGGGGTGTCGAGAGGAGACATGTCCCCTCCCGACCCGCGATCCTCCGGAATAATGACGGACTCCTATGTGAGCCCAAGTCGGTGGCAAACACCCTCGCTTCTTCCTTCGCAGCCGATTCCATACCCGCCCCTGACGACAGCCCCTCTCCACCGTCCATAGACAGCAACTACAACCGATTGTTTACCATGCGTGAACTACAGGCGGCACTGGCCTCGACGATCCCCTTGTCCAGGTCCGGACGATATTCCGTACGGCATGATCCAGCACATCCACACTACTTAACAGATTTTCCTGCTAGACCTATACAATCGCATATGGATAGAGGGCGCCTTCCCTCTAGGTGGAAGGAGGCCCAGGTCATCCCTATCCCCAAACCCGGCAAAGATTCCCTGAACCCCACAAACTACAGACCAATTGCCCTGACGTGTTATGCCTGCAAAATCCTCGAAAAAATGGTCGCTACGCGATTATCGTTCGTCCTTGAAAATAGCAATTCCTTCCCGGCTACCCAGTCCGGCTTCAGACAATTCCGCTCCACCACTGATCCCCTCCTGCTTCTCAGCCGAGACATGCAGGATGCCTTCGACAATGGATAGTTCGTACTGTCAATTTTTTTCGACATCCAGAAAGCCTATGACACCACCCGTCGAGCAATGATCCTTGGTCAGCTCTGACATCTAGGCCTCGTCGGAGTCATGCCGACCTTCATCAGGGGCTTCCTTTCCTCCCGGACCTTTAAAGTCCGGGTGGGCTCAGTCCTCTCTGACACCTTCGTGCAGGAGGACGGGGTCCCACAGGGAAGCATCCTCAGTGTTCTCTGCTTCTCCGTCGTGATGAACACGGTCTCAAAATGCCTTCCACCCACCATCCGCTCTTCCATTTACGCGAATGACCTTGCGATCTACTTCGCAGGGCGAGAACCGTCCGTCGTTCAACGACAAATGCAGCTCGCCATCTACCGGGTGGAAAGGTGGGCGACGTCGGTGGGTTTCCGCCTCTTCATCCCTAAGTCCAAGTGTATGCTCTTCAGTAGAAGACCCACAACCCTTCCTCTACTCTGTCACATTATACAGCAGTCCTCTTGAGGTGGTACCCTCCACGCGTTTTCTGGGCATGACCCTAGACCGACGGCTCAATTGGGTTCCCCATGTCAAGCACCTAAAGCAATCCCTTCGACGACCCCTCGCTCTCCTGAATCACTTCTCCCACACCACATGGGGTGCAGATCGACGCTCTCTTCTTCGCCTTTACACTTCCATAGTACAGTCGAAGCTGGACTATGGTAGTGCAGTTTACGGTTCAGCCTCCAACGCCCGCCTCCGTATCTTCGACCCGGTACTTAATAGAGGCCTCCGCCTGGCCACCGGTGTTTTCCGCTCCTCTCCAGCCTCCACGTGGATTGCGATCATCTCCCTCTCGCCCTCCGAAGGGGTCTACTCCTCATGAGGACATACCTCGGTGCACAGAGGCTACCTTCTTCGCTTCTGGGCACGGCGGTTTCTGAACTACCACCTCAGGGACGGAGCTGGCACTTCACTGAAGTGGTCCGCTCTTTCCTTGATCTTTTCAACGTGCCTGCCCCCTCAGTTATCCCCATTTCATTCAGCATCTACCCCCCCTGGCTCCTCACCCCTATCAAGTTTTGCAGGGATCTGTGTTCCCTACCGAAGAATACCACGAGCGCCATGATCAGGGGTGCAGTGCTGCCGGAGCGTGCCGGAGCGCCGCTCCGGCACCTCTGCAAGAGGAAGTTTGGAGGAATTACCATAACAAGCAACAAAAAAATTGTCTCCATTAATTATCAACAGTTTCTTACTAGTCTTGTGAACAATTTGCAGCACCGTATGTTCACGACAACATCCATGAAAGGTTCTCAAACTTCTGAACCTCAAAGTATGTATAAATCACTGCTAAATGAAATGTATGTCCTTGAAAAAGACTACTGGCCTGATGAAATACCACCTAATTACGGAGAAGCTGAAATCTCATCTCTCTGTAAGAGGTTTAAGCTTTCTTCTTACTCTGTACTAAATGCCTTTAGAGACTATGTGGAAGATCATGGGCGCCGCATCCCCCAAGATTTACACCCATTACTGAGCTGTTCACAAGTTATTCCTATTAGTACTGCTGAGTGTGAGAGTGGATTCAGTCACATGAACTTGATAATAACAACAACACGCTCAAGAATTCTCATAAATCATGTATCAACGCTTACGTTTGTTAAACTACATGGACCTCCTCTAGTTCAGTGGAATCCTGAGCCATATGCCATATCATGGCTGCGGTACCACAGATCGGCAGATGACACCAGGACAAGAGTTGCTTCAGACCCCCGAAAACATATCACGCCTGACCCTTTGTGGAAATTATTGTGAAACTTCCCACTGGTGGTATTTGGTAAGCACTAAGTAGTTTTAACTTCTTAAATTGATAAAATACATGATTGCTCTTTTTTCTTTATTTGCTTGATAATTATATTTATTTTATGATAATTAGTGAGTGCAAACACGAAATACTTAGTCATCGTGTGGCATATATAGAAACAGGATAGGAAATGGCAGGCTTTTGTCAGGCCCACCAGAGCTCCAGCACCTATAAAATTGGCACTGCACCCTTGGCCATGATATACAGGTCACTCCTCCGCGAACACGCAACCCAACACCCGGACGCAGTCGCCATTTACACAGTTCCCACTCGGAAGCTGGTGTGGCCTCAGCGGTGATTCTGTCCCAGCCGCTTTCCCGGGGCGTCGGGCTGCCCCGCGAGGCCTCCGGTTTTTCGGCGGCACTTTTCGCGATTACGGAGGCCCTCGATATTGTGCGCACCCACTCTGCCAGCTCTTTCGTCATTTATTCAGATTGCTAAAGCGCACTTCTCTCCCTAGAAAGATTTAACCCCCCTCACCCGCTCGTCTGTACCATCCAGCAAACCTTCCACTTTTTAACGGCCTTCCAACACCAGACAGTCCCCTTCTGCTGGGTCCCGGCTCATGTCGGCATCCAGGGTAACGAGGAGGCGGACCGCACGGCAAAGACGGCCTGCTCAGTGCCGGCCACCTCCCGACCCCTCCCCCTTCTCCGACTTCTTCCCGACTTTCCGCTCCCACTTCCGCTCCATATGGCAGCGGGAATGGGACTAGGCCACACAAAATAAACTCCACATGATCAAGCCACAAATAGGATACTGGGCCTCCTCATTCCACCGGTCCCGCCATAAAGAAGTAATTCTAGCCCGTCTCCGCCTAGGCCACACCCGCATCACCCACGGACACCTTATGGCGAAATCGCCAGCCCCACTTTGCCCTACCCGCCATACCCCTATCACTGTCATACACCTCCTGGAATGCCCAAACTTGTCCGCTCTTCGTCGCAGGTGTTTCCCTCTCTCGGCCGAAAATCCCATACTCGCCGAAGGCCCCCACTTTTCAACAGAAGCGATTTTCTTCCTTACTCACTCCCATCTGCTCCATCGCATCTGAAACCATACCCCTCCTACCCACTATCCAGCAACTGACCCTTACTCACTCACCTAGTCTACCACCCCCAGCACAGTAACACCACCCACCCACTGCCTCGCCGAGATATATACCGCTTTCTATAGGTACGAATCGGCGGTAAATTAGAGAATATATATATATTTATATATATAAACGTATGATGTATTAGTGAAAAAGTAATAATAGTCTAAGAACTAGTGGAACTCGAACCCGCGTTGGGGTGATTTCAGAGTCATCGTTCCAACCAATTATGCCATCTAGAATCCCTTAATATCGCACCCACTAAGAAAAAAAAAAAAAATCGTTCAAACGAGGTCAACATATACGCTGCGTATTATGATCATTCGCCATTGAACCCCCTCCCCCTCCCCCACCCCCACCCCCACCCCCACCCCCTGCTTTCGTAGCGTAAATGAACGCTGCGGTTATTTGCACTTAAAAAAAAACCACACTCGTGTCACGCATTAGTCCAGAACTGTTACAAAATATTAGTAAGAAAGTTTTTTTTTTTTTTTTTACATAACCTAACCTACTTTTGGAAGATGATATAGATGCAATAATCCTTATTCGGAGGCCGGCGCACGCGGGATCGACTCGCGACTGACGACTCCAGTCGCGCGTGATTTTTACATTGAGAGAATGGGAGCACATCGTAGCGACCACGACGCGATTCCGAGAGTCGTGAGTCGGAAGACGATCCCTCGCGCGGCCGACCTTAATCTTTTTTTTTATATTTACGAAGACTGAATAGAGAGTACTCGTATGAACATTTGATGATTCGTGGGGATGGAGTACTATCATTTCTATATTTCGTTAACTTTTTCTATATAGTCTTTTAGAACTTTGATTTTTAATAAATTATTTTTAGTGAATCGCATTTTTATCGCACTTTCGTGCGTATTATCATACTGAAACTATTAAGAATGTACGTGTGTGTGTGTGTGTGTGTGTGTGGTGAAGTCGTTCATGAAACTGATGAAAGCTGTTTTGGGAATGAGGGAGTAGACTATATAATATATACGTTGCAACTACGATCATAATATTAAGATTATAGGAAACATTATGCGGTAATTTATTGTAAAGCTACAAAAGACGACGAAGCTAATGTTACTAATAATTATATATACGCAGTATATATATATATATATATATATATATAATATTATATATATATATATATATATATATATGAACTTTATTAAGTTTGTTTGGGGGAAATCGTAAAATTTGATGGTGGAAAAGAACCAAATCTGTTAAAATCTGCTCAAACTTTAAAAAAAAAAAGTATTAAAATATAATAAAAATAATTTAAGTAAAATTAAATAAATTATAAGTGATGAAATAAGGATACTTAAGTTATATACAGGGTGGCCCATAAGTCCCAATCAGTTATAATTAAAATGAAAATCCATCTAGCGGATTTAAATTTTTTTTTGGTATTTTCGCTTTATTTAATTATAACCGATTAGGACTTATGTGCCACCTATAGAATGAAAGTTAATTTATTAACATTGAAGATAATCGTGTTAACAATTTAAAACCTCGTGAAAATGACTGAAGGATATTTACTTGTATATTATTGGTTTGAATTAACCACTTAGTGCCCATTGGTAGGATTTCCTACCGCCAAAATTGTTTGTCATTATTGCATCACTTTTTCTCATATTCACGTGATCTTCGGTATGAGTCATTAATATGACGCAATCTTTTAAATTCTCAAATCGATCCATTAGAAGGAAATATTCTATCAATGACTCGTACCGAAGATCACATGAATATGAGAAAAAGTGATGTAATAATGACAAACAATTTTGTCGGTAGGAAATTCTACCACTGGGCACTAATGGTTTAATAAAACATTGAAAAAAAATATTAAAATTAGTAAAACGATTTGAACAAATTGAACGTTTGATTAAAGCTTATTTTGTAAAGCGGGTAAAGATATTTGGTCCATAACTCGTTAATATATACCTTACTAACTTTGATTTTGCTTCCGCCCGAATAGTTTAAGCTTTTTGCCTCCCCCTTTAGACCTCCGGCTTAACCACCACTCACGACTTCCCGATCAACAGCCCGGTGTGCGAACCACTAGGTTATCCAGGGTACCCATTTATCTGCCAACCAATTTGTTTTTGTACAGAAAGATGAGTAGCTGCGCGAGTTGAGTCCCGCTTGCCATCGTCAGGAATCGAACCCGGGGTAGGTGAATTTGTAGTTAGCGAGGCTAACTGCTACCCCACGGACGCGTAACATTATACGAGACCGGACTTATGGGACACCCCGTATATGAAAGGTGTTTTGTATAAAATTAGAAATTCATTCCGTTTTTGAAAGTAAAGTTTTAATTTAAGATAATTTTTCATTGTCGGATGCAGCTGAAACGTTTTCTCTGTAAAGATTCTCTATCCTGGATTGAATTAATGTGTATAACAAGTGGCGTAATTGACCTACAGCTTATTTGTTGCACCCCTTTTCCCCTTTGTGCCGAGTTGTGAAGTCTCGCTGATGGCGAGGGAAAGCCGTATTCACCTACCGAAGTCGCTCGTTCTTGATGACATTTCAGGCGTTCGAGCCGTGTTCCAATTACCCTTTTGACAGTTGAAAGAATTCGCGTGTGCGTTTAACGTGTGTGCTTGTGCGTGTGCGTAAAAGTCATTTGAAGGACTTGGGAGGTGTGAATCGGATTGAGTTACAGTTGTTGCGCGTTTGAATATGTATTTAGAAAGAGTCAAGCGGTATTTGAGACGCAAAATACAAGTATTTTGCGGATTTTTACAATCCTTCTTTCTCACCCATGAAATAAGGTAATAATTTGGTAGTGTGATGATTTGTTTATTATTTTTATATTCTCTCGCGGAAAAATAGCCGAAATCTTACAGAATTTGGCCGGAGTTTATCAACGTATTTGAAATACCATTTTTTTTATTTGGTCCCAAAATTTAGAACGATATTTTCGTCAGTGTAAATTACTACCTCGTTTCAATCTGGGAAAATGGGATAATTTTGATTTTTGTTACGGTTGGAAATATAAATTGCGAGCGCGCGTGGGCAACTGGGTTATAAGTAAGGTCGGAGTGCGTGATTAATTCATAGATCTGGTGGCGTATTTTTTTTTTTTTTTTTTTTTTTGCGAGGTAATATTTTTGGTACCTCGGAACATTGAAAATGTATATACTGTATAAAAATATCAAGAAACATTTTTGCCGTAAGAAAAAATATACGTTGGTTTTCGTTAGGTTATGCTCTGTTAGATTCGGTTAGACAAGGCTAAATTGGCGAGTACCTCACAATAATGACTTATCGGAATAAACCTCTGAGCCTTCAGTTGCACCCAAAATATCACGCCATTCTCGGTTCGATAACACTTCAGTGAGGGTAAATTAAGTTTGGTTAATTAGGTGCTTGCATATATGGATTTAAAAAAGTAGCTACTTTGCTTATATATATATATATATATATATATATATATATATATATATATGGGAATGAACTCAATGGTTCCCTGAGGTTTTTTGATACACACAGACCGTGCATGGAACAAGGAACTCTTGTAGGAAGATTAAATCCAATGTAGTCCGAATAAGTAATGGTAAATGACAAATACTATAGTTTTTCTTTTTCATGATGCTAGCCCGACGTGGGCAACGGGTCACTCGCAAAGAGGTCCCCAAAATTTACCATTACTTATTCGGACTATAGTGGATTTAATTTTCCTAGAAGAGTTCCTTGTTCCATGCACGGTCTGTGTGTATCATATATATATATATATATATACAGAGGTGTGATCAAAAAGTTCGGTAAATAGTCCCGCAACTAATGAACGCGTCACTAGGTGATGTCAGTGTATATGGATGATGACGTCACCATGGCCACTTGCCAGATATGCCAACAAACAATATTCAACTACGCACCAGTGCGCCGTGTCATTGCTTTGTGTGAGGGCGTTTTTGTGGCGTCTGGCAGTTTTGCAGAAAATGTCGAAATTTGAGCAACGTGCAAACATCAAATTTTGTTTTAAACTTGGTAGGACGGCTACAGAAACGCACGGAATTCTTGCAGCTGTCTACGGAGATGAAGTTGTTACAAACAACACGGACGGACGACCACTTCTTTCATCATCTTCCAAAGATTCGTTTCCTTCTCGAAACCTTCCAAACCACTTGCAAACAGTCTTGTTTGTAGCAACTTCATCTCCGTAGACAGCTGCACATTGCTCAAATTTCGACGTTTTCTGCAAAATCGCCAGACGCCACATAAAACGCCCTCGCACAAAGCAATGACACGGCGCACTGGTGCATAGTTAAATTGTGTTTGTTGGCATCTAGCAAGTGGCCAAGGTGACGTCATTAGCCATACACACTGACATCACCTAGTGACGCGCGTTCATTAGTTGCGGGACTATTTACCGAACTTTTTGATCACACCTCGTATATTGTGTGTATGTATATGTGTATATATATATATATAGTGTGTGTGTATATATATACACGAGGGTATATATAATATATACTCGTAATAACGAGCCAAACTGAGATCTATAGGCTTATTTAGGCTAATCGTAGCTGTCACATATCGTACGAGTAGTGAGCATGACTGCGCAGCTTTCAATTTGTACTCTGGAAGAACAGAGATCCGTGATTCGTTTTTTGTGGGCAGAAGGTGCGAAAGAAGCTGAAATTCACACGCCTTTATGTGCTCAGTATGGGAATAATGTGTTACCACGGCGAAGTGTGTACGAGTAGATTCAAATGTTCAAGGAAGGTCGGACATGTGTGACATGCTCAGCGCTCAGGACGACCGTCAACATCAACCAGTGTGACAAGCAGGAAGAAACCAGAGCCATGATTTTCGGTGACAGAAGATTAACAATGAAAGAAATTGCATCTTCATTAGACATCAGTCAAGGGTCAGCCTATTCGATAGTTTATGAATTCTTAGCTTTCACGAGGTTCGTGCAAGATGGGTGCCCAAACAGTTGACAGAAGCGCGCAAGCGTAATCGTATGGACGTCTGCTCTCGTCTTTTGGCGCGGTATCATAATGAAGGTGAAAACTTTTTGGAGCGCATTATCACCGGAGATGAAACCTGGATTCATCACTGAACCAGAAAGCAAGCGACAGAGCACGCAATGGAAGCATCCAACATCTCCCGTTACAAGGAAGTTCAAATCGCAGCAGTCAGCAGGTAAAGTTATGCTAACACTGTTTTGGGATACACGAGGCCTTATCCTTGAACATTATCTAGAGCGTGGAACTACTGTAACAAGTGCATCGTATTCTGACATGCTTTGGAATGAGTTAAAGCGAGCAATTCGCACAAAACGGAGGAGATTGTCGAAGGCGTTATTTTGTTACACGACAATGCGCGCCCTCATACCGCTGCACAGACCAGAAAATGCCTTCAAGAACTTAAATTTGAAGTTCTCGACCATCCAGCTACAGTCCAGACCTGGCACCTTCGGATTTTTACCTGTTTGGACCGCTAAAAGACGCTTTGAGAGGTCGGCGATGATGACCTGAAGGAGGCGGTACATGACTGGCTACGCACACAGCCAAAAACATTCTTTTGTGATGGCATTAGGAAGCTTGGAAATCGCTGGACTAAGTGTATTGAGAAACGGGGAGACTATGTTGAGAAGTGATGTGTTTATAATCTATCAGATGTGAAAATAAAAAGTGTGGGTACTTATTGAATTGCCCTCGTGTGTGTGTGTGTGTGTATATATATAATAATTTGATTGAATAATTTATAAGATTTGCATTCTTTTTTTAAAGAAATTCATTAAAATTTATTTTGGAAGAGGCTAAAAAAAAAATTACCTATTGAATTATTTACCCCAAAAAAAGAGAAGACTCGCCGGCTAATTTTTGGTCACTCTGTATTCGTACATACCTCTCATTTTTTCTTGTTTATAAGTTTTTTTGTTTTTTTCCTTTTTAAATAATTCGGCACTTGTACAATATATATGAGTATCGCAGCGGGAGGAGATAAGCGACCAAATCGGTGAAATGCGTTTTGTGTTTGAAAAGAGACTTCATTCTTCTCTCTATCACCTCCAGTTGGCAGATAACCCATTTTGTGATTGGAAACATTGTTTCCAAATACAAAATGGATTGGAAAACAAAATGTGATTGGAAACACTGTTTCCAATCACAGAATGGGATATCTGCCAATTGGAGGTGATAGAGGGAAGAATAAGGCGTCTTTTCAAACAGAAAACATATTTCGCCGATTTTGTCGCTTATCCCCTTCTCCCGCTGCGCTACTCAATATAAACAAGGAAATCGATCCGAGCTAACGTATTCGAACTCCACACGCACACACGCGCGTATAAACGTGGTGACTGCAAATTTATCGGCCTTGGGTTCAATTCCAGGCAAAGGCAAGCGGCACTCAGCTCACCCAGCTGTTTCTTTTTTCGTACAAAAGTGAAAAATGGTTGGTTAGGTTAAATGCGTATCATTAATTGTGTGTACCCTGTGAGTCTAGTGGTTAAGACTTTCGGCTACTTATCGGAAGGTCGTGTGGACTTCGTTATTTCTGACTTCCCTGGTGTGTCGTGGTTCGGATTCCACATTAAGTTGTTGGTCTAAGGTGCGGCAACAACCTTGACCTCCTTCAGACACAGCAGTTAGGGCGGAAGCAAAAATAAGGTTTATAACTCGTGTATATTTATTTATTTATTTATTTATTCACATCCGTGATTGAAGGCAGTTATCACGGATAACCCGATTTCACGGTTAACTCCGCCGGTAGGTGGGTGGTACAGCCGCTGTTGCCCACCACAACTGACTGGCACCTTACTTAGCGCGCCACTACACACAGTATTATTCTGTTACAGTATAATGTACAATAAATAGTTTGTACTCGCCACTAGATGTGGAGATCATCCACTCCCGAAAATTGTAACCCCTACCCCTGCTAACATTGCTGCTGTTAATATTAATAGTCTTTGATAGGGCGGAAAGACCCTGACTGAGGCGGGTTGTGATGGGTTGGCGACAGACGAGTCGTGGATGTAAACTTCGCCAAATCACGGTTAACTCAGTGTCATGATCACGAATGAGTGCACAGTGGTCATAATTATTAATCCATGGTTGAGTAAATCACCGATAACCGCGACACACACACACACACACACACACACACACTATAACCTGAAATTGAACCCGATAATCCTCCAAACACTTGAAAATAAGGAAGATAGGATGTCGTGTTCCCAAACAAAAGGTCAGACAAGGGACATCATGAGCTCTGACGAAAAATAGCTTTGTTGCCAGAGGGCCAAGATTAGCCAATTGCCAAAGACCATCAAAAATACAGCTGGTGTCAATATGGACGTATATAAAAGATGAGTAGACATCTGGTTCAGAATATTCCTGATGAGCCGGGTGTACCTACCTACCTGTCTGTAAGGTGGAGAGACTAGGAAAGCAATTCTCGATACCATCAAGCCAGGGATAGAGGTGGGGCTACCAGTAACGATGCTTAAAGGAGCCCGGAGGAAATTGGTGTTAGATTTTTTACAGTTCACCTAAATTCTCCAAGTGTTTAGTGTAATATTGAGAAGGTGGATTGCGTTTGCTTACCATATTACTATTAAGATTTATTAATAACTAAGTTAACATGAATTTCAGTTATTAATTTTACTCCACATAATATTCCGCACCCATTTCACACAGTCACCATCCGCGACTGATATACTATATACAGTATATATATATATATATATATATATATATATATATATATATATATTGCAAACACGCAGTATAATTAACGTAAAGAACGACGCTTGTATAGGAGATATTCCGTGCAAGACGAGAGAGAGCGAAACAAATTTTAAAATGAGGTAACCACCCGGGAATCGAACCCGGGATTTTCCGATTGCCGGTCAGATGCGATAACCATTACACCATGAGCCTCACTCTTCCAAATGCCGTAATTCTTCTACATACTCGCAGAAACCAATGCCCCAAGGGGGCACCTCCCGCATGCCGTAACATTATATACATTTAACTGCAAACACGCAGTATAATTAACGTAAAGAACGACGCTTGTATAGGAGATATTCCGCGCAAGACGAGAGAGAGAGAACGAAACAAATGAAAAATTGAGGAGCTTGGGTGGGAAAAACTTCCATCCTCCATTATTCTCCAGACCTTGCGCCTTCAGATTATCATCTCTTCAGGAGTCTGCAAAACTATCTTCACGAGAAACGGTATACTTCTTTAGATGACCTGCACACCAGTCTTTGTACGTTTTTTGCCTCAAAACCGCCTGAATTTTATAAACATGGCATTGAAAAGCTTGTAGGACGTTGGCAGTCATTGATTCCGATGAAATATATACTGTATATACTAGATTAAGAAGTTTCAGTTGAGTTTTTACTTGTCCTTCAAATTCCGATCTAAAAAACGACATTACTTATGGGATGATATATATATATATATATATATATATATATATATATATATATATAATATGCGGAAACAATACTCGTTTTATCCAGAATGTAAACATTGGTATTGGGAAAAATATAAATAAATATAAAAAAATTGAGTTACGAAGGAATCTGTATCCCCGATTTTATTTTGGCGTGGCGGGGTGAAGGATGGGGGTGAAAGGGAGTGCGGGGGGGAGAGTGGAAGGGAGCGAGTTTGTAAACATCATATCGATGATTTTGTGATGCGTGTTCAATTTTAATGAAAATTTTTTTTTATGGCTTCCATTTTTTCAGGGGTCTTCGAAAGCGTCTTAACACGTTCTCTCTCTCTCTCTCTCTCTCTCTCTCTCTCTCTCTCTCTCTCTCTCTCTGGTTGTCAAATGTGAGTGTTTCCCCTCTTGACGGGACGCGTAAAAATGTTTTCTGTCGCGTTGTGTGACGGGTATAAACATTTGTGAATCGGTTTCGATTCGGCGCACGCCAAGTTGTCATGCCATTTTAACGAGAGTAAGCAACCAATGAACGAGAAATACCCGTTTTCAAAACGTGTCCTCCTTCAATGAAAATTGATATTGAATTTACGATCGAGTTTGTCGAAACGTAATTTAACTGTAATTATTATTCGTTATAATTATAAGTTTATTTGCGGGTATAATGATCTTGGCGAACTGTAATTGGAGACCCATCCTCCACATCATTACGAAGGTTTTATAAGTTATTGACATATATATATATATATATATATATATATATATATATATATATATATATATATACCCCCTCCCCGCGGGCGGTCTTTCTGGGGTGGATCGCCCGCGGGCTCCTGCCTCCATGTGGCGAGGGGGGTCAGCCGCGGCTGGGGGCCCTGCCGGGTCCCCGCCCGGTTGCGAAGTAGATTTTTAACATACCCTGCTATTCTACAGTCCCCTCTTTCCTGTCTTCCCCTCTTTCCCCTCTTCCTTGCCCCCTCTGTTTTTTTTTTTTTCTGCTTTCTCTTCTCACTTCGCGCGCCCCGTGGGCTGCCGGGGCTGATCGCTGGGGGTCTCGCTCCCATGGTCGGGGCCGGACTAAGTTGGCTGGTAGGGTGCCCGGGCCTGGGACCCTGGGGGGCCTTGGTCTTTGCTGCCGGCGGGGGAGAACTCTCGAGGCTGTAAGGGCCCCTTTTGAAACGGGGGTACCCGCATGGGACGAGGCACCCATCCCCCGCCGGCGTGCGCTTGGTCCCCTTGGGCCCCGGGTAATCGGTTCCCGCGGCCCCGGGCGCGAAACAACAAAAATACTGTTTATGGGTTCTCTTACTAAACTTCACTCCCCTCTTGTTGACGACTCTGGCCCGCCCTTGGATTTGGATCAGACTACTACTTCTGGTCGTTCAGCGGCCTCTGCCTCCGCTGGATTGACCCTCAAGCCGTATGGCCCCCTCTCGTCCTCTGCGGTGTCTGGCTCTCGTGGCCGGACTCGTGGTGGCCGTAGGGCGGGGTCTTCGCGGCCCTTGTTCTCTCGCCCACTCTCGGTTACCGTTACACATGGACCTGTCTCTGCTGTCAATTTCTGTCCAGTGGACAGGTTCCTTGTTCTCCGCCCTTCCGCTGGCTCCCTTCCGGGCAACTCGGAACGGGTGTTTCAGCGCCTTAAGACGATAGGGGTTCCCTGTCGTTATGATATCCGCCCTCTGAGGGATGGGTCTCTTCTTTTGAAGTCCCGTTCTTCGGGGGTGACTGGGTCCCTTCTACAGTTGCAGGATGTCTTGGGTTGCAGAGTTTCTGTGACTCCCCATCCGCAATTGAATAGCTGTCAAGGCACCATTTTCGCTTCCCGTCTGCTGTCAATCCCGGTTGGCGAGTTGCAGGAGGATCTTGCCCCCCAGGGGGTAACGAAGGTCTTCCGCTTTTCGTCGCGCCGGGATGTGTGCTCTTACCCCGTCCGCTCGTCTGCTCCTGACCTTTGACTCCCTTGTGCCTCCGGCCCAGGTGTTCTGGGGCATGGGTGATCGCCGGTCGTGTGAGTTTTTCGGTGCGACCATATGTGCCTGACCCGGTTCGCTGCTTTGGCTGCAACCGATTCGGCCATGTTAGCTCTGCGTGCCGCCGTGAGGGTAAGCTATGTGTCCGCTGCGGTGGGCCTGCGCACCCTACCCCGTGCACGAAGCCCCCGCGTTGCTCAAACTGTTCGGGGGCCCACCCTTCCTCTTCCCGGGACTGTCCCGTTTTCAAGTTTGAATTTGAGGTGCGGTCCTTAAGGACTACCGAATTCCTTAGTGCGCGGGAGGCGCGCGATAAGATCCGTGACCGGGAGCCGCGGCGGGGGTTGTCCTACGCTGCGGCTCTTGGCCCTGGCGGGCCTCGGGCCCCTCCCGTGCTACCCCGGCGTCTACTGGAGTGGTGCCCCCCCTGGAAGTCCCGGGGGTTGGTGGTCCTCCTGGCGCCGCGGGTCCTTCTTGTTCCTCTGTCTCACTTTCTGACATCCCATCTGCTTCCCTGCCTACAAGTGCCCCTTCTCCCCCTCCGGCCTTGGGGTCTGGATCCTTGCCTACTCGTCTCTCGGGTGGGGAGGGGGATGCCCCGAAGGAGAGGAGGAAGCGTCGCCGTGGTCGGAGTCCTTCCGACCCGACCCTGATTGCTGCTCGCCTTGCTTCCCCTTCTTCCCCGTCTTCACCGGAGGGGAAGCGGCGCGCTGTTCCTGATCCGCTCGGGACTTCCCCCCCCCCTATACGGAGCGCTGGTGGGGCGTCACCTCCCGGTGCCCCGACCAGTGTCCGGGTGTCGGTCGAGGTGCATTGCCCCATGACACCCTCGATTACTGACTCTGTTCCCATGATAGACCCGGTCGAGAGGGGCCTGGCCCTCCTTCATGGAGTCTCTCTCTCTCCGGCTCCTGCTGAGAGTGGTCGGGTCTCTCCCCTGGATCTACCTCTCCCACTTGTGGTCGACCTTTCCTCTCCCCCCCGTCAGTGCTTGTCTGGTTTGACGAGCCCTCGAACAGCTGGTTCCCCCCGGTCCCCCTCTTGTGGGGAGTTGGGGGTTTCGGCTGGGCCCGACTCGTCGTCTCTCCCCCCGCCGGGAGAGCCCCCCTCTGACCTCCCTGTTCTACTCTCCACTTCTCGTCCTACTACGGGTGCAGCAGATGCGGAGTCGGTGGCCCCTACCCCCCCAGTTCTGGGTGAGTCGGGGAAACCGATTCCGTCCCTGGTTACGGACCGTTGAGTTTGCTGCTCAGCTTGGTCCGTGGCTATTTCGCTGTTTTCTCTGCCTCTTATAATGCCGCTTCCCCTTACAGTTCCATCTTGCATTGGAACTGTAGGGGGCTTTTAGCTAACTGGGAACCTTGCCTCCCTGCTGGAGAGCGAGCGGCCTTCCTGTGTTTGTCTCCAGGAGACTATCCTGGCTGCGCGGGGACTCCCTCGTCTCTCTGGATATGTTGGTTTCCCTTGCACCCCGGATGAGCGCACACGCCGGCGGGGTGCGGCGATTTACGTGCATCATTCGTTACCATCGCGTGGTGTGCCTCTTCGCACTTCCTTGCAGGCTGTGGCTGTGCGGCTCTTTTTAGATCGCCAGTACACTGCCTGCTCGGTTTATATTCCTCCTCATGACCCTCCTTCTCGCGACGCGGTTCGCGAATTGGTGCTGCAACTACCCCGACCGTTTCTCCTCCTCGGGGACTTTAACAGTCGCGACCCGGCTTGGGGTGATGTTCGGTCGACTAATGTTGCTGGGATTTTACTCTCCTTAATGGAGGAACTTTCCTTTGCGTGTCTCAATTCCGGTGAACCTACTTACTTCCACGAACCCACGGGTTCATTTACCTGTATTGATCTCTCCATGGTGTCCCTCGATGCCTTACTCGATTTTTCGTGGAAGGTGTTGGGGGACTCTTATGGCAGTGATCATTACCCAGTCTGTCTTGAGCCGGTCGGTCCGCAGCCGGGCGTTTCATCTCGACCGAGGTGGTGCCTTGCGCGGGCTGACTGGCCATCTTTCAGAGCTCGTTCCGTCATTGTCCGTTCGGTGTTGAGCTTTGGCTCGGTGGATGAGAGCTTGGAGTTCTTCGAGCGGGTGGTGATGGGCGTCGCGGAAGACTGTATTCCTCGTTCTTCCGGTAACCCGCGGACTCGTAGCGTCCCGTGGTGGACTCCAGCATGTCACCAGGCGGTGTGCGAGAGGAAGAGGGCAACGCGCCGCTTCCACCGCACCCGGCGCGCGGGCCACTTGATTGAGATGCGGCGGGCGAAGGCTTTCGCCCGCCGGACTCTCAAGTTGGCCCGTCGGGCCTCTTGGCGTGCTTTTGTGTCCGGCATCTCCTCATCTACCCCTTCTGCTGCTGTGTGGCGGAAGGTACGTAGTATCGAGGGGAGGCCGGTCCCTGCTAGTCGCCCTGTCCTTCGGGACGGGGACGGCTTCCTTTCGGATCCTGCTGCTGTGGCTGATCGGCTGGCCGGTGCTTTTGCTGCGGTTTCCCGTTCGCCTTCGGCTGCGAATCGCCCTTTATCGGAGGTCACGTTCCCGCCCCCTGGGAACGAGCCCTATAACCATCTCTTTCCGATGCGGGAACTTCGGGCTGCTTTGGCAACCCGTCGTTCTTCCGCTCCTGGCCCTGATGACATTCCGTATGACTTTCTTCGGAATCTGCACCCGATGGCCCTGCACTTCTTGCTGGATCTTTTCAACCGGATGTGGGTTGAGGGGTCGTTCCCTTCCCGTTGGAGGGAGGCGATTGTGGTCCCGATACCTAAGCCGGGGAAGGATCCGGCGGAGGTGGCGAGCTATCGGCCTATTGCTTTGACGAGCTGCTTATGCAAGCTCCTCGAAAAGATGGTGGCCGTCCGACTTTCCTTTACACTGGAGTCGCTTGGGTTATGCCCCCCGACCCAGTATGGTTTTCGTCGATTTCGGGGTACTCTGGACCCCCTTCTCCTCCTTGGCCATGATGTACGGGAGGCATTTTCCCGCCGGAATCTTGTTCTGGCCGTCTTTTTTGACGTCCAAAAGGCCTATGACACGACCCGTCGGGGAGTGGTCATGGACCGTTTGAAGTCTCTTGGTTTTGTGGGCTTTTTGCCCACGTTTCTTCGCAACTTCTCTGCCGTCGCACTTTCCGCGTCCGTAATGGGGCGGCCCTATCTGCCCTGTATGTTCAGGAGGGGGGTGCCCCAGGGGTGTGTGTTGAGCGTCTCATGCTTCAACCTAGTTATGTCTGCGCTACCGGGAGCTCTTCCGCCCTCGGTGCGCTGTTCCATCTATGCAGATGATCTGGCTGTCTATGCCGCGGGGACGAGTCCCCCCCTCGTGGAGAGGCAAGTCCAACTCGCGGTCAATCGGGTTGAACGCTGGGCGTCGTCGGTGGGCCTTACGTTGTCTTCTCCGAAGACTTCGTGTGTGGCCTTCCTTCCGTCGAGGAGACGGGGATCCGGCGCCATCCCGGCCTTTAACCTTACACTCGGGGGTCAGCCTCTGGCCCTCGTTTCATCAGTACTCTTTTTGGGTATGGTTTTCGACAGCCGTTTGAGCTGGGTTCCCCACCTTCGCCGGCTGCGCGAGTCCGCGAGACGTACCCTGGATTTGCTGGACATCTGTCGCATACTACATGGGGCGCGGATAGGCGGACGCTCCTCCGTTTGTACGTGTCCCTGGTACAGTCCAAATTAGACTATGGGAGTGTGTGTATGGCTCCGCCTCCCGCACGGCCCTTCGGATACTGGATCCGGTCCTCTCTAGAGGACTGCGCATGTCATCTGGCGCCTTCCGCTCCTCTCCGGTTGATAGTCTGCAGGTGGAGTGCGACATCCCTCCCTTGGAGGATCGGAGGTCGTTCCTCGTTGCTAAACACTATCTCCGGATCCTCCGTCTTCCCACCTCTCCTCTGTTCCAGGTGGTTGAGAGGGCGTTCTGCCGGGATGGGGTTGGTATTTCACCGACACGGTGACCTCCCTCCTCGATGGTATGGGCACTCCCCCTCCATCCGTTATACCGGTCTCTTTCAGTGGTGTTGCACCTTGGGAGAGCACCCCTGTTGCGTGCTGTAGGGCGTTGCGCCCCGTTCGCAAGACCGAGTCGGACTCTGCCTTGCTTCGGTCTCTTTTCCTGCAGCATGCGGCGTGTCACTCTGCATGTTGTTGCGATCTTCACGGATGGTTCGAGGTCGTCGGGGGGCGTTGGATCCGCGGCTGTTCCCCAGTCGTCTGTCCTTGCTCCCCGATGTACCCGTCTCCCTGATGAGGCTTCCGTTTTTACGGCGGAGCTCTATGCCATTCTGAGCGCTCTGGAGGTGGTGCGGGAGCATCCGGATGGGTCGTTCGTCATCCATTCGGATTCCCGCAGTGCCCTGGATGGCCTGGAGTGTTTTGACTCTGTCCACCCGCTGGTCCGACGAATCCAGCTACTGTACCATACTCTTGTCGCTTTCGGTGGCAAGGAGGTGGTATTTTGCTGGGTCCCAGCACATGTTAACGTGGCTGGAAATGAGGCTGCCGATCGAGCTGCCCGTTCCGTGTGCCGACTGCAGGTTTCACCTGTGTCCCTCCTTTTTCTGATTATATCCCTGGCTTCCGTAGGTTTTTGCGCTCCCGGTGGCAGAGTCGCTGGGATGGCGCTACGGACAACAAACTTTGCAAGATTAAACCCAAGTTGGGATGTTGGGCCTCTTCCTTCCATCGGTCGCGCCATAAGGAGGTGGCTCTGGCCCGCCTCCGTATTGGCCACACCCACCTGACCCATGGCTATTTGATGGCCGGGGATCGGGTGCCCCGATGTCCCAATTGTGACGTCCTCCTTACAGTTGCCCACCTTCTGGTGGAGTGTCCGCTTTACTCTGCGCTGCGCGCAGAGTATTTTCCCTTTTTGGAGAACGTTGGGCTTTGTGATAGGCTTGGCGCTCTTCTGTCTGAAGGTTCCTACTTTTCGATAACCGGGTTGTTCTCCTTCCTCTTTCGCTCCCGACTTCTTTACCGGCTGTGACCCCGCTATGATCTTTTTGCTTTTCCCCCACCTCCTCCTCCTCCCCCCCCGTCTATTGTTCATTTCCGTTAGTTGTTCCATACTCTTCGTTCTGTGTTCGCTCTGCTATCCACCTTTCTTTTGGTGGCCATGAGCGGTCATTCTTTGAAACAAAAAAAAAAAAATAATATATATATATACACACACACACCTCGTTAATGTTCCGTGTGTTGATCTCTTCACACGAAGGTCAAGCTGGTGGCCCCGCCTCTAGGCCTGGCTTGGTGGAGGAACGAGTTGCTTTCTTGCGCTCTCCATCGCACATAGCCAGGTACACCCGCCTCATTTTGTACCGTCCTGAGCCAGGCATCTAGTCATCTAGTCTTCTCTTGAAGACTTCAACTTTGACCCCTGTAACGTTTATGAGGTCCTTTGGAAGCTGGTTAAAAAGTCTTGGCCCCCTGATAACCAAGCTATTTTCCTTCAGTGTTGACGAGGTCCCTTGTCGGGCCTTTAATTTGGGAACACTACACATCCTGCCTTTCCTATTTTTCAGTGTTGTTTGAATGGTAATTGGGTTTAGTTTGAGGTTTGGTACTAGTTTTTCGATAATTTTCCATGTGTAGATTATGATGTACCTTTCTCTTCTTCTTTCCAGGGAGTACAAATTTAGTTTACGTAGTCTTTCCCAGTAGTTGAGTTCTTTGCAGTTTCTTCTAGTTTGTTTCATCCTTTTTATATAGGGACGTCAAGACTGAGCAGTATTCAAGTTTTGGTATGATCAATGTTTTTAGCAGTGGAATCATTACTCTCCTGTCCCTTCTTTTGAACGTTCTTAGTACCTGTCCCGCGACTCTTTTTACTTTATTTATCGCTATCTGATTTTGTGTTTCGAATCATCGGTCATTATTTACCCCCAAGTCGACTGCTTTCGTGCTTCTCTGACTTTCCTGTCTATCTGGAGCATAATATGCAGTCTAAGTTCCTCGTTTCTACCATATCTCAAGAGCTGAAATTTCTCAGTGTTAAATGTCACGTTGTCGTCTTCCGACTATTTGTATATTTTGTTCGTGTCCTTCTGCAAAGCCTCCGCTTCATTTGCATCGCTGATTTTTCTACTGATCTTTGTATCGTCCGCAAAGGATGTTACTATACTGTTGCTGTTTACTCCACTCTGTCTTTTAGCATGATAATGAACAGGAGTGGGACCAGTACTGTACCTCTTGGTACTGAGCTGCGTTCTTCCGATTCTGATGATGATAGACCTTGAATTTTGACGACCTGTAGACGTTCTCTGAGGAAGTTGTAGATCCATTTTTCCCCCCTCTGCCAGTTATTACCATGTATTTCACTTTATATGTGCTATTATACCATGATCACATTTGTCGAAAGCTTTAGCAAAATCCGCGTATATGACATCGTAGTTGTCATTGCCTTCCAGTGCATCTCGGATATTGTTATAGTGATATATATGAATATTTATTTGTGAAATAAATGTTAGTTGTTTTTACAGTATTTGTTATTACAGTAATAATTTTAACACAAAATAAGTACCGTAATTGTCAGTTGGACTAAATATTTTATCTAATTTTGACTCCGAAGCTTTTGGCTTGACTGGGCTCTCTGATTAATTAAAGCTAAAACCTTGCTTCATATGTTATGTATCTAAATAAGTATTAAAAAGTATTAATTAATTTAAAAATACGTAAACGAACTAAGATGAAAATTATTACAAATGGTTTAAATCAGTGACGTCATTAAAGTCATTTGTAAAAATATTTTCATTTGTGCGTTTATTTGTAAAATAGATATTAAAATATTAAAATTTGTGACGTTACAATAATAAATAATAAAATTTAAGGTGAAATAATACATTGTTTCGCCTCAATCGAGTGGTTGAGTTGGGGGGGTGACTAATGAGTGGGGATAAACTATTAAAGACTAACGAGGCAAACGGGGAATTCACAGAAAGCGAAGAGTTTAATTTTTTATTATTATTGATTCAAACGCGTAATAATTAATTATTTGAACGATGTTGATGAACTGTCGATAAGTATGAACCGCTCTTGACCTTGCCATGGCCGAACCTTCTACCCTGACTACGGTACTACACGTCACAGGGCCGTCAGGGACCTGTCAAACCTTTTCCCAGTCTCGACTCGCGTAACCCATTTTGGGGGGATCCCCTGAAGGGGTGGGAGAAAGGGTAGCCTTACGTAACTTTTCTTTAACCGTAGAAGGCCAGTGTGCGACCGCCCGCACGGCGATTAGTGTCGGGTGTACATAACCCCATAATATGAATTCCATTTACAGCTTGAAATAAACTGTTTATTGTTACTAAAAAAATAATAAAAATTAACTCGCGTACAGTGAAAGTCATCATTTCCGGAAAAGCAAACTTGCTTTTATTTTAATAAACCACGCTGGTCTTCTGCGGTTAAGGAATTCACAGGGAAATGGGGACGGGGAACTCTTGAGATACACACACACACACACACACACACACACACACACACACATAATGGTAGCGCGTCCAACCGGCAATTGGAAGGCCCTGGGTTCGATTCCCGGGCGGTTCGCCTCATTTTTCATTTATTCGTTATCTCTCCTCCTCGTGTGCAGAAACGTTCCTTAATACTTATATCGTTTCTATTCATATATATATATATATATATATATATATATATATATATATAGGGTGTCCCAAAAAAAAACTATATACCCTTTATAGCATCATATATTTTATAATTTAAAAAAAACTGAACAATATATTGTTATAGCAATTGCCAATGAAAGGTAAATTAGTAATCTAAGTGATCAAAATGTTATAGCGAATTGTTTGCATGTAAAATTTAATTAACTACGCCAAGTGCTCAAAATGTTTTCCGGCGGCATGAATGCACTTTCAATACAACAAAATCGTGTGGTCTGATAAAACTACCTTCAAGCTGAATGGCACAGTAAATCGACACAACTGCAGGTACTGGTCACTCGATAATCCACACGTTTATGTGGATAAACATGTTAATTTACCAGGATTAACAGCATGGTGTGGTTTATCATCCAGGGGTTTGGTTGGACCATTTTTCTTTAATGGGACAGTTACCGGTGCCGCATATCTCGACATGCTGCGGACAGAAATTATACCTGCAGTTCGGAAGTTGTTTGGAAACGACGACTTTTACTTTCAACAAGATTGAGCCCCCCCCTCATTATCATTGTGATGTGAGAAGGTACCTCGATGAAACGTTGCCTAACCGTTGGATAGGACGAAGAGGAAGCGTTGAGTATCCTCCACGTTCACCGGTTGTCTCCACTTGATTTTTACTTGTGGGGCTACCTGAAGGATGCAGTTTATGGTACAAGACCCGCAACACTCGAACACCTTAAGGATGCAATTAGGGAAAAGTGCGGGACCATCACAGCATCCACATTAGTCCATGTCTGCGAATCAGTTAGTCGACGCATTCAAAAGTGCATTCATGCCGCCGGAGAACATTTTGAGCACTTGGCGTAGTTAATTAAATTTTATATGCAAACAACTCGCTATAACATTTTGATCACTTAGATTACTAATTTACCTTTCATTGGCAATTGCTATAACTATATTATTTGTTTTTTTAATTATAAAATATATGATGCTTTCAAGAGTATATATTTTTTTTGGGACACCCTGTATATATATATATATATATATATATGTAAGGTTCATCTTCCTTTCGTTGAGGGAATTAAGTAGGGTGTGGTCACCCACCGTGGGAAAAAGGAAAAACGGAAAGAAAACAGTCGGTCGAATAGCGGACAGAAGTCTTAGTAATACTTTTTCATTTACAGAGCTTTCGTCGGTAGCTTAATTGTATATTCATTTAGCATAAAATTGTGTTACAAGAACCTGTTTCTGTGTTTCAGGAACATTTTTGCGGGTTTGTGCAGGTGACGGCACAATAAGCACGCGGTAGACCTACGTTATAATTTATTAATTTCCAAACGCTCGTTTTTAACTAATTAAGAGCATGACACCCCCGTCAAGTACTTGCAGTCACTGTGAGTGGAAATTTGCCGCTTACGCGTTTACAATGGCTAATAATAATGAACAGTTAGTTTGCAGGTGGTGCTCAAGCATGGCAGTCCCGAGGAACGAGTTAGAACGTGAGAGGGAGGCCAGAGTGAGGCTTGAAGAAAGCGTGATGCTCCTGACGGCAAAATTAGAATCCCTTGAGACTCCAGTTACGACCCCTTCTGCCTCAGTTTCTACAAATAATATAAATAGTACTAATAGCCCTCTCTCTTCCCCTAGTTCCCAACCCTTCGTTCGAGTGCGTAATGAAGCCCCATTGAGAAAACCTAAGACATGTCTACCAGTAATAACAAACAATAAGTTTTCTGTTTTGGGTTTCGAAGATGCTGATGAACCGGAAATACGACTCGTTGGCGATTCCATTGTTCGAGGGCAGTTCGAAGAATTCTGTGGGAGAAACCCTCGTCGTAGGCGCCGTTACTGCTACCCTGGTGCAAGGGTGGAGGATATAACTAATAGTGCTGACCATTTTACAGACGGTACGGTACCTCTGAGGACACAACGTGCGTTATTCATGTCGGTACAAATAACGTTTTAAATTCGAGATCGGAACTGCTGGCTAGGTACAGGGACTTACTAGAGCGACTAAAGGAAAAAACTAAGGTTGTTTTAACAGGTATATTTCCTCGAATTATCCAACGTAGCGGTTTCTACAGCAAGGCGACCTATATCAACAATAACCTAAAGTCTCTTTGCCAACAGGAAGGAGTATATTTTGAGAATTTTTGGAACAGTTTCTACGGCAGGAGGGACTTGTTCCTCGGAGATGGACTTCATCTTAATGACGTTGGAGTTGCGCACTTAGGAAGACTATTTCATAATACTGTGTCTTCTTTTCAGGCTGCCGTAACTCGAACGGTCCCAGCGTAATTTCCACAAATTTCCACAAATTTCCCCTGCGCTCGCGAAGGTGTCGCAATTACAAACAATTTGAAGGTTCCATCCTTAAATGCTCGTAGCCTACGAAATAAAATAAACGAATTTTTTTCTTTAATTGCTTGTAAAGACTATGATTTAATTGCGATAAATGAATCGTGGCTTAGCACTGAAACACGTGACTTTGTAGGGGGAGTATAAAATTAGAGGTTATAGACTTTTTGTTAAAAACAGAATAGGTAGGCGAGGAGGCGGTGTTATGTTGTATATCAAAGATAATATTACGAACGTTATAGAAGTAAAGCACACAATTCCAGAACCGATAGATTCGACTACAGCAGAACTTAAATTGAACGATTTCAAACTTGTTGCGTTATATATAGGCCCCTAATCAAACAGCTGATACGGACGAAGTGTTATATCGTGAACTAAAGAGAATAATAGGTAGTGAGCAGGCTTTAGTTATGGATGACTTTAATTGCGCCAACGTGAATTACGATACAATGCAGGGAGACCTGGAAGGTAATCGTTTAGTTAATTTTCTCGAGGATAGCTTTCTTATTCAAAAGTTTGAGGAGCGTACGAGGTTGGACAGTATTTTACATTTAGTAATAACTACGGATGATAGGCTAATCACTGATCTTCAAGTAATAGAACCGTTGAGCAATAGAGATCACAATATGGTAGAGTTTGTCTTCTCAGTAAGTCACTCGAAACCAACTAACTCGACTAAAATTTCTAACTTCCAACACGCAGACTTTTGTAAATTTCGAAATAAATTGTCACACGTCAATTGGGAAAACGTAATGGGGATCTCCAACGCGAAACTAATGTGGGAATCGTTTGAAACAGTATTTAGGACTATAAATGAGGAATGTATACCGTACAAAATTAAGCGTGCGAAAGTAAACAACAAGCCCTTGTGGTTTACTCCTAGAGTAGGAGACATTATAAAGAGTAGGGATAGGGCTTATAGGCTACATAAGTGCGATAAAGACAATTTGTGGTTACGAAACAACTACATACCTCTAAGGCGTGAAGCGAAAAGTGTTATAAAAAAGTCCAAGCGCGAATTTGAAATCTCCATAGCTCGTGACGGTAAAGAAAACCCCCAAGCGATTCTTTCAATACGTCAACAATAGAAATCCAGTAACAAGTGTCTTGGGGCCGTTGAAAAATGTTAACGGAGAGCGAGTTTCTGAAAACAAGAAAATGGCTACCTTGTTAAACGAATTTTTTACGTCAGTTTTTATTAGAGAGATGTAACGAATATCCCTACGGTCATAGACATAATGCCTTTTGATAATGGTAATATTTTGGATAATATTGTGCCGCTAACAACGATTTTTAATGCGTCTATTTCTGAGGGGTGCGTCCCAGATAATTTCAAATTAGCAAACGTAACGCCTATCTTTAAGAAAGGCGATAAAGGTGCGGCGGGAAATTATAGGCCAATCAGTTTAACGTCTGTTTGTAGGTAAGCTACTGGAATCAATAATTAGGGATCGTATAGTCGAACACTTAGAATTGCATAACTTAGAAATACGCAGCACCGTTTTAGGCGAAACAAATTTTGCTTAACTAATCTTTTAGAATTTTTTCAAAGCGTGGTTGACGTTCACGATAGTCATCGGGCGGTTGATGTAGTGTATTTAGATTTTCAAAAAGCGTTTGACACCGTACCCCACAGAAGACTCATTGAAAAAACTAAGACTCATGGAATCGGGGGTGTAGTAATAAATTGGATAGAAGAGTGGTTGCGAGGTAGGAAACAGGGTGGTCGTTGATGGAGCGGAGTCGTGTTGGGCTAATGTAGCGAGTGGCGTTCCTCAGGGTTGTGTATTGGGCCCCTTGCTTTTTCTTATACTGAGTGATCCAGATAAATGGGACCCATAAAAAAAAAGCCAAATATTCTTAATATTTAATTCCTTTCATAAAAACTATATCATTCGAAAGAGTAGAGTTACAAGTTTATTATGAAATATTTATTTTTTAAAAATGACTCCTTTCGAATGTGCTCCATTAGTTGCTAAGCATTCCAGTGTTCTCGCTTGTAAGTTCTGCATCACTTTTGCAAGAGTGTGCGGTGGTATGGCCTGTATCTCATTTGTGATGGCGGCCTTCAATTCTTGCAAGGTCGTTGGGTTATTTCTGTAGACCCTACTCTTTAAATATCCCCAGAGATAATAATCTAAGGGAGAAAAATCCCGAGACCTTGCGGGCCATTCAACGTCTACAAATCTTGAGATTAACTCTCCTGGAAACGTTTGACGCAAAACTGCCATGCAGTTCCTCGTGGTATGGCAGGTAGCTCCGTCTTGTTGGAACCAGTGGTTTTCTAGACAAAGATCTCTTAATTTAGGAATAAGGAAATCGGTCAACATTTTTTCGTAGCGATCACCATTTACAGTGACCGTGTTTCCGGTGGAATCCTCGAAAAAGTACGGCCCTATGATCTGAGATGCAGTAAGACCACACCAAACAGTTACACGCTGACTATGCAACGGGACTTCGGTAATATTCAATGGATTTTCTGTTGCCCAGAAACGACAATTTTGTTTGTTTACAGTTCCATTCAAGTGAAAATGGGCTTCGTCTGACATAATCAAAGTTGCTAGAAAATTGGTGGTGTCATTTACCTTCTGTTGGATCCATTGACAGAATTGTCGTCTTCGTGCGAAATCTCCATCGTTTAGTTGTTGCACTGTTTGAATTTTATATGGAAAGAGCATTAAATTTTGCTTGAATATACGGTGTGTTGTTCCATATCCAACTCCTAACAGCTGAGAAGCACGTCTGATGCTTATGTTAGGATTATCCTGTACAATTTCATGAGTTCTGTTAATGATCTCGTCTATCCTTGCTGTGCGCACTCTTCCAGTTGGTTTTCTTTTTCCAATGCTGCCAGTTATGGAAAAATTTCTGACACACCGACGGATTACTTTCTTAGAAGGTGATTTTGACATCTGAAAATTTGTCTTGAAAGATCTTTGAGCTGAAACTACACTTCTTCCATGCTCATAATATTGCTCAGTTGTGAAACGCAGCTGTTCCACAGTCCATGCAGTCATCTTGAAGGATTAGTTTTAACTAACACTTTTATTTTTTTTTGTATCTTATCTTGTCTTGTATTGTCAAAACCTATACAATCCTGTACAAACTTGTAACTATCCTCTTTCGAATGATGCGTATGATTTTATAAAAGGACTTATACTTTAAGAGTTACAGGGGTTTCTTTTGGGTCCCATTTCTCTGGATCACCCTATATATATTAACGATTTAGATGTCGGCGTAGTCAGTATAGTTTCAAAGTTTGCGGATGACACGAAGCTGGGTGGTAGGGCGATTAATGACGAAGATAGAGGTAAAATCCAGGAAGATCTGAATAAAATCGTTAATTGGTCAGTCACATGGCAAATGAGATTTAACGTTGATAAGTGCAAAATTTTACATATAGGTTCGCGTAACGGTAATTTTGCGTGTAGTATGTCAGGGAAGGAGTTAACAAGCGTAGAGCAGGAAAAAAAATTTAGGAGTTATAGTCACTGGTGATTTAAAAGTAGCGAAACAAAATACAGCAGCGGCCAATAAAGCGAACAAAGTGTTAGGTTTTATAGCTCGGAATTTTGAGTACAAATCGCGCGATATTATAGTTCCTCTTTATAAATCATTAGTTAGACCCCATTTGGAGTACGCGATCCAATTTTGGAATCGGCATATGCGCAAAGATATAGACAAACTGGAAAGAGTTCAAAGACGAGCAACTAAGATGATTCCGTCGCTTAGGTCAAAGTCGTACGAGGATAGGCTTAAGGAGTTGAAATTGACTACACTCGAGACTAGAAGGCTAAGGGGTGATCTAATCCAGGTTTTCAAAATTATGAATGGGTTCGATAACGTAGATAGAGATAGCTTTTTCGAAATATCTCAATATAATAGGACTAGAAATAACGGGTGTAAGTTGACAAGTAGAAGGTTCGAGACAGCAGTGGCCAAAAACTTTTTTACGCATAGAATAGTAAATAGCTGGAATAGTTTGCCGGTAGAAGTAATTAATAGCACGTCTATAAACATGTTTAAAAATCGATTAGACGCATATGTTGATAGATTGGGTATAGTTTAAGGTAGTAAAATTAAGGCTTTGTGGTTCGGAACCCACGTAAAATTGTAGGTCCCCTCCGCCACCACGGAGGACATGCACAATACACAATTATGAACACAGTTAGGTAGACCAGCCATGAGTGGATCCTAGAGTCTTTGTTGGTCTGAAACATTATAACATATATATATATATATATATATATATATATATATATATATATATATATATATATATATATATATATATATATATATGCCCTTTTAAATAGAGGCGAATCGGTTGTTCCCGAACTTAAAAAAAAATATATATATATATATATAATTAATAATACTGTCAGTTGGGCTTATTTTATATAATTTGGTTCTTTATCTTTAGGCTTTATTGGGCTCTCAAATTAGAGATAAAATATACTTTATATAAATCACGTTTAAATTATGATTAATACACAAACGAATCAATAGTGGAAATACAATAAATTATATATATATGTCGTGCGGGATTTCCGCTCGAATGTAGGAATTAACGATGGACTGAATCCGGTAAGTGGTCCTCTCGTTTGGTAGGCGGAATTTTATCCGTTGGGCTTTCGACCATGTCAATCTTGGAATGATGGGGATCCAGGAGGACTCTACTTTCGATCACGTTTAACGTCAACGCTCGTGGGCGCGCGCGCGACTCCGCATTAAATATTAACTCTCATTGCTCGCTCTTATCTCGGTTAGCTGCGTCGTCTCGGAAGATCACCATCGAATAACTTTAACTAACTAACCCCTTCGTAAAGTAAGGCGTATAATTGCGATAAAATGTATAAAGTAAATTTCACGATGAATGGAAACAATAACGTTCGCTTCTCTAAGTTTATTATTTCACTAATGCGTTTAAGAGGACGAGTAAATTCTGGTTAATTCCTTAAGTTCACGTGGCAACAGCAGAGGTAATGTTTATAAAGGCGAGGTAGCGTCACTACACAAATCTCCGAGTCTGCAGTGAAAGGCAGGGTTACGGGGGAGCGGAAACGAGGCAAAGAACCCCGCCGTCGACTCTCGGGGTTTTTATGGCCTCGGGGTAGGCGGGGTCGAGGTGGAGTGAATGCCACCCTTTTACGGGGTTTTCGGGAGGGGTTTCCCAGCAAGCGCCTATGAGAGTGCTTTACATCAAAATTTGGGCTGAATTATATTTGAAGGGGTAACCCATTAAAAATGAAATATTTCCCGCCAACCTGGGTGTTTACTCTGGGGGTATCAATGAGAATTGTTTCTGCCTGCGGACGCCAGAACATTCCGATAGGACTACTCGCTCATCTAAGTGATTTTTTATAATGAAGTTGTTTATAAACGTCGTCTTTCATTGGTGTACGAGATGCATGTTTTCATACGCGTAGCGCGTTGATCGAGGTTGGGAGGTTACACGGGGTTACAAGAGGTTAGAAGGGGATACGTGAGGTTATAACACACTGTGATGATTTGACTAAGATATTTTGGTTTAACGTTAGAACGTAATTCGTCAAAGACGAACTCGTTTGGACCATAGAGTTTCCTGCTACGGGACACACACACACACACACACACACACACACACACACACACATATATATATTAATTTAGTTATTATTTTGGATATGAAACGAATACAGCCATTCATTATTGAAAATATAATACCAATCAGTAGAAAAAAATTGATAGTTACACACGAGAAATGAATAAGTAATAGAGTAATATGCATTCAATTCTAGGTTTTTATTATTGTTCCATTATTAATCGAGATTTTAACTTTTTAAACGAAATTACATTAAAAATATTTTTTTATGTCCGCATTTAAATTATTCCACAGTTTCAGTGTAGTGAAAATGGCTCATTTCTGAGATGAAAGTCTGAAAATGAGGAATAACATGTTTTGATCTATTTCTGGTCCGATATGAGTGAATTTCTTAATGAGTTGCCAAATAGTTATTTAGCCATTGTAAGTTAATGATTTTGTTCTTATATTTGGAAATGTTTGATTACATCTTTGAGCTTTAGTGGTTTTAGCTCTTTATATAATGCTCTCGAGTGATCGTGGAAAGTAACTTCGGATAATAACCTTTATCGTTCGTTGTTTAGATAACAAAGATAGTGTTTAAAGCGTTGTTGACGGAATTAACTTGTGCGAGGGTGCAGTACGTTATATTAGGAGGGACAAGGTATGGTACCGAGTTTATAAAACTTTAGGGACTATATACGAGGTGTGTTCAAAAAGTTTCCGAACTGGGAATGCTGCACGCGCATCACATGATGCGCGTCATGTGATGCATGTTGTAGTGTGACTCAGTCTCTGTCCAAAGATGATTACCGCTTCTTATATTTTTTTCTCGATATTTACTATTTTGTGAAGTCATTTTGTTTTTTGTCTTATTTTGTGTATTTGAATAATGGCTACTGTTACGCACTTCCATTGTGATGACTGCTGTTTTGTTTCAACGTCATACTCATACACCCACGTCTCGTCACCCGTATAACGATGTTTCTGAGAAAATTTTCATCAAGATTGGCACGTTGAAGGAGGTCTTGAGACAACAACACGTTACTCTTTCTGCTCGGCAGTCAAGAGTCGTGGCACAAATTTGGCTGACACACGACGCATCCCCAAATTCTCTCCGAGTATCGTGTGGCCTGATCCTTTCGAAATGTCTATTTCGTCCGCGACTTCCCTGACTGTCAGTCTACGGTTCCCTCGAATCATTTCACGAACACGAGCAATAGTGTCATCAGTTCTTGAAGTGGAAGGTCGTCCCACCCTTGCATCGTCCTCCCTCGACGTTCAGCCGTCCTTAAAGCACTTGTGCCACTCAAAAGTGGTTGTTCGACTTAAGACGTCATTGCCAAATGCAGTGTTCAGCATGACATGGGTTTCAGAAGCAGTCTTGCCCAGCTTAACACGCAATTTTATGCACACACGTTGTTCTTCAACAGTAGCCATTATTCAAATGTACAAAATGCGACAAAAAACACACAATTACTTCACAAAACAGTAAATATCGAAAGGACAAAATACGATATCAACAAGCGGTAACCGTCTTTGGACACAAACTGAGTCGCACTACATGATGCTTCATGCGCGTCATGTGATGTGCGCGCAGTATAACCAGTTCGGTAACTTTTTGAACACACCTCGTGTCTTAAGTTCAACTGTTTCGCAACGATCCTTTTTTTTTTTTTTCATTTGTACACACACACACACACACACACACACACACACACACACACACACACATACATTGTATATATATATTTATTTTAAACGCGTGAATTTCTCTATCTGGCAACAAATAACCCTCAGAAAAAAGTGTCACTCCGAGTACTTTCGAGTTTATTTCAACTCCTTTTCAGGGAAACTAAAAATACAGGCTAGTCCGCCCAGCTTATATACATGCATTATCGAAACCTCTCACCAAGGATGCAATCCCTGGATTATTGAAGGGTGGTGGGAAACTGTTTTTACATTGATTAAAAATAAGGTTGGAAGTAGTCATTAAGTTTATATGTACCGAAACCAAGATTCCGGAACTAACTGCTTTAATTATATTTCTTTCAACATTTATAGTACTATTGTTTCTGAACAAGACACCAATCGACCAAGGAATTACTCCCGAGGGCAGCGGGAGCCGTTAGTCAAGAGACGGGAGGGGAGTGCTGGAACACACACTCCTCCCGTCATTGTCTTCATTAGCTGATTTTCTTTCGTGTTTCCTCTACCTTGTGACACACACACACACACACACACACACACACACACACACACACACACACTCTTTCCCCTTATTTCTCACTACACATACACGCATCTTGCACACTACATATAATCTTTTAAAATTTTAAAATGATAAAGATTTTTTAAGAGCCTCAAATATCTTTATTTCGGTTTTATTTTTTTCCTTCTATAGGTGGAGGGGGGTCGTTTTTGCGGGCATTCACTCCTGGCCCCTCCTTCCGGCATTAAAAAACTTGTATGATTATTACGTATATGAAAAAATGTGGCGCTAGATTCATTGGTTATGCGAATACAATATTTATGCTGTTTGATTCTAGTGGTCAGTTTTGTTTGATTGATGTACAGGGTGGCCCATAAGTCTCAATAGGTTATAATTAAATCTAAAATCCATCTAGCGGTGCTCACTGACGTAATCGATTACCGAGGAAAGAATACAGTATTTGTCGAGATTCTTCTATTTTGCATTTTAAATAACCAATAAATATTTCTAAACTTATTATAAACTTTTTAGCGTGTTTGATTTTTTATATTTTCGCTTTAATTATAACCGATTGAGACTTACGGGCCACCCTGTACTCTAAATTACAATATTTATATTTAAAAGAATAGATATACAAATTAATAAACTCTCGACAAAATTATTATAAGTAAACGCCACATTACTTCCTACGCCTCTAAAGCGCACGAGTGAGATGAATGAAATGTTTAGGTCATGGCAAACATAATAATTATGTTGTTAAATTCATTCTTCTCTTTGTTAATGTTATAAAAAGAGTGTTGGTGGTTAAAAAAATTATCTATATTCACTTCCATGTTCGTAAGAGCCTCTAAAATAGTTCGGAAGGAATGTTTTTAGATAACGCATTTAACGAGTTGGTTTTACGTCGGAAGCAAATTGTTGGTCCCGATTTATTTCCCAGACAACTTTCTAAATAAAGATGAGGAATCTTTCTATAACCCGTAACAAAGAGAAGAGAGAATTTAACAACAAATTGTGTTTGCCATGTCATAAACATTTCATTCATTCCACACTCGCGCTTTAGAGGCGTGAGAAGTAGGCTAATGATGTTTGTTTACAATAATTCTGTCAAGAATGAATATATATATACATATATATATAGGGTGAACCAAATGTAGGTGGACAGTAAATGATAACGTTTATTTTGAGAATACATATTTAATTTTTTTGTATACTATAATACAAAATAAAATTTAAATAAATTTAGTTATAATATTTAATATAATAAAACACAAACACCATAGTTATAATGAACACCATAGTTATAATATAATATAACACAAACCGTATTCAACCAACTGTCCACCTACTTTTGGTTCACCGTGTGTATATATATATATATATATATATATATATATATATATATATATATATAATATATATATATATATATATATACATACAGGGTGTCCGAGAATTATCTGTACAATATTTGGCTGTTATTAAAAGTCAACCATGAAGTGTAGAAATTCCAGTGTTGTCCCATTTTACAGAGAATCTCATTACGTTTTTTCTGATACCAAGTTTTGACAAGTTTTTTAGAAATTCCAGTGTGTCCGAACATTATCTGTACAATTTCATCTTTTAATAAAATTCTTGATAACACACGTAAAATTCTTAAACAAGATTATTTAGAATTTGTATTTTCAAAAGTTTCTTTTATTAAAGTAACGTTGTTACAAACATTCGATATGTGCACCATTAGTGATTCGCAAAACATCCAATCGATACTCCAAATGTTGCCATGTACGCTGCAGCATATCCACATCAATTCGCTCAATAGCAGCTGTGATTCTTGCTTTTAAATCATCAATGTCTGTCACCCGCGTACATTTCTAAAAAACTTGTCAAAACGTGGTATCAGAAAAAACTTAATGAGATTCTCTGTAAAATGGGACAACACTGGAATTTCTACACTTCATGTTTGACTTAATAACAGCCAAAAATTGTACAGATAATTCTCGGACACCCTGTGTGTGTATATATATATATTTTTTTTTTTTTTTTTTGTTCAGGAAGAACCGATTCGCCTCTATTTAAAGGGCATATCTCAGCGGAAAAACAAAGAAAAAGTGAGAGGAAAGACAGAGGAAAAAGAAAGGGTGGAGGGGACAGTCGAAGTGGAAAAAGACCAAGGACTGCAGGGTCGAGCCCCATCATCCTTGGGTGCTAGGGCCGGGAGGGCGCACGTGAAACCTCCAGGAACAAGCACGTACAAACGAGCACAAAGAGCACTCAAGAGCACGAGCTTAGAACCCCCTTGCGGGGGTGTATATATATATATATCAAGGGACATTCACAGGGGGGTGTATCACGAATTAATAAACACTTAGCAGAATAATTATTATGAACACCGCAGACAAATTCCTTTGCGGTATTTGAATCAGAAACGGGAAACAGTGGAGAAAATGAACGGGATAACGGGGCGAAAGTGGGAGTAAAATAGACACACCAAATATAACAAACGAAGATCAGGAGGAGGACACGAACGCGTAAATAGCGAAGATGATTTTTAAAGGTCAAAGGTGACTTTACACAGATGACAATATACAGAAATTTTCCAAAGAATGATATATAAAGCGCTCCAAAAACAAAGGCTCCGAGGAGGAGGAATATGGAAGAAAGTGTACACTGTGACAAACAATGATTGTCCGCCCCCCGTCTCCTGCACAGATGAAACTAATAGAGGTACAAAAAAACTGATTGTTGCATCTTTTAGACAATTTAATTCTACGTCTAAACAAAACCACTCAATAGTTGGTGTTGCTTCCTTGTGCTTGGCGGACGGCTTCAAGTCGGTAAGGGTAGGAGGTGAGGAGAGACTCGGAAAGGTCAGTGTCGTACTCAATATTTTGGGGGATTGTTTCGATGTGCTGCTCCATGGTCCGGCGGCAGAATCTTTCAGGATCCATCCTGAAAGACCGAGTGGAATCCCTGATGCTTGCTGAACCACCAGCCACCCGATTCTGCCGACGGACCATGGAGCAGCACATTGATACAATCCTCCAAAATCTTGAGTACGACGCTGACCTTTTCGAGTCTCTCCTCACCTCCTACCCTTGCCGACTTGAAGCCGTCCGCCAAGCACAAGGAGGCAACACCACCATCTATTGAGTGGTTTCGTTTAGAAGTAGAATTAAATTGTCTAAAAGATGCAACAATCAGTTTTTTTTTTGTACCTCTATTACTTTCATCTGTGCAGGGCGGGGGGGGGGAGCAATCATTGCTTGCCACCCCTTATGTAGGTATTGCGCAAGGAGTAACTACAAATATAAAAGGACAGTGTGTGTATATACTATATGACCATCAAACTTATGCGTAAATTCTATTATAATAATAATGGTCATTGTAAGTGGTGTCGGTTGCAAATTCTACCACCCAACCATTTGCAAGAATTACGCAACACGTGCAAACTGCAGATATGATAAAAAGTGTTACGACAAACACCTCCCAACAAACTCTAAGAACAATATGGAAAAATGAGAAGCCTATGATTGCAAACCGCGAAGCCATTTATGTTAACGCAAGAAATAACAGAGAACACCAGAACAACAACAACAACAACAACAACAGCACCAAAACTTAATTGATGACATAAAAATGGCTCCAACGATTATATCTGACCACAACATAATCGAAATATCAACTAATATGACGACAGCCCTTAAAAGAACATAACACCAGAGAGAGGAAAATTTGAGGTTTTCAACCTAAGCTCTACTACTATAAATTGGGAAGAAGTCGGATCAGATATGGCCAGGCCCGGATCAGGGGGGGCACAGTGGGCATTTGCCCTGGGCCCCCCCGATTTTTTTTTTTAATAGGGCCCCCCCCGACGAAAATACAAACATCGGTGGATGATAAATATCAGTGGTACACTGCGCCCTCGATATATGCGAATTCGCTGTTATGCGAAGACCATATTTCTACCAAGAATTCAGTATATGCGGAAAAAATTCACATTTATGCGCCACCTAGTGTGAAATATTGCTGAGCCGCTGAGTGCACCCACGTGTTCCCGTCAAACAACAACAGTCTCGCATAAACCGTTATAGCGTGTGCGTTGTGCTCTAGACTGTTTTTTTTTCACTATTTTTGAGTGCTTTTTCCAGTTTTGTCTTACTGTTTATTGTAGACATGACTTCTAAACGTCCTCTGCGTAGTACTGGGCCTTCAGCCTTACTATGTCCTTTAATATTTATACTGTACAGTATTGATGTAATATAGCATTACTGTTATCTTGTTGAATGTTTTTGGTATAAAAAAAGTGGCATATTTATTGTTGGGGGTGCCGGGAGGGTACAAAAAAAAGCTGGTTGTGGAACGCATCCCTATTTTTTTAATTTAACTATAAGTTCGATATATGCGAATTTGCATTAAGCGAGGTTTTAGCAGAACCTATCCCTCGCATATATCGAGGGCGCAGTGTATATTTTGGATGAGCAGTGTTGCCAGATTGCCTTTTTTCAAGCCATTTGTAGCTTTTTTTGGCCAACAGCTTGAAAATTTGGGCAATGGCTTATGACTTATTTTTTAGCTTATTTAAAAAAAAAAAAAAAAAACTCAGGGTTAAGATTTGAAAATATTTTTATCAAACTTTATACCACAAATCGTGGATTTCAAATCAAGTTCAATCTTTTAAGATTTTTGTCGTAATTTTGCAGTTTCAGTAATAATAATTAATTGGCAACGTTGCTTAGTTGAATCTACATGTGATTATGGTTCTGCCGCGCGCTTCTTTTTAGTGTTAGTGAATATTTTTGATGAATTATCACTGATAGTTGTGGTAACATTGTTCAATTACTATTCATTCATTTTTTAAATGTCTAACAAGTTAATGTTTTTTAATAATTTAAGTAATATATATTTAATAATAGGCTTACCATAATTTTCTTTCCTCAAACCGGGACAATTACTTAATTAAATGCACACAGTGACGTAACTAAAATTTTTGGGGCCCCCTTACGTAATGTGCCCTGGCCCCCCGAACCCATGATCTGGCCCTGGATATGGCTCAAGTAGACTGGAAAACATTTTCATGGTCAAAACAACTGAAGAGATACTAATAATCTTAGAAGAATAGACGCTGGAAATTTTTCGGAAAATGTTTCAAAGTAGGAGGAGGAAAAAGGAAAGCGGAACTATTTGGAGAGACAAAGGAAAGCCGAACTATTTGGAGAGACAAAGGAAAGCGAAACTATTTGGAGAGACAAAGGAAAGCGAAACTATTTGGAGAGACAAAAGGAAAGCGAAACTATTTGGAGAGACAAAGGAAAGCGAAACTATTTGGAGAGACAAAGGAAAGCGAAACTATTTGGAGAGAGAAAGGAAAGCGAAACTATTTGGAGAGAGAAAGGAAAGCGAAACTATTTGGAGAGAGAAAGGAAAGCGAAACTATTTGGAGAGAGAAAGGAAAGCGAAACTATTTGGAGAGAGAAAGGAAAGCGAAACTATTTGGAGAGAGAAAGGAAAGCGAAACTATTTGGAGAGAGAAAGGAAAGCGAAACTATTTGGAGAGAAAGGAAAGCGAAACTATTTGGAGAGAGAAAGGAAAGCGAAACTATTTGGAGAGAGAAAGGAAAGCGGAACTATTTGGAGAGAGAAAGGAAAGCGGAACTATTTGGAGAGAGAAAGGAAAGCGGAACTATTTGGAGAGAGAAAGGAAAGCGGAACTATTTGGAGAGAGAAAGGAAAGCGGAACTATTTGGAGAGAGAAAGGAAAGCGGAACTATTTGGAGAGAGAAAGGAAAGCGAAACTATTTGGAGAGAGAAAGGAAAGCGAAACTATTTGGAGAGAGAAAGGAAAGCGAAACTATTTGGAGAGACAAAGGAAAGCGGAACTATTTGGAGAGACAAAGGAAAGCGGAACTATTTGGAGAGACAAAGGAAAGCGGAACTATTTGGAGAGACAAAGGAAAGCGGAACTATTTGGAGAGACAAAGGAAAGCGGAACTATTTGGAGAGACAAAGGAAAGCGAAACTATTTGGAGAGACAAAGGAAAGCGAAACTATTTGGAGAGACAAAGGAAAGCGAAACTATTTGGAGAGACAAAGGAAAGCGAAACTATTTGGAGAGACAAAGGAAAGCGAAACTATTTGGAGAGACAAAGGAAAGCGAAACTATTTGGAGAGACAAAGGAAAGCGAAACTATTTGGAGAGACAAAGGAAAGCGAAACTATTTGGAGAGACAAAGGAAAGCGAAACTATTTGGAGAGAGAAAGGAAAGCGAAACTATTTGGAGAGACAAAGGAAAGCGAAACTATTTGGAGAGACAAAGGAAAGCGAAACTATTTGGAGAGAGAAAGGAAAGCCAATATTTCGCGAAAGAAAGAGTAGCTACAAAATTAATGAACTGCACAGACAACAATAACAAAAAACTATACAAGAAAAGCTGAAGAGAATCGATACGGAAATGGAATCTCTCCTTAAGGGTCATTCAGAGAAGGAAGATGCGATAGAATTAATAAAGGAAACCCCCCAAATACTCGTATAGCTTTGCGTAAAGAGAAACAGGAACTCGCCACTCCTCTATCGGGCCTCTAAGGAATGAAAATGTACTGAATGATGATCTAAAGCAGGGGTTGTTAACCTCTGGGTCGTGACCCAAACTTGGGTCATTAAAATGTCATTTATCATTTATTTATGTTAGCCCTAATCATTTTGCCATTATTATTTATTTTATTATCTATTACGAGTGAACTGTTTGAAGGCATTGGTCGCCTAGCTAGCACCGAGACCAGAATTTGGATCGCAGCCTAAAAAGGTTAAGAACCCCTGATCTAAAGGAAATCTTTGAAGTACTGAGAGAGCTCATTATGAATCAGGTTAAGCCGCTACGAAGAGAATATAACTGGTTTTGACGTTGCTTCGAAAGGTATAACGTGAGCTATAGGGCAAATTAAATCGCATTCAGCCGCGAGGGACGCCCTTGGTGATTAAAAACTGTGAAAATGAAATAGCTACACCTTTGTATTGGATATAGAGAGAGGATCGCTGAATACGAGGAGAAATACCGAGCATCCTATCCTGAAGAGGGCGAACAATGTCCCAATATATAAAGGAGGAGCCAGAATCTCGGGTAAAGAACTGTAGACCAGTGTTATTGACATCCAATCTTGCCAGACTATTCGAAAGCAATAGTTAGAGAATCTACAAATATTTGGAGACGAAAGATTTAATGAGAACCAGCACGGATTCTGATCAGGGAGATCGTGCCTATTACAATTGATAAAGCATCATAACAACATAAATGATGTACTTGAAAACAATGAGAACCATGTTGTAATGTATAGAGGTTTTGCTTAAACATTCGACGGGTATGATTATGGTATAATAGCACATAAAATGAAACGTATGGGAATAACGGGTGAAGTGGGGAAAATGAATCTATTACTTTCTCAGAGAATGACAGCAGGTTGTTAGACCTTAAGAAATATCATCATCAGAATCGGAAGTACGCAGTTCAGTACCCCAAGGAACGGTATTACCTCCACTCCTATTTATCATAATGCTAACAAATATAGACAGTGAAATAACCAATAATAGTATCGCAATATCCTTGGCTGATGATACAAAAATCATCAGAAAAATTAGAAACTCGGATGATGCGAAATCGTTACAGACTGATACAAACAAAAATAGACGGACACAAAGTATACAAATGGTTAGCAGAAGGAAACAACATAAAATTTAATACCGAAAATATTCAACCCTTAAGATATTGACAAAATGAGGAGCTTAAACAAGTATAATATTATGTCCCAAATAGGCAGAAAATCCAAAGAAACGCAAAAGCAAAAGATTAAAAAATTTATAATGAGCGACGATGCGAAATTTGAGGCACAAATTCAGATAGTGATAAACGAAGCAAGAAGAATTGAAGGACAGATACCGAGAACTTTTAAAAGAAGGGGACACGGAAGTAATGATTCCTCCTCTTGAAAACACTGATCATACCAAAATTGGAATACTGCTCAGTCTTGACGTCCCAATATACAAAAGAAAAATCGATAAACTAGAAAGAAATCCAAAGAAATTTCACAACCAAGACTCCAAGAATTCGTGTATTGGTAAAGACAACGTACATGAAATCTATATTTGCTGGAAAGAACTATATAATATACTGTATATATATATATATATATATATATATATATATATATATATATATATATATATATATACAGGGTGGGCCGTAAGTTTCCATACATAGGAAAATTAAACGTTTGTTTTTATGTTTCTGATACCCTAAGAATATGCGTTTGACGTAAGATCTTGTTTACTGATGAAGCAAATTTTTACGTCAATGGAGAGGTTAATCGGCAAAACATACGTTATTGGAGTAATGCTAACCCTAACTGGCTGAGTCCGACGAAGATGCAAGGTGCCGGTAAAGTGATGGTGTGGGCCGGGATATGGGGTGACAGAATTATTGGACCAATTTTTGTCAGTGGAAATCTTAATGCCGAAAGGTATCTTAACATGTTGCAAGAAGAGATTTTCCCATCCCTGCTAAACGAGGAAGGTAACTTCCCAGTTTACTTCCAGCAAGATGGAGCTCCACCTCATTATGGTCTTCACGTGCGTCGGTATTTGGATCAGCAGTTTCCGGATGCTTGGATTGGTCGGCGTGGTCCTGTGGAGTGGCCTCCCAGATCTCACCCCCCCCCCCTTGATTTCTATCTTTGGGGGCTCTTGAAGGCCATGGTGTATCAGGAAAAGATACGAGACATAAATCATCTAAAGGAACGTATCACCAACGCCATAACAAGCATAACGTCAACTGTGCTAATGCGTGTTCATCAACAGTGGGGAACACGTATTGAAATGTGTTTTCAAAACAATGGCAACCATGTAGAGCATATTATATAAATAAAAATGGTTGTCCATAAAAAAATGTTTATTTTTCCTATGTATGGAAACTTACGGCCCACCCTGTATATATATATATATATTAAATATATTGTTCACTAAATTTTTGAAGTTTAAAATTACGGTTATTATTTATTCTGAAATTTTGTCTCTTATAAATTTTTCAAATTGATGCGAGTGAGTTTTAGAGGGTCGATCTTAAATTTCACTTGGTGATAACTTTCATGTCAAATTTTGAGGCCATGATGAAATTTATTAAATAAAAGGTCAGTCAATAATGTGGTCGTTGTACCTAATGTCAAAGCTGACATGATGACCTCCATCCTTACAAGTTAAGAAAGATTTGATATTATTGGAAGTTTTTTTAATTTTATATTATATACATATATATATATATGGATGAATTTCACAAACACGTGAAATGAATGAATGATGCAAACCCACAAGGAAAAAGAAAAATGATTCCAAGGCCTTTCGTGTATTCAGAAGTACACCTCGTCAGGGAATGAAGGGAGAAGGCGAGAAGACAAAAATATATACAAGCGGGACAGAAAAACAAAAAGATTAGCACATGATTAACAAGAGTTAGAGACAAAAGGTATTTTAACAGGATATTGTCAATTTTATACATTCCCGCACTGTTATTGAAATTATTTTTAAAATGGATAAATGCACCTTCTAGAATATTCTTTTCAATTATATATCTTGTTTTTAACGAGCGCTTTAGAACTGTCCCACTTGATACTATGATGTGTACTTGTGAATACACGAAAGGCCTTGGAATAATTTTTCTTTTTCCTTGTGGGTTTGCATCATATATATATATATATATATATATATATATATCGGAAATTTTTATTATTGAAAGGGATATATATCGAAAATAAGTTAGTTCAAAGGATCCGAATTTTTTAAAAGCTCTTTGATCCACATTTGAGAGAGGAGGGGTTATTTTTAAAAATTCTTTAAAGTGGTAGAGTATCGAACTCAATTTTAGAGGCCCGGGATCGAATTCCGCGGATGAACGTAATGAATGTATGGATAAAATTCTCAAACCGAATTTTCTGTCGAATCGGTGAGCTCAATATTGTTTCATTTAGACGTAAGTGATTGGTTGAAGAGGCTTATTTGCCGATAACCTCAAAAAGCGGATGGCTCGCGGGTTGGTACTTATTGGCACTCAATATTGGTTCCTTTATCTTTATAGAAGTAAAGTTTAGTTTGTGTGGTGCCCATTATTTTAGGGCACGATTGTGAAGGTGTTGCACTTGAATCTGGCCCTTGAATCCTAAAGGATCAATACGGTAGTTAAAAAAAAAACTGTATCACACGACATAGACTCATAAACACCATTAATTTTAAGCTAGGAGGTTTTGTACAAGTTTAGTTAGCTCAGTTTTAAATAGTTGCTTATATAAAACATTTTAAACAATATTTTGTTCTGATGATGTCTGACTAGATAGTGGATAGTTTTTTTTTTTGTTTTTTTTGTTACGTCAATATACACACTTTGTCCCAATTTTAGTTTAGGGTGTTTCCATTAGAGAATAGGAAGAGAATGATGTCTGAAAATGTTTTATCAATTTTTGGCTGACCGTTGACAAGCCCCACCCCTTTTACGGAAGTCTCCGCCTACAGAGGCGGGGCCTGTACATCTCTTTCCTACGTGTCTTCAGATCATGATGGGTTTGACATTAAGAACTGCCCAGTTAGGTACCATGTTCCATTTCTTCCAAAGCCGCTGACCAATCGGAGGAAGAAGAAATAATTTTTACGCGTTAAATCCAGTACTATTTCGCAAGATTTGTATGTATATATACAGGGTGTCCCGTAAATCCGGTCTCGTAGGAAAATATATTTTAAATTAAATTTACAACAGTATAATACATGAGAACTAAAACAAATGTTGAAATTGGTCTTGTTTTGGGACCTTTTTTAATTGCAGGTAGAATAATACGCAATGGCTAATATGGAAGCGAGTTACACTCGTGAGGAAAAGGCAGACACGCGAGTTTGAAGTTTGAACATTTGTTTTAGTTCTAATGTATTACTTTTGTAAATTTAATTTAAAATAAATTTTGCTATCAGATCGGACTTATGGGACACCCTGTACTGTATATGGCGTTTCTTCTTCAGGAAATTGGGCAAAGGTTTCTTCAATCTTTGGTTGCAAATAGGTCGAAATTAACCCCCTTTTGTTCACTAATATTTATTCTTTAAACCAAAGAATATACGATTAGTAACCTATTAAGGACCAGAAAATTAAATATAAGAAAATGCTGGTAGAAAAATCTACCTGTGGTCCTTAATGAGTTAAAAACCAACTATTTTGGTAAATGGTCACTTCAGTTACGCGCGTTTCGGATTCCTTTTCCGACATCTAAACTAAACGTGTTCAAATATGTAGAAGAACTGGTAAATATTTATTATTACACCGGTCTCCGGTAGAGTTTTAAAAGCTGGTTTTCAATGTTTTTCAATGTGCTGAATTAAAAAATGATACTCATTTCCGTCGCAAATGATTTGTTAAAGAATTATTGAAGCTTAAAGCTTTTAAATTTTTTACCCCTTTTTTTTTTACCCTTTTTTTACCTAACCTAACCTAAAACAACCTAACCTAAAACAACCTAACCTAAAACAACCTAACCTAACCTATTTTTATACCCATATTTAAGTCATGCCTTTAACATTGAAAACCAGCTTTTAAAACTTTCTACCGGAGACCGGTGTAATAGTAAAGAAATACCGAAGAATTTGTGGAAAAGCTGCATTTTAGTACGCTATATATTACTATTTCCAGGGGGATTTTACAGTCCCTCTTTGATTGAAAGGGTTTTTTAGTAAGTTGGATAACTCGAAAAATATTGATTTTCTCCGGGAAACCTCTCGGCGAATTACGGGTAAGATTTTTCCAAATCAAAGGAATTCTAGGTAACTTATTTATGATCATTACTGAAATTTATTATCGGGGGGTTTTTAAAGGACGGATATATCGATTCGATACTCGTCCTCAAAAGTATTTGGAAAATATATCTTTGATTTATATTGAAATTAAATGAATGAATGTTTAATTTTCTACAAATTATTTAGCATTTTGCGATATAAGGATTTCTACTATACAAAAAAGAGTTACGCCAAACGAAGATGGATCACTGTTAAATTGTCAGAAAAATGGTTCCATTTCAATCGCCTTTCTTAGGATACATTCGTGGTCTCCCAAGTCCAATGAGATTGGCTCCAAACTTCTCTCTATTCACAGAACTTTTTAAAATGGCTGAATTTGCGCGTGACATTCAGAGAAAATTTTATATTTTACTTTTGTTGAGTTTGAACGACGGTTCAGGATCGACCTGCAGTCGACCCCTCTGCAGCATCCCGCCTCATTTGCGGGACTTGGTGAAGCAGGGAATTGCTCTCTGATCGCCTCCTGCCCTCGTAGCCAGCCACGCATGGCTGGTCAGGGACTTTGCACAAGAATCTGTCCAGCTGGTTCTTGAAGTTATTCAGGTCGGTGTGCTGGAGATTCCTCACTTCTTTTGGAAGGACATTGAAAAGCTTTGGGCCCCATATTCTGAGGGTATTTTCCATCCTCGTTTTCATGGCCCCTTGTCCCACCGCAGCTGGGACCGTACAAAATCTGCCTCTTCTCTCATTCCAGTTTTTCTATTTCATTTCCATATGTATATTACTGTCTACCGCTCGCGCCTTCTTTCAAGAGAGTAGAGTTCCAGGGATTGTAGTCGATACCAGTATTCTTCACCTTTCGTTTCCTTTATCTTAGACGTAAAAGTCCTTTGTATAGCTTCAATGCTCGCAATGTCTCTTTTTCTGTGTGGGCTTGTGAGTACTGAGCAATACTCAATTAATTACACTGCCCAACAAAATGAAACTTTTTTTCTCATCACAAACATGATCACACTTTTCTTAATGCATTTTTCGCGCTGATTCCGAATCTGGTTTTATTTTTTTCTAGCACGTATAGTTATATAGATACACTGGTTTTGATATTTTGAAGTTTTTGATATTGCTATAAGAAAATTTATGGATGTATAGATCACACTTAGGAATGCTAAACAACAAATACATCATATACTTTATTCAATGTACTTATAAATAAAGAATATATACATTATTTTATTAAAAGCGCTGTGAGTGTGATTTCCTTTTGTAAATTTGGCCTGGATTGTCACGATACAGTATCCAACAATGGTCCGCCATCATGCTTTCATTCCAATATCCTTGGTACCGCTTCTCCATCATCTGAATATCTTGATGGAAGCGCTCTCCTTGCTCGTCACTCACTGCACCAAGGTTTTCAGGAAAGAAATCTAAGTGGGAATGCAGGAAGTGAATTTTTAACGACATTCGACACTCCATTTCTTTGAAGGCATCAAGGAGGTTCTTGACTCCATCCTTATACGCAGGTGACTTGTTGCTTCCAAGAAAGTTTTCACATATCCATTTGAACGCCAGCCAAGCCTTCAATTCCAGCGGACTTAGGACTTTTTCAAATTCAGTGTCATTCAAAACCTCCCTTATTTGTGGCCCAACAAAAATTCCTTCCTTCAATTTTGCTGCAGTAACCTTCGGAAATTTCCTTGAAAGGTATTGGAACCCTTCAGAATTGACTTTACCCATTGCTTTAACAAAATTCTTCATTAAACCAAGTTTAATGTGAAGAGGTGGCAGATAGATCTTTTGGGGATCCACTAAAGGGACAGACTGGACATTGCTTATCCCTGGGACATATGTATACCTAAGTGGCCAGTCACTTTTGGTGTAATGTTCTATAGTGGCGCGACTGTCCCACAGGCAAAGGAAACAACAAAATTTTGTGAATCCTGACTGCATACCCATAAGCATTCCTATAACTTTTAGATCTCCGCAAACATTCCATTGATGACTGTCGTATTTGATTGCCTTAAGTAGTATATCCATATTGTCATATGTCTCTTTTAGATGGACGGAATGGGCAATGGGGATGGATGGCATTATATTACCATTATGCAAAAGAACTGCTTTCAGGGGTCATTCTTACATTGTCGAGGCATGTTGACTGACCTGAGCAAACTATAAATTCAAAAAAAATGTACACCATCTTGACACAACAAGTTCTTGGACTGGACTGATCTTTTGACACACAAAGCACGGCGTTGTTGCCTGAATCACAATGCTGCTAGACGTAAAAGCTCACACCTGAAATACATAAGATGTATAATTAAGATAATTGAAATCATTAAGATGAATAAACTAAAAAAACACTAAAATAAACACAATCAAATGTTGAAATATTAGTATTTTGCCTATTTAAAATGGTTAAATCTGTGTAGTTATACACGGTGAACCAAAAGTAGGTGGACAGTAGGTTGAATACGGTTTGTGTTATATTATATTATAACTATGGTGTTCATTATAACTATGGTGTTTGTGTTATATTATATTAAATATTATAACTAAATTTATTTAAATTTTATTTTGTATTATAGTATACAAAAAAATTAAATATGTATTCTCAAAATAAACGTTATCATTTACTGTCCACCTACATTTGGTTCACCCTATATATATGCCTTCATCTTGAAACCTATACGTGCTAGAAAACATCTGAATGCAGTTTTGGAATCAGCGTGAAAAATGCTATCCAGCCACCACAAATTTTACTCTGATGAAAAATCTTTGTTGACCAGTGTTATTGGTAGGACTAGACTCTTCCATAATGTGAGCATGATGTTTGCTTTTCTGCTGCGGAAGCTCCTCCAGATGATTCCCATTATTTTTCTAGCCGTTGTGATTTTGATTTTATAGTGTTCTCTGAATTCTGCATCCGACGACATTATTACTCCAAGATCCCTGACTTGTGGATTTGATGTTATCTGTTTGGCTTGCGGAGTTTTGTACCCTTTTTTCTGTAGCTCTTTGTTATTACTATATATATATATATATATATATATACACAGGGCGTCCCAAAAAAATGTACACACACTTTAACAGCTGATAGCTCAATTGATGTTTCTTTCTTTCCAAGTTAAACCCATTAGAATTAATAATGGCAGTCAGACTAAGCTTTGAACAAAGGAAATTCATTCTAAAATGCTACTGGAAGTGTGAAAACGCAGTTGAAGTGCAAAGACAGTTTAGGAGGGAGTTTCAAACAGATCCACCAACGCGACTTACCATCACTCGAATTAGAGATAAGTTTGAAGCCGATGGAACTGTTCAGAATGTCCACAAGAAGCGTTCCGGAAGACCACGGACATCGACAAGCCCCACAAAGCAAGAAAGAGTACTGGAAAAGTATCACCAAAGTCCAAGAAAATCTGTGCGGCAAGCGAGTCGTGAGGTAGGAATTTCAGAATCGTCTGTCCAACGCATTTTGAAGCGCTGTCAATGGAAAAGTTACATTCCAAGATTAGTCCATGCTATTAATGAAGATGATGATCCGGACCGAAGAGTGGAGTATTGCGAGTGGTACTTGGCACGATGTGGATGTGGATGTGGATGTGGATGTGGATTGGACGAAGGGGTTTCGTAGAATACCCTCCGCGTTCACCAGACCTCACACCACTAGACTTTTTTTTATGGGGATACTTAAAAGACAATGTCTACGCTATAAAACCTGCAACAGTCGCTGAATTGAGAGCAGCCATTGAACGAGAATGCACACAAATACCAAACGAAATGTTTCGTGATGTTTGCGATTCCATTGCTTCGCGTTATCAGCAGTGCCTGGACCAGAACGGACGTCAGTTTGAAAACAGGCGTTGACAAAACAATTAAATAATGTCTGTAGATTCTATTACATTTTGAAAATGAAATGTATTTTAATAAACACTGCCTTTATAATTATTTAAAGTGTGTGTACACATTTTTTTGGGACGCCCTGTATATATATACACACGCATAAAATACAATTTTTTTTCTATTACTTGACGAAATGCCGGTGCCTGAACGTGGGGCCGGTTTTTGTTTTTCTCACTGATTATTACTACAATTGCATTAAGCAATTCAAGGTTTTCGAACGTGTTAGGGGTCACCGACAGGGCGAAATCTTTTCCTGCACCGAGATAGTCTCTCAGAAATTTGGGTTTAGATGATGAGCCGAAAAGTACGAAACGTTATAACCGCTTTGAATGAGGAAACTACTAGTACATTTACTCTATTACTAGGGAAACCCATCCACTTGTAAAGAGAAGCAGTTTCCTGATCAGCTCGAGGGAAACTTTCCCTCTACGCGCAAGAAAAATATTTGTTGTTAAAGCTTAACATGTAAGGTACGATGATGATTTGTAGAGAGAAATCTCCTCTGTAACTGCATGAGTGGGTTGACGTTCAGTGTAGTAGTAGTAGGTTTCGAGAGGATTGTGATTTTTCTACTCTTCGGCCAGCTGCGCGCACGATCGTCTTGCGACTGACGACTCGAGTCGTCAGTCGCGAGACTATCCTGCGTGCGGCCGGTCTAAGATTACAGTCGGAAAAGAGGACTTAAATCCGTGATATAGATGTTAAAAGGCCTTTAAGTACTGATCGTAATATACATGATCATCTCGGATTAACCGTGATCATTGTGATCACGGATGATTAGGATCATTATTGGTCAATTCTTCCGTCTTGAACTACGTTGGATCGAGATTAAAATCCTTTCAACGTTATAAAACTTTTTTTCTTTTTGCTCAGGCACCAAGTTTGATATAAATAATGTGAGAGCTCACTGAAGCCAATAAAGCTTACGGGCCAAATAAAATATAGTCCAATTGACAATTACTTGCGTAAAAATTATAGTTAGAAAAATTGTAAATTTTATAATTATTTCTTAGTTAATTCGTAATGAAGAATAATTGTAGAGAAATTGCATGAAATTATTCACTTTTTGGGGGGGGGGGGGGGGGTGCTTCTAATCCAGTATTCAGTAATAATGAATTAAGATATCATTTCGAAGAGGACACCTTCAGTAGTATCTTGGGGCCGTTGAAAGTTATTCATTCACTCGTTGAAAGAGGTACCTATTACTTATTCTATCGGCAAGACCGTAATATCGACACACTTAACCCTTTACTGGCCAAATATTTTGTAGTGTTAAGTTATGAATGCGTGTATTTGAAAGGTTACAAATTTGTCCTTTTGGGCAGTAAAGGGTTAAAAGAAAACTAATCTAAACTAATCTAACCTAATGTAACGTAACCTAACCTACAGTATACTTAGCGATAAAATGTCACGTCGATCAAATGTCGAAATGCCGGAAAGCACCTTTCTCAAAATATGATTTCGGAAAAAAGTAATTTGGGGGGGGTCTTCCAAAATTGTTGTAATTATTAAATATCTGACATCATTACAGCGTTTTCATTTTCATAAAAAAAATTATTCAGTGCTGAAGGTAAAGTTGCCAGTTTTAAAATTAAAATTTCAGAGTGCCAATATCTGAACTAAAGGCATTTCATTTCAAAGAAATACTTTCCCTTCTATTTTGCTAAAATAATTTGCGTGGTAGTCAAGGCAAAGTTACCAATAGTCGCGCATCGGTCCTGATGTTGCGCATTTAACTTAAAAAAACTTAAAAATTAAAAGAAAAAAATGTTAATGTAACTATTGGCACCTTTTTTACCTTATCTACCACGCAAATTTTTAGCAAAATAGAAGGGAAAGTATTTCTTTGAATGGAATGCCTTTAGTTCAGATATTGGGGACTCGGAAATTATGGTTCGTGCTTCATCAATTTTTAAACGAACCACAGTATCATAATTCTTATATTTAATGTACAGGGTGGGCTATAAGTTGTTTTACCGAAGTGTTTAACGAAACTCATTTCGTTAAAGCGACTTATGGCCCGCTCTGTATTATGGTAAATTTCGTGTGTGTGTGTATTTTCTGATTCGGTCGACTCTCTTCATGACTATTTTTCTAATAATTTTATAAATCAGTGTCAAATAAAGCGTGTAACTGGCTTGCAAATGACGGTTGTACGCGTTTTGTAAATGTTTTATTGATAGAATTTTACATATTTCCCGTTACAATCCAATGTATGTTCCTGATAAATGTATAAATACAACAGTAAATGAATGGCCCCACGTTATTCTTTTTCTTTCCAACCAATTGGTGATTTTTTTTTTTTGCTGAAATTTGAAATTTTTCTCATTTTTACCGTAGATTTTATTTCTTCGGCTAACCTCTTCTTTACCCCCCATCCATTCCCCCCCTCCCCCTTTTCCTGTTGCGACTGTATATTTAAAAGCAATCATTCCACCTTGTAATATGAAGCGTTAACTCTGAAGCCAAATTATACTAGTCGAAGAGGAAGGGGAATATGATTTAAAGGGTGAATTGGGGGAATTAGATGCCGGGGGGAGGGGAGGTAAATAGAACCTCGGTGTTTAATTAAGAGCAGGAGAATATGGCGATTTCATTTTAATTGAAGAATTACAAGTGCAATTTTCAAATTAAAAATGGCATTTATGAAGTAATTTTTATTATTATTTTTTTTTGTACAAAAGTACATATCAGTGTTTGGATGTGCACATACTCGTACGTCTTTAGATACGATTCAGTACATACATACATACATTCAAAGGTTAAACACAGGGTCTAATAGGAAAATTTATTTTAAATAAAATTTCCAAAAGTAATACATTAAAACTAAAACAATAAATTGATGACTTGTTTTGGAACCTTTTCTTCTTGTTGCAGGTACAACTTACCTCTAACAATCCTGTAAATGATTGTTAGAATTAAGTTGTCAGTTTATCGTGTTACGTTTCTTGTCAGTTCGGAAGGTTCTATTTTCCTTTCATTAAGGATAGATTAACCCTTGGACTCGTGGTCCACGTCAATAGACGTTATTCAATTTTTCATAGTGCGCATATGGTGATATCGGGGTCGACGAAAGCCGCAGTGCGAGGGTTAAGTAATCCACCTTTTACCAAGCTTTCCATCGTCACGTGGGAAATACCCACGATGAACAGGGTGGCGTAGTATCGCGATACATTTTCTGTATCGTATCGAAAGATACGATACAGATAAGTGTCAGTAACGCGATACTTTATCATAGACTGTCAGTGATCTTTCCCCAGAATGTCCGATGAATTGTTTGAGAAGTCAATGTTTATAAAATTCAATAAAAATAAAGTAATTAAGTTGTTTCATAAAATAAATAAATATATACAGGGTGTTTCAGGAGGAAAGGTCAATACTTCGGGACGTGATAGTATCGGTCATTGTGAGAAAAAAAGTTCGTATGAACACGTGTCTAATTCTGAATGGTTACGGAGATAGAGCGGTTTGAATCTGATGCGCGCGCAGCTCTGCCTCCCTCCGCGGTGATCCCATTCAATGGCCACCTAGGTCTCCAGACCTCTCTCCGTTAGATTATTGTTTGTGGGGGTGGATGAAAAGTCAAGTTTACGAAAGAAAGGTGGATACACGAGACGAATTGCTCGCGCGTATTTTGGATGCTGCTGCCCGCATAAAGGAACGTCAAGATCAACTCAGAAGAGCAACACGCGATCTTCTCGCACGAGTTGCAAAGTGCATTGAGGTTGACGGTGGGATTTTCGAAAACGTATTGTAAACTGTAACAAATTTGTCATTTCTGTGTCTGATACCATTCAAAATGCCAATTTTTAAACATTAAATGTTAGAAACAGTAATTGGTTTCTCTTTCTTGATTACCATTAACAATGCTTTTGTATTTGTAGATTCAAACCTCTATCTCCGTAAACCATTCAGAATTAGACACATGTTCATATGAACTTTTTTTCTCACAATGACCGATACTATCACCTCCCGAAGTATTGACTTTTCCTCCTGAAACACCCTGTATGTATATATATATATATATATATATATATATATATATATATGATGAATAAAACCACGAAGGAAAGGAAACACAAAAAGGTGCTCAAGCGCTTTCGTCTAATGACATCCTCAAGAACACTGAAGTACATAAAAGGTTACGGCCTATATATAGGTTACAGAAAGAAAAAAAATATATAAATAAATAAATAACATACATACATACAAACATATATATACACTATATGATCAAAAGTATTCGGACACCGCATGGTTTTGGGAAAAATGGTTTTATTATGGCATTTAGTAACCAGTAGGTCCACCCTTTGCTTTTATTACAGCGTCAACACGTCGAGGCATACTTTCCACCAGTTTTCGGTAAGTCTGTGCAGGAATGGCTAGCCATTCCTCTTGCAGAGCTGATGCAAGAGATGCAAGTGAAGCCGGGCGTGGTGTGCAGTTTCGTATCCGTCGCTCCAGTTCGTCCCACATGTGCTCGATTGGGTTGAGATCGGGGCTCTGAGCAGGCCAGTCTAACAAATCCACCTTATTTTCACGAAACCAGTCCTGCACACGCCTTGCAGTATGGCAGGGAGCTCGATCCTGTTGAAACAAACAATGGCCATCTCCGTAGTATTGCCACAGTGTAGGGAGGGCCGAATTGTCCAGAACGTCGAGATAAACGTCAGCGTTCATGGTAGTGGGTATAACAACCAACGGGCCGAGCCCTAGCCAGGAAAAACAACCCCATACCATGATGGACCCTCCACCGAACTTCACCGTTGGACGTACACAGTCAGGAAGAAGCCGTTCTCCGGGCTGTCGCCACACCCAAACACGCCCATCAGACTGGAAGAGTGAACAGTTTTCCAGTCCTCCACGGTCCAGGAACGACGGGAGACACACCAGGCCAAACGACGCGTGGCATTAACTTTTGTAATCAGTGGCTTGTGTACAGCTGCTCTACCATAATAACCGAGTCTGTGCATATCTCTGCGGATAGTTACAGTACTAACGGAGGTACCGGATGCTCTTCCTACCTCCTCAGCGATGGAAGCGGCAGAGGACGTGCGGGACTTCTTGACATGTCGTACCAGACTTCTTCTATCACGTTCCGTCAGTTTGCGTGGTCGTCCGGAACGTTTTTTCGCGTTAGTTGCACCGTCGTGCTTCCATCTCATGATAACATCCGCTACAGTCGACTTTGGTATATCCTGTTTGGCTGCAATGTTTCGTATAGAAACGTTACTTAAATAACATCCGATGACGAGTCCACGTCCGCGCGGCATGGCTTCACAACAGTTACTGATAACTTAACAGAACACCTCAGCATTATAGTTTCGCCACGCTTTTTCCCAGCATACCTTTCGGCGAAGGTGATATTTGCAGAAATGCGGATTTTCCGGGGTGTCCGAATACTTTTGATCATATAGTGTATATATATATATATATACACACACATTATTTTACTTTCGTGAAATAATTTTCATATATATATATATATATATCGTATCGCGATACATTTTTGTCAATGTATCGAGTACCGTATTGCGTTACTTTTTTTTTGCCCCGATACACCACCCTACCCCTGAAGCTGTTTTTGCAGTTTAAGTGTATACTACTGCACATCATTTTGGAAGGAGAGTCGACAATTTTTTTTTTTATTTTGTCAAAAAAAAAAAGGGGGGGGGTCGCCACACAAAACGGAAGGAAGGGGGGGTTGAGAAACATCAATTTATGGCCTAGGCTTAATATTAACCCATTAGTGCCCATTAGTGCCCATTGGTAAAATTTCCTACCGCCAAAATTGCTTGTCATTATTGCATCACTTTTTCTCGTATTCACGTGATCTTCGGTACGAGTCATTGATCGTTTAGATTGCGTCATATCAATGACTCCTACCGAAGATCACGTGAATACGAGAAAAAGTGATGCAATAATGACAAACAATTTTGTCGGTAGGAAATTCTACCAAGGGACACTGATGGGTTAATGAATATAAAATCTTTCATACCTTTTTTTACGTGCGTGCTACTTGTTTTGCTTGTTTTTGTAACATTTATGAATTATATTAGTCTCTATACTCAGCCATATTTTTGAGTTTGAAATACAGGGTGTTCATAATGACGCGAGTAAATATGGTAAGGTGTTACATGCATCCATATTCACTCGCGTGTCTTTATGAATACCATGTATAAAAAGAACTTGAAAAAAGTCGTCTATGCTGTACCCATTTGGTCTAGGTTTAATTAAGTCTATTTTGAAAAAAATATGTTCATTATCTTTTGTTCTTACGAAATATATAAAAGTGAAATGCGTGAAATAATATATTTATTCTATATATAAACTGATTTTCTCCCACGTATCGAGAGAGAGAGGAGAGAGTTTTAAGCTATATACAGGGTGTCCCATAAGTCCGGTTTTATAGGAAAAAAATATTTTAAATTAAATATACAAAAGTAATACAAGAACTAAACCAAAAGTTCAAATTTGTGTCTTGTTTTGGGGCTTTTTTTTTGTTGTTGTTGCGGGTAGAATAACGCTCGTGAGGAAAAAGGCCTCCGAAGTTCTATGCTTCACGAGTGTAGCTCACTTCTATATTAGCCATTGCGTGTTATTCTACCTGCAACCAAAAAAAAACGGTCCCAAACCAAGACATCAAATTTAGCATTTTAGTTCTAATATATTACTTTTGTAAATTTAATTTGAAATAAATTTTCCTACGAGACCGGACTTATGGGGGACTATATATATATATATATATATATATATATATATATATATATATTATATATACCGGGTGTCCTAAAATGAATATAGCAAAAAGAAAGTCAAATAACGTTTTTGGTAATTGAGATAATGAAATAGTTTTTACATGAATACAAGCATTAGGCGTGTAAGCTTTAGTTTACTTTAATTTATTATGGTATTGTTTAGCTTTTTTCAAATTATTAATAAACTTGTACATGTCGTCCATCCTTCACTATGATCAATCGTACGCAGCGTTCAAATTTTCGAAAAGCTTTTTCCAGCACGACTGTAGGGATGGATGTCACTGCATCAACAATACGATGCTTAATTTCTTCAATGTCTTTTGGTTTGCTAGTGTAGACTACTTTTCAGAAAACCCCATAGATAAAAATCTAAAGGTGTTAGTCGGGTGAACGGGCCGGCCATTTCATGGGTTCTCCCCGACCAATCCATCGTCCAGAGAAAGTTTAATTTAAAAACACTTTAACATCGCGAGCAAGATGATAGGGTGCTCCATCCTGTTGAAAGAAAGCGCTTTGTAGCAGGCCAGGATTTTCCTGCAATTGTGCAATAAAGAACTCTCCTAACGTGTTAAGGTACGAAATGCCGGTGACAGTGCGTTCATCAAAAAAATAGGGTCCATAAATGCGAGAACTTGACAGGCCACACCATACGTTAACTCTAGGCGAATCCCTTTCATGTTCATAGAGCTCATGAGGATTTTCCTCTCCCCAAATCCTACAACTGTGGCGATTAACATTGCCCGATATGTGAAATGTAGCCTTGTCATTATTCTGGAAAATTTGGTTTATTCTGAAAAGAAAAAGTGGCAATCAATATTCACAACCAACTAAAACTTATACGTTTAACCATTGTATTCATGTAAAAGCCACTTCATTATCTCAATTACCAAAAAAGTTTACTTTCTTTTTGCTATATTCATTTTAGGACACCCGGTATTATATATATATATATATATATGATGAATAAAACCACGAAGGAAAGGAAACACAATGGTACTCAAGCGCTTTCGTCTAATGACATCCTCAGGAACACTGAAGTACATAAAGTTACAGCCTATATAATAGGTTACAGAAAAAAAAAATAAATAAAAAAAAAATTATATATATATATATTATATATATATACACATATATACATATACAATAAACGGAGAAATAAAATTAAAGGATTGTGGGAGGGGCATACAAATTCGTAAGGAAAAACTATCGATTTTTAGCACAAGATTAAATGAATTGTTTCCAACCAATGTTATAGATAAAAAAAATATAAATATATATACAAATTTATACTGGAAATCTGCCCGGGTTTTAGCACACTGCCCTTTTTGTATATAAAAATTGAAAAATTATCGATTTTTAGCACAAGATTGAATGAATTGTTTCCAACCAATGTTATAGATAAAAAAAAAATATATACAAATTTATACTGGAAATCTGCCCGGGTTTTAGCACACTGCCTTTTTTTGTATATAAAAATTGAAAAATAAAAGTTATTAGAGTGGCATAAAAGTTTACCAAAGATTTAGCGTTCTACCCTTCTTATCTAAATCTGTTCTGAAGGAATTCAAAACAACAGGATCGAGTTGAAAAAGACCTTTGCTTATGTTGAAGTTATTTGTAAGTTGGATAATGGCAGACTCAAGAATATTTCTATTAACAATGTTGCTAGAGTGAAATAAAACTGAAGCATTATTCCAATCAATACAGTGGGATAACTCTGACAAATGGACAAAAAGGGCACTGGACAACTGTCCTGTTCTAACGGAATATTGATGCTGTTTTATACATGTGTGCAAATCCTTTCCCGTCTGACCTATGTAAAAGGAATCACATTGTTTACAACCAATTTTATAGATAATGCCTGAATTATTGCTAGGGCTATTTTTCACTGATATTTTTCACAATATTGTTATACAGGGTGTACATAAAGTCAGGATCTATTTTTGTGAAGCACTTGGAAATTATATGGAATTCAATCATAAAATGGTAAAGTGGTAATATTTATTAAATAATTAAGAGTAGGATTCGACGTGACGCCCATCAGTATCCCTGCACAGCTCAAATCGTTCCGCAGCATTTCTGAACACGGGGATAGGATTGTTAGTACCATCGTCCATCAACATGATGGTGTTCCTTGTCACTATGCCAAAATTGTTCAGGATTATCTAAATGGACGTTTTCCAAATCGCTGGATCGGACGCGGAAGCAACAGACCTTGGCCAGCGAGATCACCAGATTTAACCCCTTTAGATTTCTTTGCATGGGGTTTATCAAATCGCACGTCTATCAGACGAAGATTACGAGTCTTGAAAACTTACGTACACGTGTACGAACTGTTGCAGATAACATAACCCCGCAAATGCTCTAGAATGTGTTTAGAAATGCTGCGGAACGATTTGAGCTGTGCAGGGATACTGATGGGCATCACGTCGAATCCTACTCTTAATTATTTAATAAATGTTACCACTTTATCATTTTATGATTGAATTCCATATAATTTCAAAGTGCTTCACAAAAATAGATCCTGACTTTATGTACACCCTGTATGAAAAAACTACATTAATATCCCAGGTTTTAAGTTTAGCATCTATCGGGAAAAAAAAAAACAATTTGTCCTACGTACACTTTTACTCGGGACATGACACCCCAACTAAGAAGGCCATTTTTTCTTCAATGTTTCTCCGCGCTTTGGATCGCCAGTCCGGAATACATCGATGCCGAATTAAAAAAAATCAACGGTATTGGAAGTGATCTGTGTTATCCATCTGCGTTTATGGAATCTTGTCTCAACAAGGCAAAACGAACTTTCTATCATGTCAATGATAACACTCGTACTTTGTCAAAAAATATTTTAGTACTTCCATTTTTCCCGGGCTTTTTAGGCATTGCTAATGTACTTAAACTTTTGGATATTAATGTAGTATTTTCATATAACAATATTGTGAAAAATATCATAGTAAAAAATAGCCCTAGCAATAATTCAGGCATTATCTATAAAATTGGGTGTAAACAATGTGATTCCTTTTACATAGGTCAGACGGGAAAGGATTTGCACACACGTATAAAACAGCATCAATATTCCGTTAGAACAGGACAGTTGTCCAGTGCCCTTTTTGTCCATTTGTCAGAGTTATCCCACTGTATTGATTGGAATAATGCTTCAGTTTTATTTCACTCTAGCAACATTGTTAATAGAAATATTCTTGAGTCTGCCATTATCCAAATTACAAATAACTTCAACATAAGCAAAGGTCTTTTTCAACTCGATCCTGTTGTTTTGAATTCCTTCAGAACAGATTTAGATAAGAAGGGTAGAACGCTAAATCTTTGGTAAACTTGTATGCCACTCTAATAACTTTTATTTTTCAATTTTTATATACAAAAAAAGGCAGTGCGCTAAAACCCGGGCAGATTTCCAGTATAAATGTTTTTTTTTTTTTATCTATAACATTGGTTGGAAACAATTCATTTAATCTTGTGCTAAAAATCGATAATTTTTCAATTTTTATATACAAAAAGGGCAGAGTGCTAAAACCCGGGCAGATTTCCAGTATAAATTTGTATATATTTTTATATTTTTTTATCTATAACATTGGTTGGAAACAATTCATTTAATCTTGTGCTAAAAATCGATAGTTTTTCCTTACGAATTTGTATGCCCCTCCCACAATCCTTTAATTTTATTTCTCCGTTTTTGTGTATATTATATATATATATATATATATTTTTTTTTTTTCTGTAACCTATATATAGGCTGTAACTCTTTATGTACTTCAGTGTTCCTGAGGATGTCATTAGACGAAAGCGCTTGAGCACCATTCTGTGTTTCCTTTCCTTCGTGGTTTTATTCGTCATAAATATTTTTCACGTGTTACTTTTGTGAAATAATTTTCATATATATATATATATATATATATATATATATATATATATATATATATATATATATATATATTGATGACGAATGATATGCAACAAGTTTGTAGTGAAACATGTCAGACACAAATCATGAAACTAATTTTGAAAAAAGTTAAACTAAGCCTCAGTAATAATTATTAATAATAAGTAGTTTAAGGATAAAGTAAGAAAATGTAAAATGCTGTTTTGAGAGATTTAAAGGAAGAACAAATAAGATTTTCCTCGTTACATTCTGCCTTTCAAACTTCTTGGCAAGAACATTCAACTTTGTCTCACTATAATGGCTGTCCAATTACCCCCTCTAAAGGGATGCTGGCGTCTCTCTCTCTCTCTCTCTCTCTCTCTCTCTCTCTCTCTCTCTCTCTCTCTCTCTCTCTCTCTCTCTCTCTCTCTCTCTCTCTCCGCAGGGGGTATAAAGGTTATGCACGTTCCTTCTGGGTGTTGTAAACTTTATACTTGGGGTGTGACAGCCCTCCGGTCCCGAGTCGTGGGATTCTAGAGAAATTGGCTGCCAATTCCTTTAGGTTCTCTCTCTTTCGGGAGGGCGGGTGAAGTCTGTTGTACAAACCTGTCCCGTGGGTTACTAGGACGGTGACGGTCCAAAGCTGGGCACTTGCTGTTTTTTTTGCGGTACTACCGCACTACCAAACCGGTACCGCATAACGCGGTAGCGGTACTGCTGTACTTTCAGCGATCCTTTGCGTTATGCGGTACCGGTTTGGTAGTGCGGTAGTACCGCAGTACCGCAAAAAAAAACCGCAAGTGCCCAGCTTTGCGGGCGGTAGGACCCCTTCCCATCCCTACTCTGTCCTTTTAGCTTAGGTTAAGGATGTTCTCTGACTGCAAAAAAAAAAAAAACATGTAGTATTAAGTCTTTTTCTCTACTCTTACGATTAGGACCCTACTGCTACCTCATGCGTAGGAAGAGAGGCTTTGGAACCTCTATAAATAACACCATTTCACTTCAGTTGTAGGTAAATAATTAGAGGGGATAATAGCGGGTAGGATTGTTGACAATTTGGATTTCTACAAGCTACTTGGGTACTCCAACATGGGTTTAGACGGCATAGGTCGTGTCTCACCAACTTGCTTGAGTTTTTCCACGTCATGTTGAGTGAGTATGATATGAGTAGGGCAATTGATGAGAAAGCCTTTGATAAGGTACCTCACCGCCGGCTAATGATGGCCAAAGTGCGCGCGCTGGGTATTGGTGGGGAAGTAGGTAGGTGGATTGAAAACCGGCTGAAGAATGCCACAAAGTTAATCCCTTCCGTTAGGTATATGGGCTACAATCGACACTTACGTGACGCGGGTTCAAAGATGTCGATTTTAGAAGCATGTTTAGTTTAAATGATAACCCAACTCGTAACAATGGTTGGAAGTTGGATTTGAAACAGTTTAGGACTAGTGTGTGTGGGAATTACTTTACATATAAGATCTGTGACACGTGGAACAGGTTACCTTCGGAAGTTGTGAACAGTTCCTCTGTGGATCAGTTCAAGAAAAGGTTAGACCAAATCCTGCACAGTATTTAAGTGTGTAGAAAATTTTCCCCTAGCTTTCATTGGTACCTCCTCGGTATGGGCCGCAAGGCCTTTTGAGGTATCCTGCCCAAGCCTCGGCTTCTATACGAACATCCGCGTAAGGCCCCTCAAAGCATAGTTGTTGTTGTTGAAGTAATGGGAAATGGAGTAACTACGTAATTAAATAGATTAAATTAATAGTCCAAAGCCACAGTTGGTCACATTGCTATTCCAGTGATTCGATGCTAATGTTAAAAGGTGCAACGCGACCTAGTTTATTGCGCCATATTTTTTCTTCACGCTTAATGAAAAAGATGTATTGGTTTATACGCTTCGCAATTATAGGAAAGGCGTTTCTTTACCTACGTTTTGAAAACATTTTTGTACCAATACTAGTAATTTATGCCCCTCAACCAAATAAATATGGAGAGGTCATGAACGATGACTAAATGTTTTAGATTCTAGAAGTTGATTCATCGCGAAACATCATCACAAAAAGTGAATTCCAAGTCGTTACAAATGAAATAAAAAACATATTGGCGCTTCCAATTGTGGTGATGTTAAGCGATGAATCAACTTTTAGAACATTTAGTCATCGTTCATGACCCATCCATATTTATTTGGTCGAGGACATAATACAATTGGTAGTATTGGTACAAAAATATTTTCAAAACGTAGGTAAAGAAACCTTTCCTATACTTGTGAAGGGTAAAAACAATATTCCTTTTTTTTTTTTCAGTGTGATTGTACTTGTCCGTCCGTTTGTTTATCACACTTTCGTGTCCGCAGTTCACACTAAAATTTTTGATTCACTCGCCGTAAATTGATAAAACTTTACGCATATATGGATGATCATAAGACAATGTGACCCGTTGCCCACGTTGGGCTTCCATTATGAAAAAGAAAAACGATAGTATTTGTCATTTACCATTACTTATTCGGACTATTGTGGATTTAATTTTCCTAGAAGAGCTCCTTGTTCCATGCACAGTCTTTGTGTAACATAAAAGTTATTCGAGCGACCATTCTGAGTTCACACACACACACACACACACATACATATATATATATATATATATTTCAAAAGTTATGTTATTCCAAAAAACAGCCCCACTTTTGCGTCAAATTAGCGCCATTTTTCTTTAACTGAAATTGTTAGTGGAAAGGAGTCCCTGTGGCATTTTGGTTCATTAAGATTTGTTTCCTGAAGGAAGTTGGTTACGAAGCTGCTTTTATCATTAACTTTGGTCACTGAGATGAAATAGAAGTTGGAGCGAAACTTTTTAGGTATTAGTTTTGCTTTTATGCCCTCAATTTGGTTTAAAGTTCATTGCCACAAGCAATAAGACTCGACTATAGCAAAGAAAAAGTGGCACTAGTGCCAACTTTGACTTTGTGGGTAATTAGGTTGTTTTCGCTCTTTAGGAGGTCTTTTTTTAATTTAATTAATTAATTTATTTATTTGAAAAAAAATTTGATTTTTGTAAAAAAAAAAAAAATTAATTGAAAATCTGTTTATATAGAAATAAATATAGTTTTAATAATAAGTTATATGTTCTTAGTACAGTTGTAAGTACAAAATAATGTACAGTATGTATAGTTTATTTCATATATGAGTAGCGCAGCGGAAGAAGGGGATAAGCGACAAAATCGGTGAAATGCGTTTTCTGTTTGAAAAGACAGATGGAAGAACAACTTATCACCCCCAATTGGCAGATATGCCATTTTGCGAGTGGAAACAGTGTTTCCACTCGCAAAATAATTATTTTTGTTTGGAATGAAAAGTATTGATGAGTGTACACTGTACATTATAGGGTGGATCGATTTTACATTTTTTTCGATTTCCATATTCTAATAGAGACAAAAACTTGCGCATGCATGAGAAAATAGCCTCTGCAAAATCTTAGTTTAATAGGTAACCATCTTCTGCCCCTGGCAGAGCGATGAAAATCATATTTTAGTAGTCAAAAACGTATTTTTAAACCCTAGCCTAGAGTCATAAAATTTTGCGTGTGTGTTATTTCATGCCTAAGCAACGATATAAATGCTATGGGAAATATATAAATGCATTATTTAAGACAAAGAGCAGATCTGAAAATATGTATATAAATTACCTATTTTCAGATCGGCTCTTTGTCTTAAATAATGCATTTATATATTTCCCATAGCATTTATATCGTTGCTTTGGCATGAAATAACACACGCGCAAAATTTTATGACTCTAGGCTAGAGTTTAAAAATACGTTTTTGACTACTAAAATATGATTTTCATCGCTCTGCCGGGGGCAGAAGATGATTACCTATTAAGCTAAGATTTTGCAGAGGCTATTTTCTCATGCATGCGCAAGTTTTTGTCTCTATTAGAATATGGAAATCGAAAAAAATGTAAAATCGATCCATCCTACAGTGTTACAACCAATAAAATATTTGTTAAATGTTGTAAAACGAAAGAAAATTTGTTTGAATATGTATGATAGGTTGTGTTAACTTTTATCCCGTTGTAGTGTAGGTGGATATCGTCCTCGGCTTCCACTCAAGAAGTGGTTAGTTTGAACTGTGGTGGGGGCGATTTTCTCGACACACACACACACACAACACACACCGTGACCTTGGTTTTGCTTCAGCCCGATTTGTTCATTCTGACGAAGGTGAAGCTTGTCACTCCACCTTAGACCTACATTTTAACGTGGAATCTGAACCACGCCCCACCACGAGCGATCAGAAATTACAAAGTCCTCGCCCGGACTCCATCTCACGCCCTCTCGATCGGCAGCTCAGAGTCTTAACCACTAGGCTACCCATTTATCAACCAACCAATTTTTGTTGTATGGAAGGATGAACAGCTGGGTTTGCTGCGCGCCGCCTGCCTTCACCGTGTTTCGAACTCGGGAGAGTGGATTAGCAGTCAGCAATGCTAACCACTACACCACTGATATATATATATATATATATATATATATATATATATATATATATATATATATATATATATATACACACACACTACTAGTGCCTTAGTTTAAGAATATCCTTATAGATCCTTTAGTTTCGTGTGTGTGTGTGTGTTGTGTGTGTGTGTGTGTGTACTACCAATTACGGATTGTTATGTTAAGGAACGTTCATGGCGAATATTTATAATGTCCGGTGATGGGTGGGTGTTTGTATCCCGGTAAATCGTCCCCAGTAGCGGAGAGAGGAGGGGCGAGGATGACCCCTTTCTCGTCCCGTGTGTTAGTAAAAGTACGGTTGTCGGACTTGGACGAAGCGAAGTTATGGGGAATATCGATTCCTTCGGCCAAGCCTCCATCGATCAATGGCGTGTATAAAAGGACTTTATGTATTTTGTATGGGATATCCGTTGGAGGGGCTCGGTGAGGGGGGGGGGGAGCTCGAAGAGACAGGGAAAAGGGGTTCTCTTTTGAGGGTAAGGGGAGGGAGCAGAATTATTGCCTTAAAAGTAATTAATGGAATTAAAGGATTGGAGTTAATCAATTTTATACTGAATGTGTGTGTGTGTGTGTGTGCATGCGTATGTGCGTGCGCGCGTGTGTTTATGCGTGCGTGCGTGTGTTTGTGTGTGGTGGACTAACTGTAATCATTATTCATGTCTTCGTGATTGAACTTGCGAAAACTGTTTAATTCTGAATTAATTATTCCTCGTTCGTTATTGTGTGTGTGTGTGTGTGTGTGTGTGTGTGTGTGTGTGTGTGTGTGTGTGTGTGTTTTTTGTACGTAAAAGAGGTTAAAACGAGAAAATCTAATACTAATAAGACGCATTTTTGAATACATATTTAGAAATTAGTCAAAAGATTAAGCAAAATTCGTACACAAACTTCATAATAATGAGTTGAATGCGTGCTTTTTATTTGAAAGGAATAAAGAAAGCCTTCTTTCGTAACTGAAAACGTGCAAAAATTGAAGGTAAATTATGTTAGTTTGTTTTTAAAATTTTAAAATATTTTTCGAAAAAATATTTTCATGAATATTTTATGATTTTAAACATCAAATAGATTTTGATGTTTTGTACAAAGAACATATTTAGTATTGCTTTTGCTAATATATATATATAGGTTGTCCTCTAAGTCCAGTCTCGTAGGAAAATTTATTTTAAAGTAAATTTACAAAAGTAATAGATTAGAACTAAAATGTTCAAATTGATGTCTTGCTTTGGGACTTTTTATTTGTTGTGGGTAAAATAACACTTGATGAAAAGGCGAAGGCCTTTTCATCACGAGTGTAACTCCCTTCCATGTTAGCTATTGCGTATTATTCTACCCGCAACAAAAAAAAAAAAAAAGGTCCCAAAACGAGAGATCAATTTGAACATTTGTTTTAGTGCTAATATATTACTTTTGTAAATTTAATTTAAAATAAATTTTCCTATAGACCGGACTTATGGGTCACCCTGTATATATATATTATATATATATATATTATATATATATATATATATATAGGCACAACCAGAGATAAAATGTTTATTGATATTAACTTTTAGATTTACTCTTGGTGGTTAATTCGCAAACGCCTCGTAATTCAGTTGTTTATTATTGTAAGATGGGAGACAATGACGTGATTTATCGTTGTTAATAACATTCGCCGATGTTGAACATAACCTTTGGAAGTGATGTGAATTTACGTCGTGAGAGAGAGAACAACTAAGACTATGCCAACGAGTGCCGTGTTAATGCCAGATGCCTACGTTATTTCGCCGAGGGAACACCACTGTTGGCGCAAAGTCCGAAAGTTATGAAATCGAACATTTTTTAGTGATACGCGAGTACAATTTGTGCGTATACGTACGTGTACGTGTAACGGATGTTATCAAGTTTTTTACTCTCTCGTACGTGAATATGTTTCGTAAATCTAAGATGTGCGCGCGCGTAGAATTGGTATAGGAGTTTCGTCATGCTCATATAATTCAGTGGAATGATCCTACTGTTTTGTCCAAGACTGGATTCTTCCCATCACTTCGTACCATGATTGGTATGCGAGCATTTGGGTTTACCCAACACACACGTAAGTATTATTTTATGTAGTTTTGTTGATTTTTGCGTGTTCAATCAGTGTGCGCCCGTACCATTTCAGTGTTTCGGGGTGTATACCCCCCTCCCACCCCTTTCGACGGGGTCGTTATTTTTAATTGGTTGTTAAAAAATAAAATTAAACCAATTTCACTTACTCGAAGTTTGTTTCTTACGAACAGTTTCTTATACGATCGACTGAAAAAGTCCTGCTGAAAACTGTTTTTCTTACTTTATAAATACAGGTAGGAAAGGTAGAGTTTCACGTTAAAACTTTCTCATTCAAACCTTTTTTTTGTTGGTTATAAATTCATTGAAAAAAAAATTGAATTCGGGTACCGCAATGTGGGCTGATTTTGCCTCAACGGGTGACATTCGCGCTTCTTGCCAAAAAAAAAAAACTGGTTTTATGCATTTTGTGCAAAATTATGGAATTTTGACTATCTTTGGTGTTTTTCTGCTGACACTTATTGTCACAAAACTCGTAAGTTAAGGAAGATAGAGAAAAAGGTGTTCAAACTAAAAGATAGACAAAATTCCACAGATTAAAAATGATAAGTCCTTTTTATTCCATGAAGCTGTTTCTTTTTGCACAAAACCAGTTTAAGTGTCAATGTCTCTCCTTGAGCCATATTATGTATGGTACTTAGAACTACTGTAGGTTGTAGAGTTAGGAAATGTGTGTGTGTGTGTGTGTGTGTGTGTGTGTGTGTGTGTGTGTGTTTTCCACTCTTCCCATTTCTATCTCCGCTCAACTTTTAGTTATTTCAGTTTATAATTAAAATTACAAATTGGAACAATTAATTTTCACAAAGAAGTTTAAAAAAATTTTTTTAAAGTATTTTTTAAATAATTTAAATTGGTTATTGGATCTCTCTCTTTATCTCCCGTTATTCCGTTGTTTCAACGTAGATTTTCATACGGTAAAATTTATTGGTTTTTAAAGATATATATATATCCATATATATGAGGGGCCAACGGCGAACGCCCGCAAAAATGCCCCCCCAGCCCCTCGCCCCAATAGGAGGAGGAGGAAGAGAGCCGAAATCAAGGTCCAGAGTTTTCTAACTTCATTTGAAAGAGTGGAGGTCATAGACAGGAGGAAAGATGGATTGAGGAAGGTGGTTGCGGAGTTGATCGTTGAGTAAATGAAAGATTGAAAATACCGGTTAACCCTCGTGTTAAAAAGAGTTTGACAGAAAAGGAATGAGAATGTGTCGAAAGTCTGGTACAGCGTGCTCTTGTTAAAGGAGTAAGCACGCAGTTAGTTCAAAAGAGCAATGTCCATTAAGTGACGGTGACGGTCCAGAGCTGGGCACTTGCGTTTTTTTGCGCGTTTTTTTGCGCGTTTTTTTGCGGTACTGCGGTACTACTACCGCACTACCAAACCGGTACCGCATAACGCAATACCGCAAAGGATCGCTGAAAGTACAGCAGTACCGCTACCGCATTCAAATTTCCCGCGGTACTTTCCGCGGTACCGACCAACACGGTAGTACCGCAGTACCGCAAAAAAAAACCGCAAGTGCCCAGCTCTGTGCGGCGGCGGCGGCGGCGGCGGCATTAACAGTCGCGATAGAAGAGAGAGCGAGGCAACATTGCGGCGAAGAGAGAGCGATTGAAGATAGTAAGAGGCGGGAGATTGGTTGAGACGAAAAGCCTTTGATTCCACCCGCTCAAATAAGCTGTGTGGGTTGAGCCACCCAACACACGAGAGGCGTAATCCATACGGTGGTGGACAAGACTGCTGTACAGAGACAGCAACTGAGTTGGGATGAAGAAACTGCGGAGCGGGTACAGCACACCTAACCTCTTCGAAACTGTTTTGGAAAGGGAGTATATGTGATATTTCCATTAAAAATCACGAGAAACGTGTGTGTGTGTGTATATATATATATATTATATATATATATATTATATATTATATATATATATATATATATATATATATATATATACAGGGTGGGCGGAAAGTAGCTCCCTATTTTGGATTGGTAAAAAAATACGTATATTATCCATTTATTTCAGAAGAAATAATATGAAAAGGTAGGCATACATGGTAGGTTTTCTCTGAAATTCAATGTGGGCTCCAACTCTTTCCACCAGCTTCTGGAGCCGCCCAGGAATGGCGTCCACTGACTTTAGCAGGAACTCCGGCGGGATGGAGGACATGACTTCCCGAATTCGGTCCTCCAGTTCTTCCAATGTCCTCGGTTTGGTGCGGTAGACTTCTTCCTTTACCCACCCCCAAAGAAGAAGTCGCACGGTGTCAAGTCGGGGCTCCTGGCTGGCCATTGATGTGGACCACGACGACCCATCCAACGCCCAGGGAAGTGGGCATCCAGCCACTCACGGACAACAAGAGCGAAGTGCGGAGGGGCGCCATCTTGCATAAATATCAGATCGTCGATGTTCTCCCATGTGCTGACAACCGGCCAGACCTCGTTTCGCACATAGCAAGGTACCGCTCAGCATTCATGGTGTTGCGCAGAAGGAACGGGCCCACAAACCTGATCTGAGGTCATACCACACCACACCGTTACACTGAACCGATTCTGCCGTTTTTCAGCGGTAACCGTGCGACTTCTTTCTTTGGGGGTGGGTAAGGAAGAAGTCTACCGCACCAAAACCGAGGACATTGGAAGAACTGGAGGACCGAATTCGGGAAGTCATGTCCTCCATCCCGCCGGAGTTCCTGCTAAAGTCAGTGGACGCCATTCCTGGGCGGCTCCAGAAGCTGGTGGAAAGAGTTGGAGCCCACATTGAATTTTAGAGAAAACCTACCATGTATGCCTACCTTTTCATATTATTTCTTCTGAAATAAATGGATAATATACGTATTTTTTTACCAATCCAAAATAGGGAGCTACTTTCCGCCCACCCTATATATATATATTATATACACATATACACACAGGTCGTCCGATAAGTGAGTGGCGATTCGGGAACATTTATAAATAAAGATAAAGGATAATAAAAATTTTATTAGAAGGAATTTTATTATTAGTAAACTTAGTTTATTCGACAATTAATTGTCATAGGGATCAACCTGATCGCCATTTACACGAACAGCAAGCTGTATGCGTCTCCATGTCCTGTCTGATATTTTTTGTAAAAGTTCTTTATCCTCATTGATGTCACTTAACACAACTACTGCGATTTTTGTCAGATCAGATTCACTTTGATTTTCACGGCCATTAATCTGCATCTTGAGGATTCCCCAGAGGGTATTATCCGGGGTAGTCAAGTCCAGACTCCGCGGAGGCCAAGGTACAGGACCATACTTTCCGATCCATCTGCCAGGAAAATTTCTGTCTAGGAACTCATGCGCAGCGAAAGCGGTCTCCTGGATAGTGTTGCAAAAAAAAACTTTTTTTTTTAAATCGTGTTTTTTTTACAAAAAAAACTTTGTTTTTTATTGTTTTTTTTTGTTTTTTTTATAAAATTGGTATATAGATATTATCCCTTCTTTATTTTGAAACAAAAGTACACGTATGTTGTTCTCATTGTAACTGATTTCAAGGAGTAATGAAAACAAAAAAGGTTTAAATCCATTTTTCATTATTTTTCCTTTTAATAAAGGTTGACACTGCCCCTAAAAGACTCCAGACACAATCCCAATTATAAAATCCATTGTAAATTTATATTAATTAACTAAAAAAAATACACTTTCAACATTTTTTTCATCATCATTCATCATTTGAGGAGTCATAGAGAGTCATTCATCATACATTGAGTTTTCAGACTCTGAATAGAACATTTCATTCCCTTCATGATCATACTCTCTGCTTGATGATGGCCGTTCTTGTGCTTGGAGAGTTGTCTGGGACATGTTTTGCTTCTGCTGAGCACCTGCTTCAGATTCATGGTCTTGTGGTTCATTGTGATCACCCAAAGCATGGTTATGAGCGATGAAAACTAGCTTAGATGCTCTATCAGTTGTCAGTCGGTTCCGTTTGACTGAGTGGATCCATGAGTGGCGACTGAAAGAGCGTTCCACAGCTGCACTAGTTGGGGGCAGGTTGAGAATATTTGCTGCAACCTTGGAGACCTGGGTCGAACCACAAATTCCATTCCACCAGCTTGTTGGATTCGCCTGTGCAGCTGCCTTCCAGACAAAAGGCTTTGCAAAGATATTCTCTTTTGATCGGTAGTCAGCTAACTCTCCCAATGTCTTGCTATCATCCACAGATGGAACAGCTACAGATATCTCTTGTATGACTTCCATGGCATCCACCTGAAATACAATTTGTAACACATTAAATATAAAATAATATCAAATAATAGATAATGAATGTCTGCAAAATAAGAACATAAATCAATATTCGGTGCTAGTTGTAAAATCAACAACTTACTATTTCTTCTCCAGAGATGTGGCATCCTTTGTAGCGAGGATCAAGAAGATTTGCTGCCAGGTGGATACTTCTAAGAAGAAACTTTCTCCGTTTAGGAATAATTCCCTTAAAACAATTTTCTTCGCTCTTCAGAATTGGGCTCGAGGAGAGATTCTTCTCGAAGGATTGTTGAAGGTCATTAAATATCTTTGGTACAATAGAGAGGTATTTGTTGTCCTCTTCTACTGCAGTGATAGCATCAGAAACCGGCTTCAACAACTTCAAAGATCCATCCAGTTTATTCCAGAAGACTTCAGAAAGCAGGAGTTTTGTTAGTGATTGATCAAGAGAGGCTTTCTTTGCTTCATCATTTATAGCCAGGGTCTGGAGGGGGTGTTTATTGATGTCGATGCTCTCCATACAATGGATGATAGACCCCCATCTGAAAATATTGGCAATATATTTAATATCAAAATAAGAACATACAATGTAGATACTGTAGTTTGAGACTGTTTGAAATACTACAAATTCAAGACAGAAATGCCTGATTTTTTAGAAGTTTAAAATGAATAGTAAAAATGTCTAACGAATCAACTAAGACCCTCTTACCTTGTTTTGACAGGCAGCTTCAGTGTGTGTTGATGCTTCGATGGAGACTGCTGTTGATGTTGATTTAGTAATGCAGTCAGCTTCTGTGACAGAATTAGCTAATATAAAAAAAAAAAAAAAAAAATTTTTTTTGTTGGTGTTTTTTTTTGGGTTGCAACACTAGTCCTGGAGCACCATCTTGCTGAAAAATAGGGTTGCGAATATTTGTATTTCTTAAAGCGGGTAGAAATCTGTTCTCCAACATGTCGATATAACTTCCTGAAGTAATTCGACCAGTGCACACAAATGGACCAATTAAACAATGCGCTGATATTGCACACCATATCATGATTCGAGGGGGATACTGTTTTACTTGATCATAATAATGAGGATTTTCTTTCGACCAAAAAAACGAAAATTTGCTTTTGCCATCGCCATAAAGGGCACATTCATCACTGAAGAACGTACGATCTCTCTCGGCTTTACTTGGAAAAGCTTCAAGAATTTGTTGACAAGCATTAACTCTGACAATTTTATCTTGTGGCGATAAAAACTGAACGGAGGTTGGGCGGAAAGCTTTAAAATGCAAGTCTTTTTTCATCAAATCATGCAGTGTTGATTTCGGAACATTTAATGCAGATGCACGCCTACGAATACTTTTGGTTGGCGATTGTCGAATTGACACTTGAACATCACATCATCATCATCCAATCTTGCTTTTGCTTTAGGCGACCACGGCTTTTTTTATCAATTATCATCCCAGTTGTGAATAATTTGTGTTCCCATTTTCTAATAATTTCGCCCTTTGGCGTCACATCATTAAATCTTTGTTCAAACCTTTCGCGTACTACCTTCATGCAGTGCTTGGTTTTTCCAGATTCATGCCACCATGTTGCTGCTAATATCCGTGCTTCATATGTGTAGGGACTTTGATCACAAATTTTATCAACACGTGCGTCTACCTCAGCCATTGCAACGCCAATAATTAGAAATAATAAAAATAAAACCATGAAAAACCAGAACAAACAGAAATAAACATGAATTACTGCAAAATTAAAAATTTGGATTTCATGTGAAGCTAGCTTAATTGAAAAAAAGCATAGACATTTATTAGATATCAAAGATATTAGTACACTATGCTAACTGACATAGAATCGCCACTCACTTATCGGACGACCTGTGTATGTATATATGTATGTATATATATATATATATATATATATATATATATATATATATATATATATATATATATATATACAGTGTGTATATATACACTATATGATCAAAAGTATTCGGACACCCCGGAAAATCCGCATTTCTGCAAATATCACCTTCACCTTCGGGAAAAAGCGTGGCGAAACTATAATGCTGAGGTGTTCTGTTAAGTTATCAGTAACTGTTGTGAAGCCATGCCGCGCGGACGTGAACTCCGAGTTCCAACGTGGACTCGTCATCGGATGTTATTTAAGTAACGTTTCTATACGAAACATTGCAGCCAAACAGGATATACCAAAGTCGACTGTAGCGGATGTTATCATGAGATGGAAGCACGACGGTGCAACTAACGCGAAAAAACGTTCCGGACGACCACGCAAACTGACGGAACGTGATAGAAGTAGTCTGGTACGACATGTCAAGAAGTCCCGCACGTCCTCTGCCGCTTCCATCGCTGAGGAGGTAGGAAGAGCATCCGGTACCTCCGTTAGTACTGTAACTATCCGCAGAGAGATGCACAGACTCGGTTATTATGGTAGAGCAGCTGTACACAAGCCACTGATTACAAAAGTTAATGCCACGCGTCGTTTGGCCTGGTGTGTCTCCCGTCGTTCCTGGACCGTGGAGGACTGGAAGACTGTTCTTTGGAGCGACGAGTCGCGGTATTCACTCTTCCAGTCTGATGGGCGTGTTTGGGTGTGGCGACAGCCCGGAGAACGGCTTCTTCCTGACTGTGTACGTCCAACGGTGAAGTTCGGTGGAGGGTCCATCATGGTATGGGGTTGTTTTTCCTAGCTAGGGCTAGGCCCGTTGGTTGTTATACCCACTACCATGAACGCTGACGTTTATCTCGACGTTCTGGACAATTCGGCCCTCCCTACACTGTGGCAATACTACGGAGATGGCCATTGTTTGTTTCAACAGGATCGAGCTCCCTGCCATACTGCAAGGCGTGTGCAGGACTGGTTTCGTGAAAATAAGGTGGATTTGTTAGACTGGCCTGCTCAGAGCCCCGATCTCAACCCAATCGAGCACATGTGGGACGAACTGGAGCGACGGATACGAAACCGCACACCACGCCCGGCTTCACTTGCATCTCTTGCATCAGCTCTGCAAGAGGAATGGCGAGCCATTCCTGCACAGACTTACCGAAAACTGGTGGAAAGTATGCCTCGACGTGTTGACGCTGTAATAAAAGCAAAGGGTGGACCTACTGGTTACTAAATGCCATAATAAAACCATTTTTCCCAAAACCATGCGGTGTCCGAATACTTTTGATCATATAGTGTATATATATATAGGGTGTTTGAAAACTTTCTGTAGAAATTGTAATGGGGGATAGGCAACACCAAGACAAACCCTTTTCGTCTATAAGTGTATGTCCGCTGACGTCACCATTCGGCGCGAGAGGGCGCCGCTGCAATTGGCTAAAAGGTGAAGTGGGCTAGACTCGCGCTTGCCGCGGGCATTCTTAAATCGGACGTAGTACGCGTAACATGGAGCGCTTCACGACTGCTGAGATGGCTGACATGCATATGGTGTATGGGGCTGCCAATGGAAACGAAAGAGCTGCTGTGAGGTTGTACCGACAGCGCTTCCCAAACAGACGTGTGCCAAAGGAAGAAATCGAGGCATGTTAAATCGGGCGATCTCGGTGGCCAGGCTACGGGCCCACCCCGGCCTATCCATCGGTCCCCAAAAGTGGCGTTCAGATAATCCCGCACATCGTTGATGGAGTGTGCTGGGGCCCCGTCGTGTTGAAACCACATTCGTCTACGAATAGCCACGGGAACATCTTCAGCAGTTCCGGCAACGTTTCTTCAAGAAATATCCGATAAACCCGCCCGTCGAGTCGGGCAGGCAGCAGGTACGGCCCAATCAACTTGCCATGCACGATACCCGCTCAAACATTGACGGCGAACCGTTCTTGATGAGCATGCACCCGTGTAGCATGTGGATTTGCGTGCGCCCACACGTGAGAATTGTGCATGTTAAACACACCCTCACGTGTGAAACAGGCCTCATCTGAGAACAGAACATAAGCCGGAAATTAGGCTGCACCGCTGTCTGCTGCAGAAACCAGCGTGCGAATTCCACACGAAGAGGGTAATCCCGAGGTTGTAATGCCTGGACTCTCTGACGATGAAACGGATGTAACTGCTGCTCGTGCAACTCTCTCCAGACCAGGTCGTGGTTCACACCGAGGATACGTGCAACACCTCGCGTGCTTGCGCTTGGATTGTCCTCAAATCGCCGTAGGATTTCTTCTTCCATGTCAGGAGTGCGCACGTTTTCTCTCCCGACCAGTGTCATCCATGTTTGCATGGAATGTTCCAGTTTCTCGCAGTCGCCGATGCAAATGCGCAAACGTTTGGTGGTTTGGCACACGTCTGTTTGGGAAGCGCTGTCGGTACACCTCACAGCAGCTCTTCCGTTTCCATTGGCAGCCCCATACACCATATGCATGTCAGCCATTTCAGCAGTCGTGAAGCGCTCCATGTTACGCGTACTACGTCCGATTTAAGAATGCCCGCGGCAAGCGCGAGTCTAGCCCACTTCACCTTTTAGCCAATTGCAGCGGCGCCCTCTCGCGCCGAATGGTGACGTCAGCGGACATACACTTATAGACGAAAAGGGTTTGTCTTGGTGTTGCCTATCCCCCATTACAATTTGTACAGAAAGTTTTCAAACACCCTGTATATATATGCAAATCCACAAGGAAAATGAAACGATGATTCCAAGGTTTTTCGTGTATTCAATAGTACACCTCGTCAGGGAATGAAGGGAAAAGGAAAGATGCCAAAAATATGCTACGCCAATTAAAACGAAGTAAAAAGTGATTAACAATAGGTTAAAAAGTACTGGTAAAGGACAAAAGATATTTTAACAAGATATTGTTAATTTTATACGTTCCCGAACTGTTATTGAAATTATCCATTTTTAATGAGAACTTTAGAACTTTCCCAGTTAATACTATGATTTAGGGTTGGCAGTGCTCCGAGTTCGCTGACTTCAGCTCCGGAGTGCTCCAGTGACTGCTTCCGCTCCAGGTCGGTTCCAGAGCCGAGAGTGACCCCCCCCCCCCCCCCCCCCAGTTCCAGCTCCAAAGCTGCTCCACTAACACCAGCTTTATATTCAAAGTTACTCCAGAGTACGGTGTTGTTCCGGACTGATACTTTACCGTCTTTTTATCGCTCTACAGCTCCTAAGATACAAAAACTGAATGCACAATAGGATAATAAAAAAAACCATTAGGGCTAGTAAGGCTAGTAATCTAAAGCTTGTTGAGTACTGATCAGGATCGTGTGACTTGTTACTGGCAGGAATTCCTACGGTCCATGCTGCCGTTGATTTATTTTCTATTTTTAACTTGTACTTGCCAGCGTGTGCGAGAGTGCCTGCATTTTGCCCACAGTGTCTATCTTGTCTATCTTTGGATTTGTTCAGCGTAATAAAACATAGTTTTGAGTAGTTGCTATTTGCATAATTCTTTGAATTGTAAGTGTGATAGAGTTTTTTAATAAGTATTAAGCGCTTTCAGCGTTTATACAGCTTGAATTTTAGTCGGTCAGAGTAAGGGTTTTAGGGTGCTCAAAAGTACCTGCTTTTAGTGACATTCTGATCTAGTGTAGAAAACGTGTACTTTTCCTTGGTATGGCCACGACACTGAATTACGATTAGAAAATAGTATACGCACATTCGTACACTCAACATCAGCGGTCCGGTTTGTTTACAACTAGTGTTTTACATGCTCAAAGAAAGCCGTGCAACGTCAATCCATTCAAAACACCAATCGCGAGTGATCGGCTCCCATCCCCTAAACCTGCTGACATTCACTCTACTATAAGTGGAGTAGCTCCAGGCTTCAGCTCCAGCTCGAAGTTCCGGAGCGCTCCGATAAGTCTGGCTCCAGCTCTGCTCTGGAGTTTAAACAATTGGCCGGCTCCGAATCTTGGAGTTAACTCGTGGCTCCGTAGTCGGAGCACTGCCAAACCTACTATGATTACATCTATGCATATGGTTGAACAATGCATTATATATATATAATATATATATATTAGTGTGTCCCAATTTTTTTGTTCCTGAAGTTTGTCATGCACACCCCCCTAATTTCTTCCACTCGTGAAAACATGCCAGCAAGATGAATTTCATTCGTGTTCTTTAATTTTAAGGGTCCCCTCAAACCATGTGTTACTATTGCTGAACGGCTACTCTCTACCTTATACTAATTGTAGCATATTTCTTTTCAGGTTATGGATACAAGAAAGCAGGAGACTGTGTGGTTGGTGGGGTGTTGCGAAATGAACCCCTGGAAACGCTGTGTCAACTCCCGACAGTGGGAGATGTTCTTCGACGTCTGTTGTTCTTCACTCGGAAGAAAAAAACGTCCACGGCGGAAGCTGCCAATGTGGTAGCTGATGAGGTTATGGCGGTGTGGGCTCGGGCATCTATTCCGACCTCCCACAAGCCCAAGTGCGTCGAGAGGATCAAGGCCCTCTCCACGGACTACGAGAAGGTTGCCAGAAACCGAAACCGTGGGGGAGAGAAGCAACTGGAGCGGGAAAAGGGATTCCAAGCCAACCTGAATACACTGTTCGAAACAGCTCATGCCAACGCCATGAAACTCATCAAAGTCCCCGAAGATCGAGACTTTCTGAATGACCAGCGAACCGTGCGGAAGATGTACATCGGAGGAGAGGACCTGGAGTTTGCTCGCAGGGCAGCAGTGGGAGAAACGCCGAGCAGCTGAAGAGAAGAGGAAGAAGAAAAGCCGCGAAGAGATGGACTCACTGCAAGCAAAAGGAACGGTGAAAAGTGGGTCTTCTTCTTCTTCGGAGTCCATGGCCGAAGCATCCAATGATGATGTCCAATATTCCTCTCCTGGTCCTTCGGCTCCTTGATCCGCTCCCAAGGACGGCCAAGTGTCGGCAAGGAGGATCATCCAATATCCCAATTTTGCTGCAGCCCTGGATCGAACTGGAACCTCAGTACGCCAAGCGATGCACATTGTGGCTCCAGCACTCGCTGCCGCGGGAGTTGAGTTATCCTCGGTCACCTTGTCCAAATCAAGTCTTCACCGTTCACGGCAGAAGTCCAGGAAGAACTTGGCAGCCGGAATCAAGACCGAGTTCAATCCTGATACGCCGCTTGTCGTCCACTTTGATGGCAAACTCCTCCCTGATTCGGATGGAGGGAAATCGGATCGCATACCAGTGCTGGTCAGCGGGAAGAATCTTGAGAAGTTGTTGGCGATCCCAAAAATCCCTGACAGCACGGGACAGCGGATGGCTGGAGCTGTTCTGAAGGTGCTGGACGATTGGCCGCAAGTTCAACCATGGATTGCCGGTCTCTGCTTCGACACAACAGCGGCGAATACCGGTATTCACAGCGGCGCTTGTACGATTATCCAGGACCAAATGGACCGCCGCGTTCTTTTCCTGGCTTGCAGACACCACATGATGGAATTGGTAATCACCTCAGTCTTTGACCTGTTCTTCAGGTCTTCTGGCCCCGAAATTGCGCTGTTCGCTCGCTTCAAATCCCAATGGGAGTTCATCGACCAGAAGCAGGCTTCTCCATTCAACGGCGATGGCCCAAGCGACATCCTTTCGGAATGGGTGGCGTTGAAAAAAGAGCAGATTGTCCACTTCATTGAAGACCAGCTTGAAGTTGGCCACCCAAGAGACGATTACCGGGAGTTCCTGATCCTCGCTCTGGTCTTCCTCGATGGTCATGGCAAACGAGATCTCCGGTACAATCGTCCTGGAGCATACCACCGGGCCAGGTGGATGGCCAAAGGCATTTACTGTCTTAAGATGTTCATCTTCCGAAGCCAATTCCACCTGACCGCTCACGAGGTCCGGTCACTACGCAGGATAAACGTCTTTGCCGTCACCATCTACCTCCAGAGGTGGTTCGAGGCTCCATTGACGGCGGACGCGCCCATCAATGACCTGGAGCTGTTGGAGGACCTAGAGCGGTACAAGGCGGTGGATCATGATGTAGGTACCGCCGCATTGACAAAATTCCGGGGCCACCTCTGGTACCTAAGCGAAGATTTAGCCGGACTCGCTATGTTCTCCTCCAAAACCACCGATGCAGAGAAGATGGCCATGCTCCAAAACCTGCACAAGAAGACCGAAAACCCAAAAGATCTGCGTCGGCTGGAGGGAAAGAGTGTCTTGACCGTGAGACGGTCATTTGAGCACCTTGGTCACGAAAAGGACTCAAAACCTTTTTCATTGCCTGAAGCTGCCGGTTCCAAAAACCCCCAAAGATCTCGAAGGATGTGCACCATCGTTGAAGTCTGTGAACGACGCGGAAGATTTTTCAACGAGGGCCTGACAAAAAACGAGGAGGAACGGCAGCTCGTGTACCAAGTCGTCGAATACCACCGCCAGCAGTTCCCCTCAGCAGACAAAAAGATCCTCTGTCCCCCAAATGAAATGTGCCATTAGGAAGAATTTCCATTTCCTTTAATTTAGTCATTAGAAAGAATTTACATTTCATTCTTCCATTCTAGAATGATTAATGCTGAGCATTTACGTTTGTTCATATAGGGTCAATAAACAAGGTCAATGAGGGGACCCTTCCCCTCCTAATAGGCCAATGAAATTTTGCCCATTTTTTCCTTTCTTCAAGTGTAATTAATTAAAGGGGTGTGCGATTTGACTCTTGCAAATTTTTATTTTCACATGTGAGGCTGGGACACCCTAATATATATATACAGTGCCCGCGATAAGTATCCGATCACTCAAGAAAATACAATATTTTCCCTTGATATTCAGAGACACATAATTCACTTTCTATTTGTTCTAGCGACATCTGGTAACTTTGAGGTTGCTCGCTGATATGAGAGCTATCCAACGCATTCTCAAATTAGTGTTCTGGTAGCCTTCGTTGCGGGTGGCTGTGTCTCAAATTGTCAGATTTCACTGTTTGTGTAAATTTTGATTTTTTTTTTTTTTTTAACAGAAAGTGGTGTAAATAAAATTTATATATAATGTGTGCTAAAAAACAACTTAAGAGTGATTGTCGAGGTGCTATTGTTGCTTTGCATGCATGTGGGAAATCACAGAGACAGATAGCTAAGGAATTAAACATATCCCAAAGTACCGTTAATTTATGGGTTTCACGGGCTAAGAACAATGGTGCCTAACCACGCCAGTCCCTAAAAAACGATCTGGCAGACCGAGAAAAACAAATTCGCGAACAGACAAACTTATGAAACGTTTAGTATTGAAAAACCCAACAATAACTGCGAAAGAAATAAAATTTAATATGAATAATTTGTTATCTGGTGTTTCTGAACGAACTATCCAGGAGCGGCTCCAAAAAGAACTCGGATTACCATCTCGCCATGCTGCTAAGAAACCGTTCATTAATGAAAAATGCGTAAAAAACGTGTCGCATTTTGTAAAAAATATATTCATTGGACTGTTGATGACTGGAAGAAGGTTTTATTTAGCGATGAGTCGACATTTTTGACATTCAGAAGTTGTCCAAAAAAGGTTCGCCGGCCTATTGGCTCAAATAGGATGGACCCTAAATACACCCTAAAGACAATGAAACACCCTCCAAGTGTGATGGTTTGGGGTTGTTTCGGTTACTATGGGCGTGGAAACTTATATTTTCTTCCGAAGAACACAACTATGAATGGTGCACGGTATTTAGCAATGCTACAGGATAAACTTCCAATGGCAATGGCAATCCAAAGGACAAAAACATACATGCATGATGGTGCACCATGTCACAGGGCCAAAATAGTGACAAAATGGATTACTGACAATAAATTTGATATTTTGGATTGGCCTGGTAATAGTCCAGATCTCAATCCGATAGAAAATCTGTGGCTAATAATAAAAAATAAGGTTGAATGCCACGACACTGGCTCAGTCGAAAAATTACAAGAGGCCATCAAAAAGGTATGGTGCAAGGAAATATCAGTGGAAGTTTGTCAAAACTTGATTAAATCCATGCCAAAACGTCTAGAACAAGTCATCCAAACCAAAGGACAGATGACAAAATACTAATATAAGGTTAGTATACATTTAAACATTGTTTTTTATGTAAAAAATACAAATTTCAGGGTGATCGGATACTTTTCGCGGGCACTGTATATATATATATATATATATATATATATATATATATATATATATATATATATATATACACGTGTGTATATATAACAAAGGTTCATTATCAAAGGAGGTTATTGTTTTATTTGTTATGAAGACAATAAATGTTGAAACTAGATGCCATTCACGTGTTGATACATATTAATTTGATCATGAAAGCTACATTGAACGTTACGTAGGACATCCTTATTCATGTTGTTAGTAGTGTTGTTGATGATGTCTTTTAAATGTTGAATAATTAGTGTCTTTTTCTGGTAAACAACCAACTTTAAGCGTCCTCAAAAGAAGCTACCTGTAATGAAACTAATTTTACTTTGTTGTGGGATGTAATCGGCCGTATTTGTTCAGTAATTATTATAAACCTACAATAAAACATTAATTTCCTATGGTAACAGACTTTTATTATACTATATATATCAGGTCATCCCATAAGTAATGTCGGTTTTTACGATAGATTAAGTTTAAACTAGTCCTACTCGGTTTAAGCATAAATTTTCCGAAGGTTATATCTAAGAGGAGATCTATCGTGTTTCGCTACATACTTTACAGACCTTGACCAGTGAAGACGTGTGTTTTGCTTTATGTGAACCCCTCATAAACATGGCGGTATCAGAAGAGCATATTAGGCATATAATGCTTTACGAGTTCAAAAAAGGGAATAGTGCTACTGAAGCAACGCGAAACATTCAGGACGTTTATGGCAACGATATTCTGCGTGTGAGGAAATGTCAAAGATGGTTTCCAAATTTAAGGAATGGTGACTGCTGTTTGACAGATGCAGCACGCTCTGGACGTCCTGCTGAGTTTGATGATGACCCGCTGTTAGCCGTACTTGAAGAAGACTGTTCAACAACTGTCGAAGAATTGGCCCAGAAACTCAATTCATCCCCGTCCACCATCCATCGACATTTGCAACAACTCGGGAAAGTGCCTAAGTTAGGAAAATGGGTGCCACATGAATTGTCGGTCGACAATCTGAGGGTGCGGGTAAACATTAGCACAGCTCTTCATTCCCGTGAACTCCAAGATCCGTTTTTGCACCGTTTAGTGGATGTTAAGCGCCGTCGACAGTGGGTTTGTGCCGGAGAACCAGCGACACCACAACCAAAACCAAATGTTCACCCTCGGAAGGTGTTGCTTAGTGTTTTGTGGGATAAAGGTGGTGTAATACACTTTGAAACCTTACCACACAACCAAACAATCACCGCTCAAGTCTGCTGTCAACAACTGGATCGATTGAACACCACTAAAAGGAAAGAGACCTTCTTTGGTTAATCGGAAAGGAATCGTGTTCCACCACGACAACGCACGTCCTCATACCGCTCGGATCACTTCCGCAAAAATTGAGGAGCTTGGGTGGGAAAAACTTCCACATCCTCCAGACCTTGCGCCTTCAGATTATTATCTCTTCAGGAGTCTGCCAAACTATCTTGCCGAGAAACAGTATACTTCTTTAGAAGACCTGCACACCAGTCTTGTACGTTTTTTGCCTCAAAACCGCCTGAATTTTATAAACATGGCATTGAAAAGCTTGTAGGACGTTGGCAGTGTCATTGATTCCGATGGAAAATAGTATATACTAGATTAAAATTTTTTTTTTTTTTTTTTTTGTCCTTCAAATTCCGATCTAAAAAACGGCATTACTTATGGGATGACCTGATATATATATACAGGGTGAGTCAAAAGTAGCGCCCGATTTCTGTCAGTTGATTGTTTGTTTGTCATTTGTATTACAGTGTACAAGAAGGTAGAAATAAATGAATGACATGTTTATCTGACCATTTATTCGGGGAAAATTATTACGGAACTGTACCGGAACTGTATCTGCAAGACAATTATTAACAACATGACTTCCCAAAAAGAATCTGACAGCCGAAAAAACAGAAATCGGGCGCTACTTTTGACTCACCCTGTATATATATATATATATATAAGCACACCGGACAAAAAATTAGTCACCCCTAATAGCACCGATAGTAGGAAGTTCAAGGTCACACAGAGGGCGCTGATGTAGCATTGGTAAGTGACAAGTAGCGGTGACGTAGCACACAGGATCAGATCTGTTTCGTGAGGTGGTGAAGAACAAAGTGTGTGTTGGATATAGTCTGCAAAATGGGTCGTGAGGCAGACGTTACTCAGTGACAAAAAGGAGCCATCGTGTTTGGCAGAGCCCACGGACACAATGTCTGAAGTAGCCCAATTTGTTGGTGTGTCAACGCGTACTGTCCAGCGAGTTTACAAAGAGTGGTGTAGTTCGCAATCAACTGACAATCGACGGCGTAACTGTGGCCGGAAAACAATTCTCGACAATAGGAGCCGCTGCCATGTTTCTCGTCTAGTAACTGCAAATCGTTTTCAAACCAGAGAACAATTGCTCCAAGAAACCAATGAGGTTCTCCAGCGACCAATTTCCGAACGGACATTGCGACGAGAACTGCATGCGATGGACATCTGGAGCAGGGTACCACGGAAGAGGCCGCTGTTAACAGCAAGTCACAAATTGGCACGTTATAAATGGGCTCAGAGGCACAAAAACTGGACTGCGGCAGATTGGAAACGTGTAATTTGGTCCGATGAGTCCAGTTTTTGTTTGTTCTCCAATGATGGGAGGCGACGAGTACATCGCAGGTCCAATGAAGCCTTTAATCCTGAATGCGTCGAAGGTGTTTTTCAGGCTGGAAACAGAAAGTGAAGCGCAGGAATAGACACGTACGGACTCTGGCGGAACTTCGGGACCGGCTGATGAACGAGTGGCAGCAAATCGATGTTCAGTACATGCACAACCTCGTAGAGTCTCTGCCTCGCCGGATTCGTGCGGTTATCAAGGCCAGAGGCGCCGTCACACGTTATTAGGTACATTCTGAGAGGGGTGACTAATTTTTTGTCCTGTGTGCTTATATATATATACACATATACAGGGTGGGCCGTAAGTTTCCATACATAGGAAAAATAAACATTTTTTTATGGACAACCATTTTTATTTATATAATATGCTCTACATGGTTGCCATTGTTTTGAAAACACATTTCAATACGTGTTCCCCACTGTTGATGAACACGCATTAGCACAGTTGACGTTATGCTTGTAATGGCGTTGGTGATACGTTCCTTTAGATGATTTATGTCTCGTATCTTTTCCTGATACACCATGGCCTTCAAGTGCCCCCAAAGATAGAAATCAAGGGTGGTGAGATCTGGGGATCTGGGAGGCCACTCCACAGGACCACGCCGACCAATCCAAGCATCCGGAAACTGCTGCTGATCCAAATACCGACGCACGTGAAGACCATAATGAGGTGGAGCTCCATCTTGCTGGAAGTAAACTGGGAAGTTACCTTCCTCGTTTAGCATGGATGGGAAAATCTCTTCTTGCAACATGTTAAGATACCTTTCGGCATTAAGATTTCCACTGACAAAAATTGGTCCAATAATTCTGTCACCCCATATCCCGGCCCACACCATCACTTTACCGGCACCTTGCATCTTCGTCGGACTCAGCCAGTTAGGGTTAGCATTACTCCAATAACGTATGTTTTGCCGATTAACCTCTCCATTGACGTAAAAATTTGCTTCATCAGTAAACAAGATCTTAGTTGAAAAGTTTGCATCCTCGTTCACTTTGGTTAATGCCCATTCACAGAATTCCATCCGTCTATCCGGGTCGTCTTCACTCAAATGCTGTGCCATATGCAATTTGTATGGATGCCATTTGTTTGCTTTCAAAATGCGCCTGATACTCGATCTGCTGACACCACTTTCTGCAGACAACCGTCGTGTACTTTTTCTGGGACTCCGTGTAAGCGCTGTAAGTATCGTAGCTGTTGTGTCTTCATCGGTGGCTGTACGTCTTGGACCACTTCGCGGTTGATCTGCAACATTTCCAGTTTTCTGAAACTTGTTAATAAGTTTTGCCACAGTGTCGTGTGTGATGTTCGTTCCATGTTGTCTGTTAAAGTTCATTGCAACCATGCGACTGCTTCCCAACCCAGCCATCAGTATGATTTCAATTCGTTGCTCTTTCGTCAAACGCATATTCTTAGGTATCTGAAACATAAAAACAAACGTTTAATTTTTCCTATGTATGGAAACTTACGGCCCACCCTGTATATATATATATAAACAAGAGATACGACTCTCAACATTTATTGGCCAAACGTTTCGGTCCACTCAGGGTCCATCTTCAGTGTCTAAATAGAAGCATCTAAAAATAATCATAAAACTAAAGTAAATACAAATGTCAAACTGTACGATAATAAAATCTAACACAAAAAAAAGTTAAAAAGTTGTTAAAAAACTATCTGGATTATAAAACAAAATAAAAGTAAAATTAAAACAAACTAAAAATTCAAAACTTAAAAGTTTAAAAATGTTAAGTTTAAAATTTAAAAAAATTTAAAAAGGACTAACCTGGATGGTAAAAGTTACAAATAACAAGTGGAGAGAAAGGAAAAAACAACTTAAGTTAGTGCGTTGGTTGCGTTTAAAAGGTGTTGGTTGGTTAGGAAGTATGTAATTTTATCGAGGAAAGGCTATCGTTTAGTTCAGGATTTAATTTCTTGATAAAAAGGGATTCTAAAATTTTAAGATCAAGTGAATTAGGAGCAGATGACAAAATCGCGAAGGAGTCCTGGGGGCACGGGTGGTCATGGGTCTCTGAATGATGCCGAATAGCAGAGGATTCAGGAGTGGAAAGAGGGCGAGAAGTTCGATAAGAAAAACCCAAATGCCTCGAAATCCTAAGTTTTAACTCTAGGGCAGTCTGCCCCCACATAACGACTTTGGCAGGTCGCACATGTATATAAATAAATAACAAAGGATCTCAAAAGCACGGGGAGGTGATCTTTATGGCGAAAAAAGGATTGCAGAGAATTAGAATTAGAATTAATGATTATAAAGTCGCATTGAGGGAAGTGTCTGTCCAAAATAGAGTGGACATCTTTATTAAGTTGAAAAGTTAGTTGGTCTAAAAATGGAAGCTTAAGATAAACCTTCTGTGTCTAAATAGATGCTTCTATTTAGACACTGAAGATGGCCCCTGAGTGGACCGAAACGTTTGGCCAATAAATGTTGAGAGTCGTATCTCTTGTTTTCATATTACTATTGAGGATAAGGTTCCCGAAGAACATTTCTATCGTAACTATATATATATATATATATATATAATCAGTGGTGGGCACCGTTAACCAAAAAGTTAACTTCGTTAACCGTTAATCCGTTAATCCGTTAAACATGTAACGGAAGTTACCGAGAAACCGTTAACGTTAACTTTTATTATAAAAAAAATGAAAAACAATATATATATAATTTAATTTTCCCTCTTCTTCTCGTTCTCCATTTTGTCCATGAGATTCATGTTGCCCTTCATGAAAATTAGCATATCAAAGTTTTCATCAGACAGGGATGATCTCTTGGCCGTCAGGATGTCCTTGCCCATAGAGAACAAACGCTCCACTGCAGCACTGGAGGGGATGGCTGTGTTGAACTTGATGAACAAGTCCACCAACACTTGCTCACCCAAGAAGGCAGCATCTGTCAGCAAGTCCTTGGAGTTGGTCTCCAGCCAGGTCTTGACCAAGTTCTGGGCCTTGCCCTTGAGTGACCTGTGGCTTCTGCTGCTCTCTTTTGTCTGGATGACAGCACTGAAGAAGTCATCATCATCATCATCATCATCATCATCATCCTCGTTGTTGCTGCCTCCACTGTTGCTGCCCACTTCGTTGGACTGCTGCTTCATGGCCTCCTCGACTGTACCCTCCATGCTTTTCCTCACCCTGGCGACCTTGGTGTTGTCATACTTGTCCAACCAGATGAGGCGAAACCTGGGATGGAAGGCAGCAGCCAGCTGGCATTCGTCATCCTCCAGGAGGGGCCCAAACCTTTTGTCGATGCCTGCCAAAAGTGCGTCGACCAAGGCGCTGCAGTAGACGAGTCCCTTGGACTTCAAGTCCTTAAGCCTGAAGATTGTCGCAGCAACTGTTGGCAGCATCGTCCCAAGGTAGGCTTGTTCCTCCCCCTGGATCTTGTCGAGTGCTTTGGCCACAGGTGACATAATCTGGAAATAAAACAATGGAGAATTAGTAAATTGTAAAAATTCAAATTTGTATTATTCTGCAATATTATTCTACTGTATTTTACTCAATAATATAACGATAATTGAATGAGCAAAACTAAAACGTATCTACTGGCTGGTGTTAAGAAAAATATAACTTTATTGCAATAAATAAATATAGTTGGAATAATTGTATTCTTAAACGTTTACGTAAACAACGCTATTATTGTATCAAGGTCCTGCATTTAATTGTAACCAGAAAAAAAATAAATCGTGGAATTTCCACGAGTCCCGCTAGTTTATTATTAATTTATAAATATATTACCTTGACATACTGTATCAAGGATACTACTAATAAGGTACTCACAGACATATTATAAATATACATGACTTACTTGACAACGATTATTTTTAATATTCACTAGCACAAACATGTTGCGCAAGAGACAGACTGCAAATGAAACGAATGTAGTTATTTGTTGTAATTGTTACATATATATTATTGAAAGTGCCTTAAAATGCTCGTGATATTTCTTGAAAGAAGTTGAAACATTCAACTCAAATGGCAAATCTTTCCGCCTGATTTTACAGTCGACCATGTTTTGCTCAAACCAATGCCATAAATAACTACCATATTTGGTAAGACACAAATTGTAGCGACGGAAACAAATATATCGCCTGATTTTGCACTGCGGAAATGGAAATTCGTTCATCACTATTAACAGTGGCGGATTAATTGCGCACCTGCTCAGCACTGAAAATAATAGAAACTTTTAAACGTTTATTTATGAATTTTTTGGGTTAACGGACTTGAGTTAACGGAAGTTAAATGTAACGGAAGTTAATTAGTCCGATAATGATTTTCAAAGTTAACTTAAAAGTTAAATCGTTAATGAAAAAGTTAACTTCGTTAATTAACGATTAACGGATTAACGGTTTGTGCCCAGCTTTGTATATAATACACCTTTCAAATGTTCCGTGCGATGATTCCTCATATCACGAAGGTCAAGCTTGTGGCCCCTCCTCTTGTGTCGCCCCTTCTCTCGATATATATATATATTAATTTTGTGATGGTGTACGATGAAACACTAGAGGTGTAGTAGGCCCTTTTAAGTACATAGGATGTATTGAACAAATACGAATGAAATTGATGATAGAATGAATGGAGGGAAAGAAGTGGTGGGTGCCGCTGAGGGCGGTTGTGAGGAAGCGGAGACTGGGTAAAGATGATGATCGATGTTTACACGAAGGTGTGTTTGTACCGTCACTTTTGTATGGGTGTGAAACATCGACATGGCATGAAAAGGAGAAATTAAGGATAAGAGCATTTGAGATGGATAACTCGAGAAATATGTGTGGCGTGTTCTGGATTGATAGTGAGAAATCGTGTAGTTCTGGATGGTGTATGAGTGTGTTTGCGTAGGTAGGAGTAGGAGAGGGACGCCGAGGTGGTGGTGGAGCCATGGTGAATGGTTGCGTGGGGAAGGAATCGTGGACTCGACCTGGGTGACGCACGAGAAGTGGCTGCGAGTAGGTTGGAATGGAGGAGGAATAGGTTGTTTAGAGGTACGCAAGTTCGGGACGCTCGCTCTCTCATTTTTGACGGAGCATCGATGCACCACTACACATGGCGTATGAGGCGCCGCAGGTGTGGAATTTAGCCATCTAGGTTGGGGGGGAGGGCTAGTCCACCAGGATGCTGGTATGAATGAATGCGTGTGCCGTTGGCCGGCCGCGCGCAGGATCGTCTCGCTACTAACGACTTGGGTCGTGAGGACTAGTCGCTCGTGATTTTACATTAACAGAATGGAAACCCCGCGCACTGCAGCGACCGCGACGCGTTCGCGGTCGCTGCAGTCGTCAGTCCTGAGTCGCAAGACGATCCTGCGCGCGACCGTCCTTAGTTTCTGACTTTTCTTTCTTTCCTCACCTTTTATTTCTTATATCCGAGTATGGCTGCCTTCTCACCTCAATTCAGTAGGAAAATGCTATTTTTGACATGTATTTGTATGTAGATTTTAGACTAAAAGGATAGATAGGGTATAGGTTTCTCATTTGTCGTCAATCCGTTAAGTTAAACGACACTGAGTTTCACTAGTAACTCGATGGATAACCATCCTCTGCCCGAGATGATGTAGCGGCCCGTGGTTCGGATCCCACGGAGGAGGAGGAGGTTAACCCTCCCCCCGCTAAAACAGAAAACAAATTTCCGTTCGTTTTCTACTTTCCTTCCTTTGAATTTGAGGCATAACTAATGTAATTTCGACTATTAATAAAATTTCATTATTGTTTACAAAATATTCATGAAATTGTTTTTACGCTTCTTCGGTATATCTTTATATGAAATCGGTTAAAAGGGTTTAATACTCGAAAAGCACGTTCCACTCGACCCACTTAACAATAATAATGACACCACTTCATTTTAATTGGAGTGTAAGAGAATACACACACTCACCCTTTGGTTTTGCTTCCGCCCAAGTTTTGTTCGTTCTGACGAAGGTCAAGCTTGTTACTCCACCTTAGACCTACAGTTTAACGTGGAATCGAACCGTGCCCACCAGCAGCCAGCGTCTTAAATAGGTACCTTGAGAAGCCTAGTGCTTATCTACCAACCAATTTCTTTGTGTGGAAGCATGGTAACAAGTGTGTTTTGTTGCGCGCCGCGCTTGCCGTAACCGGGTCTCGATCCCGGGGCCGATGAATTCGTAGTCAGCGTCGCTAACCACACCACCACCGAGGCGCACACAATATACAGTGTGTGTGTGTATATATATATATTAGTGGCGTTTCGGTCCGTGGAAGCATTGCTTCCCCTCTTAAATGATTAGAAGTGCTGTTAAAAAATATTAATGACGATAAAATTATAATAAATTATCACTAGGCTATATATACTCCTTTCAAATATTTTTTTTAATACAAAAAGCTCGAAATCCAAATTAGTGCATTGAAAAAGGAGGGGGAGAGCAATAATTTTGTTGCTTTCGAGACGGGCGCCAGTGGAAGCAACCTTGAGATTTGCTGTTTTTGTTTGACTTACTATTCGTGTTTTATAAAAATTGTATCAATTCACCGATAATATATAATCAATCAATGAAATTGGAAGGTTTGCGGTGGGACATTATAAATAGAATATTAAATTTGTTCAAAAGTCAATACAATTTTACAATTTTTTGTTGTTACAATATTTTTTTTATATAAAATACGTGTGAAATTGGAATATTTATTTTATTTAATTTGACCCTTAAGCTTTAGGCTTTACTGGGCTCTTAAAGATAAATTTCACTGCTTGTACGATATTATAGATGTACAGTAATAAATGATATTCGGCAATAGCCCGGTTATCGCAAAGGATGCGTTCCTAAAAGTCATTACGAATGTCGGGGCAATTTTCTCCATAAGAATCAATGTAATTAGAGGGGTTGCGTTCCCCTACTTACTACAATATAACTACAATGAGTGTAAAACAGTTAAATTAGCATTTACCTTTGCTGTGAGTGTCAATGGCCTACCGGAGCTGGCATAAAGAGGAGGAGAGGGTGAGGAGTTACTGGATGAAAAGGGGCTAGGTCATCGGCCTCTCCACTCGAGACTGCACTGACACTGCTGCTGTAGGAACGAGGACTTGGAGGTTGAAGAAGTTGGAGTGGCAGCTACATCGGGAGAAGGGGAGGATTTGGGCTGGAAAAATGCTTGAAGTGTCGTTTGGCGAGGCATCTTCCTCTTCTCCAGAAGCTCATAGTAGGCTCGAATGTCGTTCTTGGCGTTGCGGATGACACTGGTGCTCCTCTCCACATTCGGGTGAACGTCCAACGCCATGTCCAGTGCCGACTCGAATGAAGAAGCTTCCTCAGAACTGGAACGGTGAGAGTTTTGAGGGGGACTCGGCCTGCTCCTGCTCCTCGTTCGTCCACTGCTAAATGCTGCTTCAACTCGATCAAGTCCCCGTTTAGTTAGCTCCTCACTTTGCGAATATCGAATATGGGTGTTTAAATATCATTTGCGAATAGCGAGGAATTGCTGTACAATAAAATTATTAATCGCTATACTTGGGGATGAATTAATATCGTCTTAAAAGAATAAAAAAATATTCGCCGATAAAAACACACCCATAACGCATTCATTTCTTTAGGCAAAACGTAGATCGTGGAAGCAACTAAGAGAGTTGCTTATTCCTGCTATTATCCTAGCGGAATCCTTTTAAAGCCCTTAATTAATGAGCTTACAGCATTAAATGGCTAAATAACTGGCAATTTTTACCAAATATATTTTTAGAAGAAATCCAAGCTAATTGTAATTAGAGTTTGCTTAATTATGAGTAAATCAAAGTAAAGTTGTTATATTGAGGTTAATGTCATTCGTCAACTGCCCATCCCCTCTCCCCCCCGCCCTCTTCGCAGGAGATAGAAGACAGAGCGTGTATGAATAAAAGAGGTTGCTGTATATATATATATATATATATATTATATATATATATATATATAGGGTGAGTCAAAAGTAGCGCCCGATTTCTGTCAGTTGATTGTTTGTTTGCCATTTGTATTACAGTGTACAAGAAGGTAGAAATAAATGAATGACATATTTATCTAACCATTTATTCGGGGGAAAATTATTACGGAACTGTACCAAGCTGTTTTACTTGCAATTTTCATGACTTCCCAGAAAGAATCTGACAGCCAAAAAACATAAATCGGGCGCTACTTTTGACTCACCCTGTATATATATATATATAATATACAGGGTTCCCACAAACCTGGAAAGTCAGGCAATGTCAGGGAATTGGAAATTTGTCAAGAATAGTCAGGGAATTTGACTATTTGTCATGGAATGTCAGGGAGATAGGTCAATTGCTGAAGTGGGACTTTTGCCCTAGACAGCCTGAAATACTGCTCAGTGTCGTAATAGCAAGCACAGCCACCCTGCAACCTAATCATTACATGATACTTATTTGTCCTCGCCCAAATTGTTTTCTTTTGTTAATAACTATACTGTATTGCGCAGTGTCTCATAAAAAGAACTCCCTTTCATACATATTGTATGTATAAGCGTTTCTTTTTTTTAAGATCCCCTTGTACTATGAGTAGCTTTTCACTCGCTAATTATGTTATCGTTTGCTGCAGGTTTTTTGTCTAGATTTGTATTTTTTTTATATTTTTGTTTGTATCTTGTTTAATTATTAGTTAAATCTTTTGTAACTTTTGATTTTAATAACTAAATAGATGGAAAAAAGAATGGTAAAGGAAAATAGGGGAAGCTTGGTAACATTTTTCTGTTTGTTCAAGAAAATAAAACAATTTGTGATGATTGGTGAAGTATCATACGAGGGGCGGTCAGAAAATAAGTTTACACGGCGTATAATTTCGTAACTAAAGGACCTACATTGATTGTTTGTATCGGATGAATTTGTTAATCATTGTTGGCAACATTGCACGTCGATTCGGCTGCCATCTATCGTACATTGGTTATACGAGTCAGTTGAACGTGGCGGCTCGACTGGAACAGTGCCTTGCCCTACGGAGCAGTCCAGGACATTTACGTTTAATGGCCGCTCGTAAACGTTCCAGTATTGAACAATATGCAGCTGCATTGGTTGTTGTGCCTTTTTGCGTGGTCTGCGAGCAAAACGCCTTTGTGGTCCCAAAACACGGTAACCCTCGCTTTACCAGCAGATCTCACAATCTTGAACTTCTTTGGTCGCGGGGACCCAGGGTGTTTCCATTCCATGCTGGGACGTTTTGTTTCCGGAGTACGGTGATGAACCCGTGTCTCGTCTCCTATGACAATACGCTCGAGAAATTCTCGCCCACTGACAGACTCTGAATATCGTTGCAGAAATGACGGGCACTGTTCCAGTCGAGCCGCCATGTTCAATTGACTCGTATAACCAATGTACGATAGATGGCAGCCGAATCGACTTGCAGTGTTGCCAACAATGATTAACGAATTCACCCGATACAAACATAATCAATGTAGATCCTTTAGCTACGAAATTATACGCCGTGTAAACTTATTTTCTGACCGCTTCTCGTAGTATAAGTGCTGGAAAATGTTATCAAGTTGGTAAATGGGTGGGCTTTGGTGGACTTCCTTTTTCCCATTCGTTTTTAAATGTAAAATTTTTGATGGTTTTAACTGAAGTCGGTACTCTTATTCAAACTTTGCACAAAGAATCAAGTGATTTCAGTTGGATTTTTGTCATAGAAATTTTTCATTTATATTCTGGAATGGCAGGGAAATTGAGGGGAAGAAATTTGTGGGAATATATATAGTGTATATACGTAGGGCCTTCAAAAAGTTCCCGGAAAATATTTCCCATTCACGTTAGAAATTACGTGATAAATCATAAGTCGACATGTTCATTCCTGTACGGTTTTGTAATAACATGTTAAAATTTGATTGCCGAAAATGCAGAATTTGGAAGATTATGTCATTTGAAAGTTTAACCCCTCAGAAGCAACATGGAATCTCAGAAATCCGAAGTTAGAAGCAATATCAAATTTTTAGTAAAACTTGGTTGGAAGAAAAGTGATATTATTGAAAGTGTGAGGAAAGTTTATGGAGACACTGCTCCCAAGAAGACCACCCTTTATGAATGGATTAATCGTTTTTCAAATGGCCTAGAGAGTATCGAAAACGGCACTCGAAGTGGAAGACCTTCAACCTCCATCAACAATGAAAACATCGATCGTGTGAGAGCACTAGTTGAAGAAGATCGACGATATTCTGTCGAGTTTATAGCTGACAATCTAGGCTTATCGGTGGGATCAACTCATTCAATTTTAAAAGACCACCTGGACTTGAGTAAGCTTTCTGCCCGATGGGTGCCAAAACTGTTGCGCGAGGATCAGCTTGCAACAAGGGTGAATCTCGCACTTCAAACTTTAAACAAGTGGGACGCTAATCCCGAAGATTTTTTGCAAAGAATTGTGACTGGAGACGAAACTTGGTTGTACCTGTATGATCCCGAAGACAAACAGCAATCCAAACAATGGCTGCCGAGGGGATCAAGCGGCCCCATCAAAGGAAAATCTGAAAGATCCGCTGCAAAGATTATGGCAACAATTTTTTGGGATTCGGAAGGTATTTTGTTAATAGATTACCTAGAAGGACAAAGAATTATAAATGCAATCTACTATGAACAAGTTCTAGAAAAGTTACATCAAGCAATTAAGAAAAAACGGCGAGGAAAACTTCATGACAGAGTTTTGTTCCACCACGATAACGCCCCGGCTCATTCGTCCCGAAAGGTAAGGGACAAACTGAGGGATTTAAGATGGGAATTGCTCTCCCACCCTCCTTACAGCCCAGATTTAGCTCCTTCAGACTTTTTTCTGTTTCCAAATTTAAAGAAACACCTGAAGGGGACCCGTTTTTCGTCAATAGAAGAGGTCAAAAAGGCGGCAACGACCTGGTTCCATTCAAAAGATGCTCAATTCTACGGACAGGGTTTAGAAGCTGGAGGCATAGACTACAAAAGTGTTATGATAGTGATGGTCATTATGTAGAAAACTAAAATCTGCACTTTTTCATTTTTTGTTTTATAATTTAAAAAAAAACAAACAATATATTGTTATAGCAATTGCCAATGAAAGGTAAATTAGTAATCTAAGTGATCAAAATGTTATAGCGAGTTGTTTGCATATAAAATTTAATTAACTACGCCAAGTGCTCAAAATGTTCTCCGGCGGCATGAATGCACTTTCAATACAACAAAATCGTGTGGTCTGATGAAGCTACCTTCAAGCTGAATGGCACAGTAAATCGACACAACTGCAGGTACTGGTCACTTGATAATGCACACGTTTATGTGGATAAACATGTTAATTTACCAGGATTAACAGCATGGTGTGGTTTATCATCCAGGGGTTTGGTTGGACCATTTTTCTTTAATGGGACAGTTACCGGTGCCGCATATCTCGACATGCTGCGGACAGAAATTATACCTGCAGTTCGGAAGTTGTTTGGAAACGACGACTTTTACTTTCAACAAGATGGAGCCCCCCCCTCATTATCATTGTGATGTCAGAAGGTACCTCGATGAAACGTTGCCTAACCGTTGGATAGGACGAAGAGGAAGCGTTGAGTATCCTCCACGTTCACCGGACTTGACTCCACTTGATTTTTACTCGTGGGGCTACCTGAAGGACGCAGTTTATGGTACAAGACCCGCAACACTCGAACACCTTAAGGATGCAATTAGGGAAAAGTGCGGGACCCTCACAGCATCCACATTAGTCCATGTCTGCGAATCAGTTAGTCGACGCATTCAAAAGTGTATTCATGCCGCCGGAGAGAGAGAGAGAGAGAGAGAGAGAGAGAGAGAGAGAGAGAGCGCGCGCCGCCCACCTTCTCGAAAAGAAAGATAATTAATGGCGCATTAGGTTGCAAGCACTAAAGTTTGAAATATGAGTATTATTATCGACATAATTAAGGCGATTATTTTATTATATATATATATATATATATATATATATTGGAAAGTTGGGGAAGTTTAAATTTTATTTGAAAGATGTATGGATTGGGGATGAAAATTGAATAAAACTGCGTGTGTGGAGACGGTTCCAAAACCCAACAACTAAATTTCCATCGCAAAGTCGGCGACATATGACGACAGGAGTAGGGGAAAGTGGGGGGGGAGAGGGGGCAAAATCCACCCTGAAAGAGATGAGTGAAGGTTGATTTGAACAAAATCACGAAGCGACATCAACGATGTTAAAAGACGCATATTTTATATCCCTTTTAACGTTTATTATTTGCACGTTATTTTGTCAACCATGTTGACCGTTTTTTTTCCTTTTTTTTTTTTTTATATACGATGATACCGTTGATTCATTTGTTCGTTCGTACGTTGTGGTTCGTTTCTGTGCTCTTCGTTAAAAAAACAAAACAAAAATGAAATTGCGATATCGATCTAGCCGTCAGCTCCGTATGACATTTTAGAAGGGCTATATATATATATATATTATGTCGAAATTGATTGCTCAGATATTATACAGCCCCTAAGATAAACTAAGCAAAATTGGGCCACACCGTTCTCCGCATTGCATCCCCCTACACACACACACACACACACACACACACACACACACACACACACACACACACACACACACACTTTTTCTTCCTTCCACTTGAAAATAAAAATCAGATCAGTTATCATTAGACTAAATTGTATGAATGGGGACCAATAAAATACTCGGTGACAGAGAGGGGGAATATATATATATATATATATATATATATATATATATATATATATATATATATATATATATATCGTATAACATTAGATTGACTGAAGAAGAGAACCTTTTTTTTATAAATAATAATAATAATAATAAAAGATAATAAATTCAGTACCTCTGTATCGAAAACTGACAAACACGGGTCCCTAGGCACTAACTACCTAAGCCACATCCCCTCTTTATATAAAATCATCATCATCAAAGTTCTCATTGAACGCGTCTATTACATTGGCTCCTCCTATTCGTCCTTCCCTAAGCACTTATTTCAACAACCTACTCAGAAATTTCCTCAGTAAGTATATCACACACACACACACACACACACACACACACACACACCACACAGTTCCTACAGTTAAGAAAGATAACGCTATTTCACTCCCTTTTTACTGATATACAAGTTGCAAAATACACTATGAACTTCACAACCTACTTGCCCCACTTTATCCCCAAAATTAATTTTATATTTTCATTCACAAATGAAAATAGTATCAAATAGTATTTTAATAATAAAGGAAAAACTCCTCCGATTCTTCCACAATTTACTCTTTTATTTGTGTTCGCTGCAATGCGAATTATATTGGCAGTACATACCGACAGTATCAGAGTGAACGAACATCCTAGCATCTCAACAAGAACTTCACAGATTTAAGTAAACCATCCAAATCAGCCATGAGAATCCATTGTCAGTTCCATGATCCACCCTCTACGACAGTGGTCGGCGAACTTTTTTGGGTATTACCCCAAAATATATTTGAGGACGTGATCAGGACGTAAATTCGTAATATTCTAAAATTTAGAATAACGCCACATTTATGTAACAAAATAAAATAAAAATATACGAAAAAAATATCGGCACAAAGTGTGTCTCATACCGCACGCATTACCCCCAAAAGTTTTAAATTTACCCCATTTGGGTAATTTACCCCTGTTCCCCGACCACTGCTCTACGATCTACACCCTATCAAAATTATTTATCGATTCCCCCAACCAACTAACCAACCTTGAATCTCTACACATTCTTAGTAAGAAGCTTTCTCTTAACAGCAACACTTCCGCCTTTAGCTTGTCTATTGGGGGAGTAACCTCCCTCGTCCTTACGAATAGAATCACCGCCATTAGTTTTAAATATCTGTTTTGAAACACACACACACACACACACACACACACACACACACACACACACACACACAACACCTTCAACCTTAATGGAAAACCAGACTAAAATGAAATCCTTAATATTCAGTCTGCGCTAAGGTTAATAAACTCCATATCCACTAGACTAATAAATGTTTCATTTTCTTATTACTTAATTATACCCCCTTTTTAATAGTTTAGCATTAATCATGGCAACTATTTCCAAAACATTTGCAAATAAAACTAAAATATGTACAAAATGTTTATTCTCTTAATTTTTCATTAAGTTTACCTAAGAACAAACCCTTCAATCAGGTTGTGTATATACGTATATACAAAGGTGGGCAGGACCGAACTCCAGGAACTCGGTCCTTTTTAAGGACCGTGAGCGGGAAAGTCGGTCCTTCTCTCAGTGAGGACCGAAATGAGGAGCGACGGTCCATTTTTAAGCAATTCCGGGCGGTCTTTTTTAGTGATTTTAGTGTGTTTAGTGATTATTATTTGAAGTTCTAAAGAAGATGCTAGTCTTCTTGAAGGGAAACTCAAGCATTTAACTTAATAACTTTTTTTTCATCATTTATGTATTGTATTAATTATAATTTACGTTAATAAAATTAAAGATTTCCGGTGTCTTTAATTTCATTTTTCATTTTAATCAAATTTTTCACTTATATTATATACCGTATGTCCCACAAAAAAGTACACCCAACTTTAGATTGTAATAACTCCTCCAAAAATTGAGATATTTTGGATCTGTTTGTTTGATTTAATATAGCAAATTATTCTTTGTTAACGTTCAAATTTATTCATGTTTAAACGATTTAGTGTTTAAGCATCTGCTTTTAACTGAAGGGTACAGCAAAATGGGTTGCGCGGAATGATCATTTCTCCCAGCCAGATAGCTCCTCTTGCTTTAACCAATGTGCTACTTTTTACGTCGAAGGATATTGCAAATATTTTTTTTAAATAATTCGAACTTTTGTTTGTATCTAAGATACGAGTCATAAATTTAGTAATTCAGATTCTTCATTTATATGTATAAATAACTTTGAAACCCTTATCATGCAGTTTACACGAAGGCAGCGCGTTCTCATGGTCACAACTTATCTGCAAACTAAAAGCTTAAAACAAGTTCAGAATACCTTCAAACTGCAATTTCCCGATAGAGCTTCTCCAACTAAACATACAATTTTGAAGAATGTTCGGAAATACCTACAAAGAAGAAGGAACGGTCCTCAATTTGAACAAAGGACGTTCAGGCCATCCGAAGACGGCAAGAACAGACGAGAACATTCAGCATGTTCGGCATTTATTAGAGAGAGATCCAAAAGTGTCCACCAGGCGAAATGGTACAGAACTCTCACGCATGTCATTTCATCGAATAGTTCGTGAGGATTTGAATTTGTACCCATACAGAATGGAAATTCGACATCAACTCTGAAGGAGATCTACCTCGCCGCCTAAGATTTGCCCAGTGGTTTCTTGAAAAACCAGAAAGATTCACGGAACAATTAGTGGTTGGAGATGAGGCGGCCTTTTTTATGAATGGTCTAGTGAACAGACAAATCTGCCGTCAGTATGCACCAAAAAATCATCCACCTGACAATCATATCTACGAAAAGAATAACTCTAGACAAAAACTCTCTCTCTGGGTAGGACTGTAAGGTAATGGAGCGTTAATTGGCCCGGTCTTTTACGATGGTAATCTAAATGGTGAAGCTTACCTAGAAATGACAGACCGAGAAATCCTTCCACAAATACGTATTACTTATGGAAACCGATTTAATCGTATTTGGTGGGTGCAAGACGGAGCTCCTGCTCACAGGAGAGTTATTGTGAAGGAACGCTTGCAGGAAGTCTTCCACCAAAGAGTAATTGCTACAGGCCATGACATTGAATGGCCTCCCAGAAGCCCTGACTTGACCCCGTGTGATTACTTTTTATGGGGTCATTTGAAAAATAGAGTATTTGCATCACAACCTATCAATTTAGATGATTTGAGGACTCGCATCACAGCTGAAATCAACTTGTTAAAAGACAATCCAGATCTTATCAAAAGAGTGATGGGGAAGATGAGAGCTCGACTCCAGATTTGTATCGATAGGAATGGCGGTCATGTTGAAAGAAAACGAAACTAAGCATAACTTTTGCAATAAGGAATAAAGAAAAATCTGCTTTGTATCTTATTAAAATTATGTTAAAGTATCTATTATTATGTATTTGTCTTTTCATTACATCGACAGCACACACATTATTTTTTCATTGACCAATTGACCAATTTTGCGCAATCCATTTTGTTGTACCCTTCAGTTAAAAGCAGATGCTTAAACACTAAATCGTTTAAACATGAATAAATTTGAACGTTAACAAAGAATAATTTGCTATATTAAATCAAACAAACAGATCCAAAATATCTCAATTTTTGGAGGAGGTAGTACAATCTAAAGTTGGGTGTACTTTTTTGTGGGACATACGGTATAAGGACCGAGGACCGAGTCGTTCCTAGGTCCAGTTTGAGGCAAGGACCGGGACCGGGACCGTCGGTCCTTTTTGAGGCCCGGGTGCCCACCTTTGCATATATATATATATATATATATATATATATATTATATATAATATATATATATATATAAAATGAATTTCACTATTAAACACGTGAAATAAATGAAACTTGGAAACTTCACCCACCACGGTGAACATAATAGATGGGACTAAATTAGCCTACCAAGAAATAAATGAACATCCAAATTATTAGGCCAAAGGCATAAAAAAAATTATCTACATACCGGTACCAAACAAGGTTAAAATTAACAATAGTAGGCAAAATTCTGCTTTCCAAAAATTCCATATATAGATTAGCTAATACCGGTGAGAGGAGATTTCCCATCGCCAATCCAAACGACATAGCATAAAACTTATTTTCAAACTGAAATTTACAAACTTTGACGCAAAGCTTAATTAACTCAATAAGACTTTTAGTCCCATCTGTTAAGTTAACCGTTGAAAAAGAAAATGATGGATGCTTATCTTTTCTGGATCTGAAAATTCGCTGATGCTTGAATCATTTCAAATTTGAAGTTTTTCTTAAGCCTACTAATAATAATTCTTTTGTGCATTTTTATTCTGAGCATCATTCCTCAATAAAATCTTGTATTTTCTCCGTTTCTTAGAGTATTGAGGGTTGTCAGTCCTGAATTTTTAGATTCCGAGTTATGCAATATGATGAATATTGGTACAAAATTATGTTATCCTATTTCATTTTTAGATAACTGCCTTCGGAAAGCCAAGAATAGGTATTATAATAGTGTAACTGTAAAGGAATTTGAGCGTAAAAATATCCTTGGCCTACCTTACCATGTTAATTTTAAATATCTTCCGACTTTACTTAAAGCAATTGGTATCAATGTAGTCTTTAAGTATAATAATACTGTTAAATCACGCCTAATAAAGATTAGCCCGGATAACGCGGTTGACTGTGTGTATTCGATCGGATGTACACAATGTGACTCCGTGTACATAGGTCAAACGGGGAAAGACGTTAGATATCAGGGTAAAACGGCATAAATATGCGTGTAGAACAGCAAATAATTCTAATGCATTGTTTAACCATATGTATAGATGCAATCATAGTATCAAGTGGGATAGTTCTAAAGCGCTCGTTAAAAACAGTTATATAATTGAAAGGAATATTCTAGAATGTGCATTTATCCATTTTGAAAATAATTTCAATAACAGCGCGGGAATGTATAAAATTGACAATATCCTGTTAAAATACTTTTTGCCTCTAATTAACTCTTGTTAATCATGTGCTAATCTTTTTGTTTTTCTGTCCCGTTGTATATATTTTTGTCATCTCCCCTTCTCCCTTCATTCCCTTATGAGGTGTACTTCTGAATACACGAAAGGCCTTGGAATCATTTTTCTTTTCATGTGGGTTTGCATCATCATCATCATCATTATATATATATATATAATATATATATATATATATATATATATATATTATATATATATATATATATATATATAGAGAGAGGGGGGTTGTTTAACCTTGTTCGCAGAGGACTCTTCCCAAGACACAATGCCGCTTAACGTCGTTGATCTACGGGAAGCGGTGTTGCGACACCGTCCATGACGTAGCCCGGCAGGAGGGGGTGGAGAGAAAGGGATATTGATATTTTTTATTTTCAGAATATTGCATGGATGGGATACATTTATATTAAAAGCTACTTGGGTCGGTCACACGCAGGATCGTCTCGCGACTCACGACTCGTCACGACCCAAGTCGTCAGGCGTGAGTCGCGAGACGATCCCGCGTGCGGTCGGCCCAAGCGTCTTTTAATATAACCGCATCCCATCTATTCATTAGATACGCACTTAACGTTAAAAGTTACGGAAGAAAATTGTGATCACTTGAGCATATCAGGACACACACACACACACACACACACACACACACACACACACACGCGCGCGCGCGCGCGCGCGAACAAAATCTCGTTTTCCATTGTATTTGGGTGAGAAGGCGGAAGTACCATATCCTGGTTGGCCAGCTCGCACCCCATCAACATCGCTAAATTCCACACGTAAGCGGCCCTTCATACGCCCCTCGTACGGGCGCTTCTCGGATTTGTATCCTGAACATAACGACTAAAGTAAAAAAAATGATGCGAGATACACAATTTAAAAGTATTTTGACGAAATGTGACTAAATTAGGTATGACCTCGAACTAAAGCTTTAGTTGAACTTTTAAATCTTTACAGTAAGTGCTACTGAACTCGCTTATTGCTGTACTTTAGACAAAACTAAACGTGAGTGGCAAATACTTGAGAAGCCGAACATTCGGGAGCCGTTAGGCGTAACGGGCTGGATGTGGTATTGTATATTGTCAACGTTTTAGTTAGTTCATAGTTGAGAAAATAATATTTCGCAAGAACGTAAAAAAAGCTCCATCAAACGTGACGTACCCGTGCGTTACATCTAACGGCTGCTGAATACATTCGATTGAAAAAGTCATGTGTTGATAAGTTTTTATTGATAAATATCGATAAGAAATGGTTTTGAGGACCTTTTTGTTCGACTGTACAATTCAATAATCTCACCATTTGTAGACTTTAGTACTCCACACGAGTTATTAATATATGCAGAAAACCCTTCCCTACCTGATTGTAAAAGTTATAAATACCATTACTTCAGCATTTCGGCTCGTGTTTATGAACATAATCTTCCTATCACCTCACCTTGTCGTAAACTTATCAAAAACTATCCTATATCACGAGTCATTTTTGAAAGTGCTCTCAAGGCATTATACAGGGTGTTCGGAAAGTCACTGTGCACTTATATAATCGAGATCGTCCACTCACGCTTGATTGACCTGAAAACTGCAATAACTGCGTACATAAGGTCCATTTCAAAAGAAGAACTGACAAAAGTGTTTCAAAATAAAATAAGACGGGTCCAGGCCTGTATTGCTGCTAAAGGACATCACTTTCAACACCTTTTGTAAGTTCTGATGGTCCCATCCATAACCTCGATCATATATGCAATGTTATACTATTGTATGCTATTAAATTAATATAAGTGCACAGTGACTTTCCGAACACCCTGTACTTGAATCACCTTGTTGATGTTTAAAGCCAGACTTCGGATGACTCAAAATCCTTCGTTACATGAATTAAGCGACTGTTTAAGATGTTCAGAAAAATTAGGCGATAACTGCCATTGGTTTACAAATACTAATGCTCCCCCCCACACACACACACCCTGGAATACCTCGTGGCCAATGTCATAACGCCCCTTTCCATCGATCATTGAAGTTAAGCTACATTGAGTCTGGGTAGTAATTGGATGCGGGACCGTCCTCCGCTATTAAATGACATGGCGACCCGTATTTCGGATCCCACGTCAAGCTGTAAGTCCCCTCCGTCACGGGACCTTTATTGTTACGGTGGTGGTTAAACAACCGAACTGCGAAAATACCTTAATCATTAGACGGGTGAATTGGGGGGTGATGCGTAGCTGAAACGTTGGCATCTGAATCTGAGACGGAAATCTTCATCGATACGAGTAATCGGAACATCAAATAGTCTAACGAAGCTCAATTTAACCTAACCAGACCTAGTTTAACATAACCAAAACTAATTGAACACAATAATATAACCTCCGAAAACCAACCTTTTAGTTTCTTGTTTAAGCGGTGAATGGTCATGTTGGATCACTTACAAAATCTTATAATTGATTACACACACACACACACACACACACACACACACACACCACACCTTTGTTTAGCTCCGCCCGAATTGTTCATTCTGATGAAGGTCAAGCTTTTCACTCCACCTTAGACCTACAGTTTAACGTGGAATCCGAACCACGTCCCACCAGCAGTCCAGCGTCTTAACCACTAGACTACCCAGGGTACCCATTTATCTACAAACCACTTTATGTGGAAGGATGAACAGCTGTGCTTTGCTCGCGCCGCCTGCCGTCACCGGGTCTCGATCCCGGGGCCGATGGACTCGTAGTCAGCGATGCTAACCACTACACCACTATATATATATACAGGGTGGGCCGTAAGTTTCCATACATAGGAAAATTTAAATTATGGTCTTCACGTGCGTCGGTATTTGGATCAGCAGCAGTTTCCGGATGCTTGGATTGGTCGGCGTGGTCCTGTGGAGTGGCCTCCCAGATCCCCAGATCTCACCCCCCTTGATTTCTATCTTTGGGGGCACTTGAAGGCCATGGTGTATCAGGAAAAGATACGAGACATAAATCATCTAAAGGAACGTATCACCAACGCCATTACAAGCATAACGTCAACTGTGCTAATGCGTGTTCATCAACAGTGGGGAACACGTATTGAAATGTGTTTTCAAAACAATGGCAACCATGTAGAGCATATTATATAAATAAAAATGGTTGTCCATAAAAAAATGTTTATTTTTCCTATGTATGGAAACTTACGGCCCACCCTGTATATATATATATATAAAATAATAATATGGAGGGTATTAGCCCCTCAACATCAAAATATCTCCTTACACGAGAGTGAGTTCTCTTTGTTGAGTAATGTGATTTATCATCCTCCTCTGGGAAAATTTAATGCCACCAGAGAGCGGTTGGGTTGGGTATTTAGGTATTCTGGCCACGCACTTGATGCACTTCGTTTCGGACGAGTGCCCCAACCTTTTATTTTGGAATCCTTATCCTTATCCTTATCCTTATCCTTATCGCTATCGTTATTAGTGAGTTGCGGAACAAATCTATTGCACTCGTCACTCGTTGTCGTGGCTGAGTAAATGAAATGTGGATATCAGACACCATAGACTTTTATGGCGTAATTGATGATTTTTTTAATAGTTACGGCATTCCTTGGTTTTGCTTCCGCCCGAATTGTTTATTCTGACGAAGGTCAAGCTTGTCACTCCATCCTAGACCTACAGTTTAGAGTCGAATCCGAACCACGCCTCACCACGAGTGGTCAGAAATTACAAAGTCCTCGCCCGGACTCGATCAGCAGCCCGGCGTCTTAACCACTAGGCTACCCATTTATCTACCAACCAGTATTTATTGTATGGAAGGATGAAGAGCTGGGTTTTGGCCGCCTGTCGTCACCAGGTCTCGATCCCGGGGCTGATGGATTCGTAGTCAGCTATGCTAACCACACACACACACACACACACACACAGGGTGGCCCATAATTCCCAATCAGTTATAATTAAAGCGAAAATACAAAAAATTAAACCAAGTAAAAAGTTTATAATAAGTTTAGAAATATTTATTGATTATTTAAAAAAAAAAAGAATTTAAATTGTTTTTAAGTTTTTTAACATCTGCTACATTGATTTTCGCTTTAATTATAACCGATTGAGACTTGAGCCACCCTGTGTGTGTGTGTGTATGTATATATATATTGGAAACTGAAAAAATTCAATGATAACCAACATGGATTTCGGTCAGGCAGATCATGCCTATCACAACTAATGGAACACAACAACATTATTATTGATTCACTGGAAAGTAATGAAAACTATGATGTAATATACACCGACTTTGCTAAAGCGTTCGACAAGTGTGACCATGGAAATTACTGGGAAACGTTATGCGAATTAAAGCTATATTCACTGGAAAGGAGAAGAGAGAGGCTATTATTTACACTTGAAAAATAATGGAGAAACTAGTCCCTAATCTTACTCTGAACCCCGTAACTCCCCAAACAAGGATGGAAAGTAGAAAAGGAAGACTGTGTCGTGTTCCCAAATTAAAGGCGAGACAGGGAACATCCTTAACCCTGAAAGGAAATAGTTTTGTTGTGAGAGGACCAAAACTGTTTAATCAGCTGCCCAAAGACCTAAGGAACACGAATGGTGTTGCGGTGGACATCTTCAAAAGAAGACTAGACGCCCGGCGTACCTGGCTTTGTGAGGTGGAGAGTACAAGAAACCAACTCGCTACTTCACCAGGCCAACTCGAGAGGAGGGGGCGACAAGCTTGAACTTCGTGAAATGAATCGTCGCACGGAACATTTGAAAGGTTGAAAAGGAAGGTATATATATATATATATATAAACTTGCATGTAAATTATTTTACCCGATTTCAAGATCTGTGTCAATCAAATTGGGACTAAAATTTTGAATGTTGCGTGTGTGCATGTATTGGGGGGGGGGGGGGGGAGGTATCGTTCCTCAGGCAGGCGGACGAGAATGAGAGATGCCGGACATTGCAATGATTGTGAATCCATGTAACAAGACCTTGACAAGCAATAAGAGCAAGAACACTGCTACCTGAGCTTCAGGCCTCGCCCTTTCTATCCTGTTAGCAGCAATTTCGCTTTCTTTGGTTTTAAAACATATTAAGAAGTGTTATTGTATATTGGATTGTTTTGCCAGTTATTATATTTGTTTTTAGTCCAAATTGTTAAATGTCTCGTAGAAGTTTGGCGGCGGTTGTTGTGGTGTGAACATTTGTCTTGCTTTGGTTGAGAGTAGTGTGAGGTAAGTCTGTTTACCTACTTTTATAGCCACCTACCCCTGTGTGTGTGTGTGTGTGTGGCACACAGACCCACGTATACCCCTGTGTGTGTGTTGCACACAGACCCACGTAGGGCTTCCATCACGAAAAAGAAAAACTTTAGTATTTGCCATTTACCATTACTTATTTGGACTATAGTGGATTTAATTATCCGAGAAAAGTTCTTGTTTCATGCACGGGGTGTGTGTGTGTGTGTGTGTGTGTGTGTAACAAGTTTCTTGGGGGACCATTCTGAGTTGTAAAATATATATATATATATATATATATATATATATATATATATATATATATATATATATATTTATTTATTTATTTATTTTCATTCTCCTTTCCGAATTTCGAAGGCTGTTACTTCTCAGGATGTTTCGCTCTCATCGTCTGTTTATTTTGCCGAGATGGGAAGCGGAAGAGAAAAAGGAATTGATGATAAATATTGGAAATAAGAGACTAGGCGAAGATAGCAAGAGGAAAGGAGTCAAAAATTTATGGTTGACGGCAGAATTATTTTGAACAGATAAGATGGAGTGAATGGGTGTGCTTCACGATTGTAGATATCTCGTGTGTGTGTAGAATGTTTTACCTACGGAATCGCGACGATATTGATACACGCAGAGGCCATCGCGACCCGAACTTGAGTACCCCGACTTGCGATGTTGCCGTGTGTTATTATAAACGCTATCTTTAATTATGAAATAAAGGGGGTATAATTAAGATTAGGTTAGGTAAAGGTAAATTAGGCCTTGTTCAAGTCGTTAAGTTTTATAGATCGGGTAAATGTCGATACAGAATTGAATTGTGAGAAATCGTGAAAGTGTCGCGGTTCTGTAGGGAAGCCAAACGTATGTGTGTCAGATGAAAAGTAAGAGAACACACTCAACATTGAACACATTGAAAACAAAAGATCTTAATGATGATCTCGAATGCTTGCAATTGTGACATTGGCTCTTTATTGATTACATTTTATTTGCCTTCTCCCCCATACCTCCCCATGACATTAAAAGAAAAAGGTGTTATTTTGGCATTTAATGGTATGATATACCTCGGAAGTGAGTTGACCTTTCAAAATGTAGTTTGTGCGCGCGTGCGCGTTACTAAATTGTGTATATATACATTAGTCGTAAGTACAAGAATAATTGTCCCCAGTCGCTCTTGATCGGATATGATGGTCCCATGATTGCTTCTCGGGACGATGATGATGATGATGATGGAGGGGTATCGATTTTGAATGGATTACAAAATAGTTTGCATAATGAAGTGGATTGAGAGGCAGTAAGAGGCGTGGATCCAATCTCGGGAAATGAGGAAGCATAATCGATTTAATGGTTTATCTGTATTTCCCTTTTAATTGCTTTTTTTTTCTCATATACTTTTTAACTATGAATTCGTTCGATTACACACACACACACACACACACACACACACACACACACACACACACACACACACACACACACGTCAAAGGTAAAACCACCCTTTCAACCCACCATTCGTCTGTGAAATGCTACGTACGCAAAAACTCGATTTACTATTTGGATTTTATACCCTTTTTTTAAATACTTTTTCACCTGTTTCCAAGGAAAATTGTGGAACTTGTTTATTTTAGTTATTTTTTATTTGAAACGAAGGTTTTCCATATACGAGTTCAATATTGTTGGAATTGGTAAAAACTCAAAATCCCCCCCCCCCCCCTTCAATGTTTTTTTCCCTCACTTTAGATATCTGATGTCATTAATATATTTAAAGTATTGTAATGGGAATATCTCGTTAGTAAGCCTGGAAGCTTTTTAGGCAAAATTAATGGGATTGAGGTTTATACAAGGGAAGTGAAATGGCAAATAATTGTAAGTAATAATTTTTTTTTTAAAAATCTAATTAATGATGATAATTTCTAATTTCTGTATTTAGGTTTTGTTTGTACGACTGGGCATTGGGGCATAATGAAGATGTGGTTTGTGGTAACGGAGGTACAGTACATTTTGGGACCGGATGTAACTGCCACGCAGTCCGGACGTGGAAATAGAATTTTCGTTTCTCTAAGGGACGTCAAATTTTAGGTGCTTGTGGGTAGGGCGGTTGCTGTTTAGTCTTTGGGGGTGGGGTAAATATTACTGTTATTTTTGGGGGGAGGGAGCAGTTACTTTTAAGTATTTTGGGGGAGGACTCTATTCTATAGCTGTAAAAGCAATAATAATGTCCTTTCTTTTCTAAATGTCTCGTTCCACCGACGCTGACGTATAACCTTTGAGCTTTACAAAGGTTTCGCGCAAAGTTGTAGCCTCAGCCGGCGTTTGTAGTAATAAAAAAGGTTATTGGCATCTCGCTTCCCTCAAATAGAACTGGTTTGATTTTTCTTTTTATCCCAGTCACAAGGAAAATAACCCTCATATTTTCATATTTGTTCCCTCTTCCTCATTCTTTACTCCTTTGAGGAGAAAAAACCATATTAAAATATTAGATGCCTGAGCTATTGACGTAAAATTGATCTCCCTCGTGTGTGTGTGTGTGTGTTTCGTTCATTAAGTTTTCTTCAACTTCACTTTTCAGACAATTAATCAGACTTTGTTTTTTCCCAAGAGACATGGAGACATTAGAATAATCCTGACTAAATTTGAGGTTGCTATGGAAACGCATTGGCATTAAAATTTGTAGATTATCGTAATGGGATAAAGTTACGCAATTTAAAGGTTTCTCCTTTATACGTTTATGTCATTATTTTCAAAATATTTATTGGAGTACCGTAGGGTAATGGAACCCCTCGTTAATTTTCACTAGGGGGTTACCTCTGTTTATTTTTAAGGGGTCATTTTGACTAAAATTAAAATAATAAGGTAAAGTGAGTTAGTTATTTTCAAAAATTATTAATTGTGATTCCGGCACGGAACATTCTTAAATACTAAATAAGAATTGCCACGTCGTCACACAGCTTCCTGTTGGATCAGCGCAGTTAAGCTACGTTGGATTTGTTGAGTAGTTGGATGGGAGACCCGTCCTTCGTGTTCAGATGATGTAGTGCCCTTTAGGTGGCTCGGATCCCACGTTAAGCCGAAGGTTCCCTCCGTCATTTAACCAAACAAAGGAGATTAAAGAACCCAAACTATTCTTACTGCGGGTAGACTAGTTGGTACAGTCAGTCAAACAAAAAAGTCCCGCAGTAAAACCACGTTCCTTACTGATAAATCCCTTTTAACGAACAGTTCTACGACTTTTTGAAGCGACTGTAAAATGGTCAAACCACGTTTGTACCCCGGTTTATTTGCATGGTTCGTGATGGGCACCGACCTTGAGGAACAACCATCACGTACCAAATAATTGCCTCGACAGTGACCAAATTAAGTTCTCTTATTAATATATCGACATTTATTTTTAATTAATGAGTTAAAATATGATTTTTATTATTACGCAGTAAAAATGTTTCATGAAAAATGGACTCTCCATTTTAGATTTTATCCTGTCTTTCAGGATTAATCTTTAATCCCCTTATTGATGAACGAAATCCCGAGGTCATATATATATATATATATATATTTTTTTTTTTCAAATATTTGACCCTTTTAAAGGTATGTTTTTATTGAGTGAAATAAAAGTATTAAATTTTTTATTGTACTTCCTCCACACACGAGGAATTAATTCTTAAGTGCGAGACATGCTGTGTGTGATGTCCTCTCAACTCACGATACTTTCGACGGAATAGTCCTGTCCAACGGGTTTCCCGCGGTTTATGGTAAAGGAATATCATGGCTACCACCATCACCATATCTAAATCCCCGTGACTTTTATCTGTGGGTGATTTAAAAGATAACGTTTATGTAGAATCTACGCACGATGGAAGAACTAAAAGCTTCAACTGAGCGAGAAATTGCTCAGATTTCGACAGAATCTCTGTCTAGAGAAGTGCAAAATTTTTTTTCGTGCGCAGAAAGTTAATGAGCCGAGAGACATCACATAGAGCATGTTTTGGACTAGGAAACTAATTCCCTGTTTAGAGACAGTACAGTAGAAATTTCATGATTTTTCAATTAATGGAAAAATACAAACCTTTTGAGGTATCACACACGTTTAAAAAAATTACCATATACAGGGCGTCCCAAAAAAATGTATACACACTTTAAATAATTATAAAGGCAGTGTTTATTAAAATACATTTCATTTTCAAAATGTAATAGAATCTACAGATATTATTTAATTGTTTTGTCAACGCCTGTTTTCAAACTGACGTCCGTTCTGGTCCAGGCACTGCTGATAACGCGAAGCAATGGAATCGCAAACGTCACGAAACATTTCGTTTGGTATTTGTGTGCATTCTCGTTCAATGGCTGCTCTCAATTCAGCGACTGTTGCAGGTTTTATAGCGTAGACTTTGTCTTTTAAGTATCCCCATAAAAAAAAGTCTAGTGGTGTGAGGTCTGGTGAACGCGGAGGGTATTCTACGAAACCCCTTCGTCCAATCCACATCCACATCGTGCCAAGTACCACTCGCAATACTCCACTCTTCGGTCCGGATCATCATCATCTTCATTAATAGCATGGACTAATCTTGGAATGTAACTTTTCCATTGACAGCGCTTCAAAATGCGTTGGACAGACGATTCTGAAATTCCTACCTCACGACTCGCTTGCCGCACAGATTTTCTTGGACTTTGGTGATACTTTTCCAGTACTCTTTCTTGCTTTGTGGGGCTTGTCGATGTCCGTGGTCTTCCGGAACGCTTCTTGTGGACATTCTGAACAGTTCCATCGGCTTCAAACTTATCTCTAATTCGAGTGATGGTAAGTCGCGTTGGTGGATCTGTTTGAAACTCCCTCCTAAACTGTCTTTGCACTTCAACTGCGTTTTCACACTTCCAGTAGCATTTTAGAATGAATTTCCTTTGTTCAAAGCTTAGTCTGACTGCCATTATTAATTCTAATGGGTTTAACTTGGAAAGAAAGAAACATCAATTGAGCTATCAGCTGTTAAAGTGTGTGTACTTTTTTGGGGACGCCCTGTATATATATATATATATGTTAAACACAGACCGTGCATGGCACAAGGAACTCTTCTGGGAAAATTAAATCCACTATAGTCCGAATAAGTAATGATAAATGACAAATACCATAGTTTTTTTCCTTTTTCATGATTTTAGCCCGACGTGGGCAACGGGTCTCTCGCAAAGAGATCCCATAAATATAGCTTCCCTCACCAGCTATCTGCAAAGCAGACAGGATCCAGCTTTGGGACGTGGATCTAGGGTTACTAGATCCACGTCCCAAAGCTGGATCCTGTCTGCTTTGCAGATAGCTGGTGAGGGAAGCTATATTTATGGGATCTCTTTGCGAGAGACCCGTTGCCCACGTCGGGCTAAAATCATGAAAAAGGAAAAAACTATGGTATTTGTCATTTATCATTACTTATTCGGACTATAGTGGATTTAATTTTCCCAGAAGAGTTCCTTGTGCCATGCACGGTCTGTGTTTAACATATATTGTTCTCAGGGAACCATTCTGAGTTTGTATATATATATATATATATATATATAATATATATATATATATATATATATATATACATATACTGAGCGGAAGAAAAATCGGCTCTTAGAATATCGCGAAAAGCAAAAAAGTGGGCAAGCTTCTGTTTATAAAAGTTTTAAAATTCGAAAATTTAGTCTGAGGACATTAAAAAATCTTGAAACACCTGCTTAATACAATTTATCAAAAAATACTGTACAAAAAATTTTAACTAAAAAATACAAAGATTTCGACAAAAACAAAATTGAAAAAAAAAAAAAAAAATTGTGATCCAGGGTTAATAACAGGTGTTGCCTCGCCTAGCTTGAATGACTGCAGCCATTCGTTGATTCATCCCATGAATCCCATCACATCCTGTGGGATTCCCTCCCACTCGTCAGTTAAAGCTTGTAGCTCCTGTAGTGTGTTTAGGGGCTACTAGACGAGCCCTAAGACGCGCCGTCCCATCGTGTCCCAGAGATGTTCTATGGGGTTCAGGTTTGGACTTGGGAAGGCCACTCGATTCGACGAATTCCAGCTTCGTCAAGGAAATAGCTAACGGCTCTTGCCGCATGGGGTCTAGCGTTATCGTGCTATAGAAGAAAGTCTTCGCCAACTAAAGGAGCAAAAGGGACCACATACTCCAGCAAGATCTCTTCCACGTACAGGGGTTGGACAAAATAATATGAACACCTTGATAAATGGCGGTTTTTATTCTTAATATGGAGTTGGTCCTCCTTTAGCGGCAATAACAGCTGCAATGCGTCGGGGAATTGATTCATACAGCTTTTGGACAGTGGCTAGAGGAATCCTGAGCCATTCTTCGAGCAAACCCTGCTCCAGTTCCTCCAAAGACGCCGGCGGTGGGAATCGGCTTCTGACCTGCTGCTCCAACTGAAACCACAGATGCTCGATAATGTTAAGATCCGGGGATTGTGGAGGCCAATCCAAGCGTTCTACTTCACTAACATGCTCTTCAAACCAGTTTTTAACGACCCCAGCGGTGTGGATTGGTGCATTATCATCCTGGAAGACGGCGCCGCCATTGGGAAACAGCGTTTGGACCATGGGATGGACCTGGTCAGCCAATATTGACAGATAGACCTGGGCGTTAACCCTACCATGCAGTACTACAGCTGGGCCAAGAGTATTCCACGATATTGCTGCCCAAACCATCACAGATCCGCCTCCATGCTTAACGGTTGGGGTCAGGCAGTCGGGGTCATAAGCATCTTTAGGCTGTCTCCAGACGTAAACTCGACCGGAACATGGAAATAGCGTAAAGGAGGATTCGTCGGAGTAGACTACATTCTTCCACCGGTCCATTGACCAATTCTTATGGTCATTACACCATTTTCTGCGCCGCTCAATGTTGATGTGCGAAAGGAAGGGTTTGGCAATTGCAGCCCTCCATGGTATCCAGCTCCATGGAGCTCGCGACGTACAGTTCTGGTCGATACCGGGCTTGCAAGATGCTGGTTAAGCTCTGCAGTCACTTTTGGAGCTGTGGTCTTATGGTTCTTTGTCACAATGCGCTTTAGCACCCGGCGGTCTCGATCACACAGCTTCTTCTTGCGTCCACTATTGCATTTGTCGGTGCTTGTCTTTCCATGGTTTTGGTATGCAGACATGACCATAGAGACAGTTCCTCTGGATACATTGAACATTTGAGCGGTTTTCGTCACCGATGCACCAGCCATCCGCGCTCCGACAATTTGCCCTCTTTGGAAGTCTGACAGGTCTTTCATAACTGCTAATTCATAATTCACTCAAATCTGTAAAAACAACGTGAGGGTTATAACATGACGTATACACTCTCTGTTACGCATTTAAATAGGTTTGCCAGTCATTTAACCGTTTACTTTGTGTCTGAGCAGTCCGTAAAGATAACCGGTGAAATCGGCGGGTGTTCATATTATTTTGTCTAACCCCTGTATCTTGCGGAAGTCAATGACCCACCAACAACGACGACGAACTCTGTGTGCGAGTTTGAAGTGATACCACCCCAGACCATGACTGAGCCTTCTCCAAAAGCAACCCTCTTCGTAAAAGTGCACGGGGGCGAATCTTTCTCCCGTTCTTCTCCACACTCTTTCCCGTCCATCGGATGTTTGAAGATTAAATTTCGATTCGTCCATGAACAATACGCGTCCCCATTGGACCATAGTCCGATTGACATGCTTACGAGCGAAAGCAAGACGAGCATTGCGGTGGTGTGGAAGCAATTCTGAGCCCATTGCTGGACGGCTAATATGTAAGCCACTTTCCATAAGTCTCCTTCTAACGGTTCGCTCCGATACACTGACGTCTCGAGACCTTTCCAGCTCATTGTGGACATTTGTGGCAGTCAAGCGACGATCTCACAAAACACTCAAGACAATGAAACGATCATCACGAGCAGATGTGCAGCGCGATCTTCCAGATTCTGGTCTTCCGGTATACTCTCCTGTCTCCACATAACGTTGGTGGACGCGTCGAACCGTTGTTCTTGGAATTCCTAGCGCATCGGCGACTTAACGCTGGCTCCGACCATATTCAATTAGGGCGACGACTCTCGCGACGTTCACGGCACTCAAATCCATTGTAAATGTCCAATTCTGAAACCCAAAAGAATTAGAAGTCTATCTGTTACTAAACGCAAATGCCTACTCCCACTAGTGGGAAAAAAAGGCACTAGCAGTCTAGGAGCAACTGAATGTCAGACTGTCGAATTCTTAAAAGAAGTCGAAAATGTATATATAGGGTGGTCCAAAAGTCCCTATCATCTTTGTTGCTGAAATATTATTATTTTAGGATAAAAATGTAGTAAAATAATTAGATGTACAGTATATTTATTTATTAAGCTTAGGTCTGACGTGAGCACCATCCAGTGTCTCTGCAAATCTTATATCTGTCCATTGCAGTACGGAACACATTCTCAAACATCTCTGGGGTTATTTTATAGTGACTGCCGCAACAATGCGGGTTCCCAGATCCTGTCGGTCTAACTCTTGTTTTGTAAACCTCGGACATTATAAAGTCCCACGCAAAGAAGTCTAACAATGTTTAAATCCGGAGATCGTACTGGCCAGGGCCTGTTTCCACCACGTCCAATTCAATGATTTCGTAAGAGCTCATCAGGATACTCCCGAGCGATGTTTGCATAGTGACATGGAGCTCCATCTTGTTGAAAGACAACAGTGTCGAGAATACCATCTGAACGAAGCTGGGATTCAGGAAACTGCTGAAACATGTCGAGTTAAATTGTCCATGTTACCGTAGCTTCTGCAAAGAAAAAAGGTCCACAAATACCCATACCCAACCAGACATTAACTTTAGGAGAATATCTCCCCCATTTGTAGAACTCTGTTGATTTTTCACTAGCCCAAATACAGCAATTATGTCGATTAACCTTTCCGCACGTGTGTAATGTCGCCTCATCGCTGAAGAGAATGTGGTTTAACAAGTTTTCGGTACGAATTTTTTCAATCAAATCTGTGCATATGGGTCCAGATCTTGCCTCATCATCATCATGAACAGATCCTGTTCTTTTAAATTTATTGACCAGCTCACGAATTGCTTTGTCTGTAGGTCCTGGTTTGTGAAATCATCTTTCGAATTTTTCTCGAATTTCTTTGCTCTTCTTCCCTTAGATACATAGTGTTACTACCATCACACGTTCTCGTACATCTATCATCATATATGGCCTGTAGAAAATAAAATAGAAATATCATTATTTCAGCAAAATAGATAGGAACTTCTGAACCACCCTGTATATATTTCATCGTATTCGTAGTAGATGTCGTCCAAAGCGTGTATGGCCGCCCCATTTTCTTTATTAATGGGCCAACAGATTATCTTGTCCTCGTCGTCCGTTACTAAAAAAAAACGTAAAGCGAAGCCAGTACTTAGAATGTAAATTTTCGTGTAAACATAAACAGAATTAGTGTTTCTAATATATATAAACATACATACACGGTAGTGACCCAACAGTCAGGACACAGAATTATGCCTTTTCAATGCATATTCCATGTACAGTGCTTACAAGAAGTCTCACGCCTCTGTCTCGTCCCAAGCTAGTCTGTTAGGTATAAAATGGGCGGTCCTTATGGCAGCGGAGGTGTGCGCGGATTGGTGCACATAATTGCTCTAACCCCATCAATGACGTCCACATTATCTTTGTGTTGATCACTCTATCTATTTATATATAGAGACATACTGTATAGATAGATATATATATATACAGGGTGGGCCGTAAGTTTCCATACATAGGAAAAATTAAACGTTTGTTTTTATGTTTCAGATACCCTAAGAATATGCGTTTGACGAAAGAGCAACGAATTGAAATCATACTGATGGCTGGGTCGGGAAGCAGTCGCATGGTTGCAATGAACTTTAACAGACAACATGGAACGAACATCACACACGACACTGTGGCAAAACTTATTAACAAGTTTCAGAAAACTGGAAATGTTGCAGATCAACCGCGAAGTGGTCCAAGACGTACAGCCACCGATGAAGACACAACAGCTACGATACTTACAGCGCTTACACGGAGTCCCAGAAAAGTACACGACGGTTGTCTGCAGAAAGTGGTGTCAGCAGATCGAGTATCAGGCGCATTTTGAAAGCAAACAAATGGCATCCATACAAATTGCATATGGCACAGCATTTGAGTGAAGACGACCCGGATAGACGGATGGAATTCTGTGAATGGGCATTAACCAAAGTGAACGAGGATGCAAACTTTTCAACTAAGATCTTGTTTACTGATGAAGCAAATTTTTACGTCAATGGAGAGGTTAATCGGCAAAACATACGTTACTGGAGTAATGCTAACCCTAACTGGCTGAGTCCGACGAAGATGCAAGGTGCCGGTAAAGTGATGGTGTGGGCCGGGTTATGGGGTGACAGAATTATTGGACCAATTTTTGTCAGTGGAAATCTTAATGCCGAAAGGTATCTTAACATGTTGCAAGAAGAGATTTTCCCCTCCCTGCTAAACGAGGAAGGTAACTTCCCAGTTTACTTCCAGCAAGATGGAGCTCCACCTCATTATGGTCTTCACGTGCGTCGGTATTTGGATCAGCAGCAGTTTCCGGATGCTTGGATTGGTCGGCGTGGTCCTGTGGAGTGGCCTCCCAGATCCCCAGATCTCACCCCCCTTGATTTCTATCTTTGGGGGCACTTGAAGGCCATGGTGTATCAGGAAAAGATACGAGACATAAATCATCTAAAGGAACGTATCACCAACGCCATTACAAGCATAACGTCAACTGTGCTAATGCGTGTTCATCAACAGTGGGGAACACGTATTGAAATGTGTTTTCAAAACAATGGCAACCATGTAGAGCATATTATATAAATAAAAATGGTTGTCCATAAAAAAAATGTTTATTTTTCCTATGTATGGAAACTTACGGCCCACCCTGTAGAGTATGCAGGGGATAATGTGTCAGTCCCAGCTATGGTAGTTGTCTTAAAATTAACCGTCCCAAGTGCAAGTTACGTTAACACCTCCACATAAACTACCCTGGACTAAAATAACATACGTGAAGCCCTTACCCAGAAACCCTTTAAAAGGTGTGATTTAAGTCTCTCTCTCTCTCTCTCTCTCTCTCTCTCTCTCTCTCTCTCTCTCTCTCTCTCATGATCACACCGCATCCCATCAGAGGTCTTCAGCAGGGACATCGGCAATGTATCCATATAACGTTAATAATAACCGAAACTCGGAAAAAATATACTCTCTGCCTTTCGCTCTATCCCAAATCCTTTTCTCTTAGTAACCTCTTAATACAAACTAATCTATCATATTTTGCGTCTTTTTAACTCTGGTAGGATTCAATTCCATTCCTATAGTGTAAGAGATACTTAAATTCATGTGTGTATTATGCCATATGATGTGCGTAATAAATAATCATTTTTAAATAGTTGGAGCGTTCAAGGTCATCTGTAATAATCTATAGACTACCCCTCAAGCCCACTCTCAACAGTTAGATTCCCCTAAGACACAGGCGTCTTCAAGTAACATGAATGCGTAGAGATCTAAGGTGTTAGATTCCATATTATATAATTTATGTGCTAGGTTTAAGAACGCTGCGTTGAAGGATGGAAGGAAGGGACAGTAAAAGCAATAATAGGTTTAATGAAGGAAGTGGAATGAGGATGGAGGTAAGCGTTGCTATGTCGAAGGAAACGAGGTTGGGTGGGAAATTACGAAGGGAGGAGGAAAGGGAGAGGGGGGGGCTAAAATGAACGCGGGGATGTGTTAAGGGAGAGGAGAGAAATTCATATGAAATGCTAAACACAAACTCAAATTATGAAAATAACTCAAATATTTATTTTAATGCCCTAGACCTAGAAAGACAGCAAAATACCTTAAACTAACAATGAATTGACAGAAACAGAAGAGTCTGGTCTTAGACGCACTGATAGGTTTAATGTATGTGGCTAGAGGCCGCCACTCAGAATTACCACTACTACCTAAGTCATAATAAGGTTATTTACTATGACATAGTAGTCATGAGTAGTTATGGAAATAAAATATGATTATACTGTTGATGGCTGACTATATTCAGTTGGGGTATAAACTATTGCTGACAATCTTTAGATCCTTGGCTTTTAAGACGAATTTTTTATGCATATGTTCAACAAAATAGGAAATGGGCTGATTAATTATTATTACCATTCGAAGGGTTGGTACCCTTCACAACCGAAATCATTTTCAGAAGGGGTGCATGGTATCCTCATTGCCTTTATCGTCCCAGCACGCTTCACATAAGCCATTTACACAAAGATGGAAAGGCCGTCTGTGCACCACGAAACGACCCAGGCAATGCGGGGAGCAATGGTGACATTGCATGAATATGGTGTGCCAATAAGAGAAATATCAAGACGACTAAGACGTTCATCGAAGCACTGTGGAACGGTAGATTCATCGGTATGAAGCAGAAAACTCAATCGCTACTTTGCCAAGGTCTGGTCCGCGTTCAACATCTCAAGAGGAAGATGATGCGATTGTTAATCATGCCAGAGAGCATCCGTTTGTTCCAGCGACGCATATTTACAGACACCTGAACCTTCGTTGTAGCCCAAATACAGTGAACAACAGACTTCACGAGGCAGGGTATTTTTCTCGCCGTCCAGCTATAAAACCTGCATTGACGATTGAGCATAAAGAGGCGCGGATGGGATTTGCCTTGCAATACTTGCCGCAGGAGGAAGAATTGTGGAGAAAAGTTGTGTACTGTGACGAAAAAACATTTTCAACAGCTAGTCATGGTTCCCTGCATTGTTGGAGGCAGCGCAGAAAACGCTATGAAGAAGGAAATGTTTTCCCGAGCAAACGAAGTGGTCACATCAATCTCGGTGTGTGGGACTGGATGTCTGGCTATGGTGTCGGAGAATTGACTCAAGTAGATGGACGCTTTACTGGACAGCAATATTGCCAGATACTGGAAGAGGTGCTGCTACCCAGTGTTCGTGCGTATCTGGTTCCAGCGCCGGAACCATTTTACTTAATGGAAGATAACAGTCTCATTCATAGGAGTAACGTTGTGAGAGCGTGGTACGAAGATCACCCAGAGATTATTAATCTAATTCTGCCACCACGTTCTCCTGATATGAATCCGATTGAAAACCTTTGGGCAATAATGATTAACGAATGGGAGCAACGCATGAAAACATTTGAAGCACTTTTAGCTCACACGAGGAATAGTTGGGAGAGCTTACGCCGAACACCAAACATTCCCTACAATCTAGCCTCTTCTTTGCCGCAACGATTGCAAGAAATTATTGATGCCGGAGGAAGCTATACGAAATACTGATGTTAAAGCCATGACGTAAATGTGTATCGAATATATATTTATGTTAATATAGAATTTTGTTATATTTTTATGTTTGACATCTATAAAAATATATATATATTGTGACCATGAAAGAACTTTACTTATCCTTAGTTAGAATCTTTTCTTGCAATGTCTACGCTCGTGGAGATGATAATATATGCATTGTTGAAACAAACTATGAGAAGGTAATAGTTTCAGGAAAAAAATATAAACTGGCAACATCGAGGCCATCACATGTTTATGGGAATTGTCATATGATATGCTACCAATAAACTCTTATATACGACTATATACAGTATACTATATTACGTAATAATTATGATGAACAAATCAAATGCAAATTTCTCTGATTCACGGCCCACCAGTCTTGCTTTAGACTAATGACTTTCATAAGATGGAATAGGTTACCACTTAAAACAATGGATAAACTATCTATTAGTGAGACGACCGTGACTTCCTCGAAATGTGAGCGCGTGAGAGGTTCGCTGAGGAATTTGGTCATTAGATTCTTCACGTAGGATATATATCACAAACAACAATATTGACAACAATTCCCAACAATTACTTAATATCAATAATTGTATTTGAGCAAATAATTTAGACCTGCGTCAAAATAACTTAGGTATCATGCCATGATTTGGGATATTTGCCGAATTCGTCGTTCTCTATAGTCTACAGCAGGGGTCCCCAACCCTGTGCCCGCCGACCCGTTTGCGTGTGCCCGCCACTGACTGACTACGATTGATAAGTTTTTATTTAAATTTTTAATAAAATGTTAAGCATGTTACATATTTTAAATATTTAGTTAGTAAATATTTAAAATATGTAACATATTAACATTTTATTAAATTTTAGTAGTTAATTACAGAAACAGCTCATTTATTTGAAAATAATTATTTCTTTATAAATAAATTAAGTTATCGTTTTGATAATTTTTTTTAAGATCTTAGTTAGCCTATCCTTTTTTTTTTTTGTGTATTACGTTCATTATTTTACATAGGAATTAAATGTTTTTTGTGTGTATTATGTTCATTATTAAGTCCAACTATAAATTTGCATTGAAAAAATAAATGGTGCCCGCCGCACTACCGGTAATCTTGAATGTGCTCTTCGGCACAAAAAGGTTGGGGACCCCTGGTCTACAGTATATATTGAGACGGTATAATGTAATGCCCAGCTAATATTATGATGACTAGGATTGCTCCATAACCATCCCAACATCCCGAAACTTGCTCCATTCTGCTTCTTAATCATTTGTATTTTAAACACTAAAATGTAGCAGAAGTGACGTAATAATGGACGTCATTGATTGTGTTAGAGCAGTTATGTGCACCAATCCGAACATACCTCCACTGCCATAAGGACCGCCCATTTTATACCTAACAGACTAGCTTGGGACGAGACAGAAGCGTGAGACGACTTGTAAGCACTGTACACTGTACAGTGTACATGTATTGAAAAGGCATTATCCTTTGTGCCCCCACTTTTGCGACAATCTCAGTCAATAAATAAATGTTTTATTTATTTATTTTATTTATTTATTTATTTACATTTATTATTATTATAATGTATATATGTGAAAGATAATACAGAATGACATTCAGTGATAAGATTAAATTACAAACATTGTCTGGTTTCATTTGTTGGGCGGGAATGGCCTTTTGTCCTGTTAAAGAATTGCAAACAAATTTTGTAATTCACTTTTCACCTCCATTGAATGAATCACCGAGCACAAGAAATAGGAATGTTTAGAAATTCTGTTCTAAAAGCAAATTAAACCTTAATCCAACGGGTTTGTAAGGTTAAAATTGGTTACGACGTAAGCTTTTAGTGCATTGAGATTGAATTATTTTTAATTTTTATCGTAGTGTGTGTGTGTGTGTGTGTGTGTGTGTGTGTAAAACATAATTCGCACATAGGACTTTATTTCATTAGTCGTTTTATTTTACAAAAAAAAAAAAAAATTGTTCTAATTTTTTAATTGTTTTTAGCGATTTCTATTTTGATTTGAGGTTGAAATTAATCTTTTTCGGAGTCAGGTCAGGGTTTGCGTCCCGGAATCGGATTGAGATAAATCTTAATCAGATTTGGGAGGATTGACGTTTTAGATGAGCTTCAGTAAAATGTGTTCGGGAAAATCCTTTGTGGAAAAAGATAAAAATCGTGATACTCGACTGGTCTCGTATATACAGGGTGATTCGAAAGTCTCTGCCTCGTATAGTTGAGAGGCAGGAATATTTTTATCACCCTGTATATAGTTTATTATTTTAATTAGAATAATTGAATGACTATTATTTTTATTATTATTGTAGTCTCGCGTTTTTTATAGTTTCCCTCCCTCTTTCCCCTTTTATCAGGTTCGATCATGTTCCAAGTGCGTCGTAGGCCTGCCGACCACGGGCAGCGTAGGCGTAAGAAGAAGCCCATGAAAGGGCTGGGGGCTACCGGAGGCCACCACCAGCTGACCCAAAGGCATCCACACCATTTAGAAGATATGTTACCGTACCTGGTAGAACTGGGCCCAGGTCAGTCAATAATAATAATTAATAACTTATTAAACTTTTCTCAAAGTAAAATGTACAAAATATTTGGTATGTCATTTCACTTCATTTCCCCCCCCCCCCTTTTCTCAAAGAATGTGGAATTACTTATGCTAATTATCGAACCCGACATATTCTTGACAGTTGAAGATTCGTTTGATCGCGAACTTGAAATGAAATACAAAGTAAAATATCGGGTCGAAATTCAGTCTTATCGTTAGCTTGGTCTGTTTTACGGTTAAAGGTGGTTGTGGTGATGACGGTGATGATGACTTCAGTGGTGGTGATAATCATTTTGTTTTTAAGAGGAATTTGAATGAATTTCCAAGGAAGACCAATTTTTTTTCATTCCACATCCTCCCTCGCTCTTTATTGATTCTAAAAACTAATAATAATTTTTGGGGTGTTTCCACATATTGTCTTAGACGGAAATGAACTAGGTAAAGGACGTCAACATCAGTTACACCTGAACGTAACGGAGGTGGGTTCCGATCGAAGCGCTCATACTGGGGGTCAATCTCTCCAACTTTTTGGACCCCACATTCAGCCCCGGCATTGCGTTATTGCCCATACTGACGGCATCGTCACCGTGACTCCGTGTTCGAGGGGAGCGGAAACCTACGTCAATTTTCAAAGGATTTATGAAACCACAATTTTACAAGTAAGGGTTTATAATTTTGTAGCGCAGTCCACTTTCCTCCCTCTCCCCCTTTAGCCCCCACCTTAGATAGAATGAAAATAGCTTAGAAGGGTCTTTCTTTTCCACGCATTGTCACTCATTTCAGTCTGTCTAAGAATGAGAAATCTGAATATGGGGATTTCGGTGGAGGAAATTCTCAAATTGATCCATCCCCATTTTAAGACTCCATTTTCAAGTTAATTTTCAGTAGGAAATACTCATCGGGCGTGGAATTACGTCACAAACCTTTTTCAAAATCCGGAATTTCTACTTCAAACATTCTCATTTTCAAACCATGAATAGGAATGGAAATGGCATTTGAGGGAATCTTCATGAAAATATTTTGGTTACCCATTGGTAGAATTTCCTACCGCCAAAATTGTTTGTTATTATTGTATCACTTTTTCTCGTATTCACGTGATCTTCGGTATGAGTCATTGATATGACGCAATCTAAACGATCAATGATTCGTACCGAAGATCACGTGAATACGAGAAAAAGTGATGCAATAATGACAAACAATTTTGGCGGTAGGAAATTCTACCAATGGGCACTGGATTAAAGTGTGCAATTTCCATTAAATTTTATTAAGGAGGAAGGAACAGAAAATGAATTATCGGCAAACAAGCCTCTTCAGCCAATCACTTGTTTCAAAGCGGGAATTAGGTAATGATGGGGTTGTTTAACCTTCTTCGCAACATCTAAGGTCATATGACGGAGAGGACCTACAGCTTAACGTGGGATTCGAACTACGGGTCGATACATAGTTGGTTGGGACACCGTCCTCCGCGTCCAGATTATGTAGCGACCCGTGGTTCGGATCCCACGTAAAGCTGTAAGTTGTAACACCCGTATTATGTTTAATCCACGACCGACTCGTACACAGTCGGTTCAAAAAATCCTTCTCGCGAAACGGTTTCGTACCGATAAAAATCGACGAGAAACAGAGTTTTAAAACTTAAGGTTTTTTGAACAGATTGTACCTATATTACTGGGTCGGCAGAGTATTTGGTCGAAGAACTGTCCAGAAATTCGTGCCATCCGTCAGATTCGTTCCCTGGACCCCCTTATTAGGAGTGCATAAACTGTAATGGCATTAATTTATATAAGAACATATGAGGCTCTTCGAGGAAGAAGTGGCTAAGCTTAAAACCCGCCAGAAAACGCGAAGTTGTACCGAATTTGAACGAACCTCTGAAGAGATTTTTTTCGAAGTATTTTCAAAAGTTCAAAAGTTATTTTACTTTCAAATTTGGTACAAATTTAACTGCGTTTTCTGGATTTCATTTTTGTCGCTTAGCCACTTCTTCCTCGGAGAGCCTCGTATAAGATGGTCACTGATCGCATAATTCGCGAGTTTGTTCAGCTAAACTTCAAATAAATAGTATCAGGAAACATCCGGAACTCATTTCCCCAAATTGTTTGAGGGGTGGGGGTGACCCCAGGGTCGCTCGAGTCGGAGAATTGACAGGACGATGTTCAAATAAATTGACTCTGGGCAATTCTTGCTCTAAATGTCTTTCGTAACTTTTGTAAAATAGGGTTAACAAAAGTAAAAAAATGCCTTTGGTTTCTTCCAAAGTTTTTTTATTTGATTATAAAAATCAATAAATGATAATAAATTAATCGTATCATTAAAGTTAAAATCGTGTTCCTATTTCCCTTCTTTGCATTCATTGATTCAATTTTATTTATTGATTTATAATGATTAAAAAAAAGTATTTTTGTCACCCCCCCTCCCCCTGTATGTGTATTGTCATACTTGTTAAATTTCGTTTATTTTCCTATTAATTCTTTGAATCAATAAAGTTGACGTTTTAGAACTTAGGATATTGTTTTATTCAGTGTGATAAAACTGATATTACTCAGTGTGAATAATAATGGTGGTGGTAATAAAGTAATGGAATGATGCTGGTACTTTCGCTTAATCTGAGAGCCCAGTAAAGCCATAGGTTTAAGAGCTGATTTGTGGTAAAATAGATAAGTACCAAGGTTTGATTTTAGAGTTTATCAAATTTTTGGTCTGTTGTTGGACGCAAACATATATTATTTAGGAAAACGTAGAAATAATAGCATTGACATGTCTAAAGAACATAGGCACGGTGCCAATGCCGAACAGTAGTAGTAGTAGTAGTAGTAGTAGTAGTATAACGAAATGCCAAACTCCTCAAACCGCATTAATACCTCTCAAAAACTGTACTCCTCAGACTGGACACAAGGTTCGTATTTGGTAACCAAATCTCCAAAGTTTTATTTCTCTCTTGTCGACGCCAAATTTGTGTCATTGAATTTTTTTTTGTTTTTACAGCATGGTTCGATCGTTCGGTTTGGTCGGACCCACACTTTCCGTTTCATTGACCCCCAGCAGGACGATAGACTCCGCATGCATCTCACTTCCCCACAGTCGATGCACCATCATCCCCACTACCTCGAAAGGTCAGTGGAATGCCCACGTCGTACGCTACTAATTTCTCAATTACGGAACCTCGCTAAATCTAAACCTAATGCGCCCGAGTAGTTACGGAATGAAACGTTTTGCCGTCAGTGGGATAACTCGTTAAATTCCACCCATCCTCGTACTCACATAACTCGTTTTGGCGCCTCCCATTTCTCGCGAAATTAATCAATCAATGCCCGATAACTTATCTAGAACATTGAATCATAATACGTTCAAATATTTTCGCTTCAAACTCTAACTTTAAGTATAAATTTTCGTTGATAAGATCTAGCAAAATATTATTTTAGAGGTAGCGAGGTTCCTCTGCCCCTTTTCATTACATTTATATTTTGTTTAATTCTTTTTTAAAAAAAAAAAAGGTAGCATTATCCTCAAATCGGAAGGGCACCAAATGCATTTACATACTTTAAAAAAATAGGTAGAGTATATTATTCTTTTTTAGTATAAAGTTAAGCGCAAGAATTTATTCAATACCCGTATTTTATATTCCCAAAGCTTTATTAGTTACCTTCTCTCCGCAACTGTATTAGTACCCTCTAGTCCCATTATATATACAGGGTGTCCCATAAGTCCGGTCTCGTAGGAAAATTTATTTTAAATTAAATTTACGAGAGTAATACAGTAAAACTAAAAAAAATTTCAAATTGAGGTCGTCTTTTGGGACCTTTTTTTTTTGTAGCGGGTAGAATAACACTCGATGGCTAATCCTCACGAGTGTAACTCGTTTCCATATTAGCCATTTCGTGTTATTCTACCCGCAACAAAAAAAAAAAGTTCCCCAAAACAAGACGTCAATTTGAACATTTATTTTAGTTCTAATGTATTACTTTTTTGTAAATTTAATTCCAAATAAATTTTCCTACGAGACCGGACTTATGGGACACCCTGTATATATATATATTATAATAGCTTAGAAATTTTTATATAATTATGAATTTAGACAAAGCGAAGGGCTTTAATTTAAATATGACCAATAAAAAAACCCAAACCCTCCATAATTTCGCTTGTTAGATATTCTTTGCCAATTAATTTTGATAAAAGTGGTTACAATAAAGGAATTATTGTATTGTATTTTAACAATTTTAAATTGTTCATAATAGCGATGTTAAAGGGAGGGGGCATCTGCCATGCGATTGGTATTTTCTAAATCCTTTACAAATGCTCTTTATTTTTCTTTATAATGCTGATTTTCAGTTGTGCTTAATCGGGTTTTTAAGGGATTTCTGTTAAATAATATTAACTTTCTTTTATTAATACCAATTTATAGTAGTATATTAATCCATATATGAAGTGTGTTGTGTCTGAAACTGATTACTAACAGTAAAGAAAGGTGAGCTTATCAGTATTTGATATTGTAATACGTCACGCTTAGTAAGTGATGAATATAGGGTATCAAAATTACCTCCCATCCCCTTTTTAAGTCCGAAGGGTCTTTCTTTTCCAAGACTAAGTATAAAATCGTTTGGCTTTACCCAGCACAAAATCATTAAAGGGTTGAGTCTTAGAGGCGTTAAATTTTTTTACTTAATGGAAGGTATTTTTTTTAGATTTTTGTATATAATAAGTTATTTGACTCGACAGTAGCGTGATATTGAAAGAAAGACTTAACGAACTATACTTTTGGCGAATGCTCTAACGAGTTAGTGTCTCTGTTGAGATAATTTTAGTACGTATGGTATTGGATACTGTATTGTCGCGTATAGATGGGAAAGAAGATGGATGGAATGTTAGAAATTAGTTTGTTTGTTAGAGAATGCGATTAGAGAGAACGAAGCGAATGTAAAGAATTATTTCTGTCGGGGATAATGGAATGAATTTCTTCCTTTTAAGAAAATGTAGCCGAACTAAGAAATTGATTTATTAGAGAAGCATCAGCCGTCGACATTTACTAATGTCTTCGTCAAAGGAGTCATTGAGGCAATACGAACTAAACACGCAATACCACCCGTTCGAATCTTAGATTTTATTTAACATTCTCTTCCGCCGATTTTTGGTGGTTTGGTTGAGGTTGAAAGGGAGAGAATGGGGCGGGGGGGAGTTTGTGATATAAAATACAATAATAAAAACGCTAATCATATTTGATTTATAAAGTTAAAAACGCGACGATGACTTCAGCCGCATCATTGTTGCGTAAATCGCAGTTTTCTGTTCTTAGAAGGTCCTCGGGCTGAGGGATCACTGGTTGGGAAGTTTGGCAGAGGAAGATAAGGGCGCGCGTAATCGATAAATTGACCTCCTCTATCATGCATTGTGGATCGGAGAAAGAATGCGTGTTCTTGGCCACCATACAAACTTTGACAAACTTTAGGATATACACAGGGCTCATCGCGACGTGAACGTGCGGATAGCGACACCAGCGGTGTTGTCACCTTCACTCTTTAATTAAATCGATCGCTAAATATCATGGGAAGGGGGGGGGGTAATGAAAGTTACATTAAATGTCGCGGTTTCGTAAGGTAGCTGAACACGTGTGTGTGTGTGTGTGTGTGTGTGTGTGGTGTGTGTGTGTGTGTGTGTGTGTGTGTGTGTGTCAAAAGGGGAGAAAATGTTTGAACGTAAGAGGGTTAAGAATTACCATTTGATGGAACGCAATACTGTTAGAAATTTTGACCAAATGGCCCAACCACCCTATTAGGCTACTTGCAGTGTTCGGATGTTTGTAATCACTAGCCTTGTTTGCCGATTAATGAAAAGTGGTAAACGTGTAAGTACCGAAATTACACCAGTAAGATTAAGGTTCGTCTCTTTACTTTCACTCAGCCTATTACAATTAGTTAGTTGTAGTGCCGCATGCTTTTAAGCACGACAACGCAATGGCTTGTTATAACCTCTCAGATCCGGCCAAGACGCGTCGGGGAAAGGTGATCCCTACTTTCCTCCCGCTGGATCGCTTATCGGCTCCCAATTCGGGTCCAGGGCCAGCTCCATCGGGGGCTCTCAGACCAGCATTGCCAGGCCCCCAATGAGGGCAGGCAGCGAAATGACCCTTATCAGGTCCCCACAGGGTCAGGACCCTTGGTAAGTTAAGTCAATTTGTAATTCACTAACCCTGAGGTGTCAGTAATGTGCCACTGGATGATCTTTATTTATACCCGGTTCCCGGAGTACTGAGTTTTTTTATGGTTAACTTTCACTGGGTATGGCTTTTGCCCATGATTAGAATCACATAATAATCATTATTGAGGTGGGAACCCTGTCTTAATTGAAGGTTATCCATTTGACATTGGATGTTGACAGGTTTCAACGTGACGTCATTGGCCTTTTCCTCACGAGTGTAACTCGCTTCGATCTTAGCCATTGCGTGTTATTCTACCTGCAACAAAAATAAAAAAGTCCCGAAACAAGACCAATTTGAACATTTGTTTAAGTTTTAATGTATTACTTTTGTAAATTTAATTCGAAATAAATTTTCCCACTAGACCGGACTTACGGGACATCCTGCATATAATTTTTTGGAGGGGCAATTTACCCCTTATCGAGGAGTATCGGGGACTATATTGTAGTTCCTGTTTATTTCATTGAAGAATACTCCCACAAACTCCTCTGAACTGAATTTAATTCAATACTCTATCGCTATACCGTTTCTCCGTTTATTATATCTTAGCAATTCCTTATTATAGCTTACCAATAGGTTCACCCGATCTTTTATTATAAGCATCACGGTAAAAAAATGAAAAGATATCAAGGTTTAGTTAATGTTTTTCACGTAATTTTTCAAACTAATGAGGTAGCTCTACCACAGTTTCCTCGTTTGATTATGTGATGATGCAACGTTCAGTGATTGGATGGATGACCGTCCACGACGTTTAGGTGATGTAGTGACCCGTAGGTGGTTCCCATTCCACGTCAAGTTCTAAGTCTCCCTCCGTCACGTGAGCACCTTATCCGTCGCAAAGGAGATTAAACAACCGCGAATATTGTCATCCACCCTCCACCCTCCACCCTCATCATTTATCTCTGACGTGACATTTAATCAACAAGTTAGGTTAAGTTAGTGTTTATAGAATGGCCCCATCTGCCAAATGGGTATAGATCCATTTTATCCCTACATTTTATTGGTTGACGCGTTGAAATTCTTTGCGTATGAATTTTTGTTTTAATATTGATCGCTAAGATTTTTTCTCTCTCAGTACTACTTTAACTATCCATATCTGAGAATACATTTAATATAGAAGTAATACGAAGACGATAAATGGTACTAAATTTCGAAAAGTTAGACTTTGGCGGGAAAAACAGTCGCGTTTAAGTATGAATTGAAGCCGCGATTCTGTTAAGATGTTCAATAAAAAAAAACCTTCGTGTTTGCTGCAGACGCCATATTGATGACGTCATGATGTAAACATTGCGAGAAAAAGGTGTTGGGAAATGTTTTAACTGCATCAGAAAATATATTGTAAAAAAGATACTTTTCCTTATGCCACTGTCCACTGTTGGCCCTTTTCCTCTTTTATTTCTCCTGGTGGGGAACTACAATAGCATGCATTATTTATATATATATATATATATATATATATATATATATGAGCTAAAGCTTTTCTTCAGTAATTTTGTTTTTGTTCGGTGTTTGAAAGGGTTGCTTTGTTCTGTGCGCTTTGCCTTTACAGTTCTTTTATGATAATACTTTTTCCCTTTTCTCTGAATGTGGATAGATTTAGAATGATATACCTTAGAAATTAAGTATACTTTAGTTTACCCTGGTTTTGCTTCCGCCGGAATTGTTCATTTTGATGATCAAATTTGTTGCTCCACCTTCGATCTACAGCTTAACCGTGAAATCCGGACCACGACTAGTGATGGGACGATTAATCGGAATCGAGAATCGGAAGAATCGAGCATTTTTCAGGAATCGGAATCGAGAGAATTGTACCATGATTTCCGATTCTTAAAACGATTCTTTAACTTTTAATTGAACCAGTTTTGCAATGTAAACTTTAAAATTTAAATGAAAGAGGATAACAAATTTTATTTTTATTGTATTGTAGCTATACATTAAAACATGTATATCCATGATGTGTAATCAAGAAGATTAAAATGAATTGTTACAACTTACAGTTGATTTTTATTTTTAAACCAATCTATTATAATTTATAATTTATATTACCATACTCATAATGTAAATAGTTAATCTTACCAGAGTAAAATATGACAATTTCCAGAAAAACAAGTATAGAATTATATTTAAAAATATTGAGAATCGGAATCGGAATCGAGAATCGTATCGGAATGGAGACTTTTTAGTGGTATCGGAATCGTTAAAAGTTTTGGTATCGTCCCATCACTAACCACGACCCACGATGGGCGGTCAGAAATTACGGAGTTCCCGCCCGAGCAACAGCCCAGCGGTTTTAGCCACTAGGCTACCCAGGGTACCCATTTATCTACCAACCATTTTTATCGTAGGGAAGGATGAACAGCTGGGTCTGCTGCGCGCCGACTACAGTCACCGGGTATTGAACCCGGGGCCGATTGATTCGTAGTCAGCGATGCTAACCATTATACCACCTAGGCGCATTTAGTGTTGATAGGACCTATACTCTATATATGTCGTGGTATTATTGAATATAGGTGCTATACTATGGGTTCCTTGAAGCAGTATACTAACTATGCTGTGGATCATTAAAATCAAAGTTGAGGCTCCTCTACTGTGGGTTTTTAAAACTGCTTACCATTATGGATGTTTCCTCACTAACGTTTTGATTTTAGTGTTCACTGAAAATAGCTCGAGCCCTAACTTTACCCACCACTCCCTATGCTCTCTCTTGATCTTCCTCTCCTCTTTCAGGAACAACTACGAGCGTTTCGGTCCTCCTAGAGACCCCATCTTACCGGCTGTCCTCGAATTCAGAGAGGATGTGGAGGATGCGTTCTTGCACAACATCACAACGCAGCTGGACCCCACCGACATACAGTTCAAACTGGCCCCCACTTACACCCTTTACATGGCTGCTAGATTCAGGTTAGGGTTTTTTAGTTCGAACTGTACAGTTCTGTATTATAAAAGTATATTTTGTGCGTTTGTGTGTAAATTTACTTATTTACATTCAGGGCTTCTACTCATTACCGACCTGATTTGTCCCCAACGGAACGCGCCCAAAAGCTCACGGTAATGCTCACCAAAGTTGCCACCATCGTGCACGAAGTTATCGAGGTAAGGCCTGTGACGTCATGAAGTTATGACATTATCAAAAAAAAATTTCTCCGTTCCAAAGGGACATACAGGATATTAGATACTATAACGTGATGGTAGCTTCAATCCCAAACGTAATGTTTGCGTCTAAAGCACATAGGACCCAACTACTTGAATTGGGAACCTCAAGTTCATTTGAAACGTAGTAGATCAAATGATAGTTACGTTTTTACTTTACGAAAGAAATACCATTTTCACAACTTCCAAGTACATGCGATAGTTTCACTATTTTCAGTGTGTGATCCGAAGATATAATGACCTTGAATTTCAAGATTTAGATTCACAGATTTGGAAAGAAGTTTGCCCAGAAACAATTTCTAAAAAACATAGGAAATTACTAATTTAAAAAAAAAAATTAATAGTGTCGTCAAAAAGAATTTTACCAATTAGTAATTTTTGTTGTTGGTTTTTAAATTGTTTCTAGCCTAACCTTTTCCACGACTGTACACTGTCTGGTCTTTTGCTTGGGATAAAAATTTAAGCTTGCGTTATCCGCATGACTTATTTTAACAACTGGTCCTATCCTTTACAGTTCAAGCACAGGGACCCCACTGCACTCGCCTTTTGGATGGCAAATGCCTCTGAACTCTTGCATTTCCTGAAGCAGGATAGACACATTTGTGGTTATTCCCTTGACGCCCAAGACATCCTCGCCGAAGCTGTTCAGTTTGCCTTCAGGTCAGTTTTCATGACAATTATTCTGTTGTTGGTAGATGTTCAGCTTTAGTGAGGAAATAGTTTCCAGTTATACTGTAAAATTCGGATGATGTAGCGACCTGTGGTCCGAATTCCACGTAAATCTATAGGCCCCTTCCGTCACATAACCTTTGCTGTTACGAAGTAAGTTAAACATCCCCAAGCATTACTTCATTACAGAAGTTGTTTCCCGAGCGCACCTTAATCTGGAGGACCCCATCCGCCATATTTAATGACCATGTGAGGCGGTTTTATTTGACCACAAATAAATGTCGTTCGTACCCCTTAGGAAACTGGTCGACTATATGCAGACAGAATTGTCTTCGGCCATGCCGCTTTTCCTCGAAGACAGGGACGACAAGGAGGAAGAGGAGGGAACCACCGCCCATGTAAGTTAGGCACAGGGGCTCTAGTCTCCTGTGAAAGGGGTCAAGAAACGGGGTCAGCAACAATAACCGTATTAAGCTGTATTAAAAAGAGAAAAATGGGGTTTAATAAAACGTATTTGTAAACAGAACTTTCATAAATCATTCGGTGTCGAGAAATAAAGGCGACCTGCACAAATTCTCGATATGCATAAAGTCGAACGTCGACATCACAAAATTCGATTTTTTTCATGCGAATCTTTCAATCCTTTATTGATTCGGTTGGTAAAAGAGGGATTTTGACCTTGATAAACGGTTACCAACCATCAGTTCATAAGAGATTTTAATAATAGCCTTCGTCAGCGGAATTCCCGGTGGCTTAGTGGGTTGGTAGCTCCGTTTTCTCATTGCCTCAGTTTCTCGGAGACACTAGCACCAGACTCAGGCTGCGAATGTACGGGTTCGACTCGGTCTCTCTCCGGAGCTCGTGTTTACCTCCCTTCCGTGTGGGACAGAATATTACCCGTTTATTTACCTGATTTGTCCAGTTCGTGAAAGGAGCTGGAGTTCTTGGGGCTAAATTTGCCTGTGAACCTTTACGGCGTGGTTTCTAGAGCCTTTTAGTCCCCTTTGAAGTTCGGCAGTTTTGAATAGAGAACTTGGCACATAATCATACCTTGCATGACTCTATTAGAATTTCTCTTAAACAGTTAATTAAATTAGTAGACGAATGGGCAGATGAAAGTAATGAGGTCTGTACCGTTAATGACTCGAGAGAGAGCTAACTGGTTGACTGTTTCAGGTTCTTTCTCTGCTCACCAACACCATGGCACTTCTTAGACGGTGTCGAGTCAACGCTGCTCTCACGATTCAGCTCTTCTCGCAACTCTTCCACTACATCAACATGTGGGTTTTTAACAAGATAGTCACCGAAACCTGCCCAAATTACTGCTCCAGGTAAGGGCAAATATTGAAACTTTATAGTTTCACTAAAACAGCATGTTTTGTAAAAATAAATATGGTAAAAAGTAATATCCATGCCCCATATACCCCAAGGAAGTAAGGGGTAGGGAGGACCCGAGCCTAGGCTGCCTTAACCAGAGTCAGTGAAAGGGAGATGGCCAGCCCACCGCTTCGTCGTGACGTAAGATACAGAAAAGAGAACAGCTCAGCTCTAGGCAGCACTGGGGTTCGAACCCACGACTCAGCGGAGTCTCGGTACTGTCGGGCCGACCTAACCGATCGAGCCACGAGACTCTTTAAAAACGTATGAACTTAATTTAATGTTTAATTAAAGCAGCTGCTTAATGGTAAAACGGTAGGCTGTTAATCTGAAATTACTGGGTTCGAGTCTCGGGGTTCGGCTTCGGATCCCACGTAGAGCTGTAGGAGGAGGTCCGCTCTGTCATATGATTTGTATAGATATTAGAAAGGAAGCGAAAACAATATTATTATTATTATTATTATTATTATTATTATTATTATTTAATTACAGCTATCTTTATGACATTCTTTGTAATATTTGTTGTATATTTTCCTCCAGGATCTGGGGCGAAAGGATCAAAGAACGACTGGGGAGAATCGAACTGTGGGCCGAGAAGCAGGGATTGGAGTTGGCTGCCGATTGCCATTTGGCCAAACTCTCTCAAGCGGCACTTTTGCTCATTGCACCCAAGGTTAGTCCAGCTTAGTTACCCACAGGTTCTAACTTTACTATTGGATTTTTTAGTTCAGATCCAGATTGAATCCCCGTATGAAGAGATTACTGCTCCTTCCATTTGTTGGATGTAAAGTTTACCTTTTGTTGACTGAGACCACGGGGTTAAACTCGAAATTGTGTTAAGGGTATTTATTCAATGGGTTAGGTTTTAATGTTGCTTTTACTAATGGTAAGTTAAAAAAATTTATGGTGTACTCTTGTACCCTCATGCTGTTGGACTCTGTTTACATACCCATTCAATCTTTGACTTGATCGATTTGTTTAATCCATTCGACATTATAATGATGCATGGCGTACGTCATATGTTTTCTCGTGTGTTAATATATGACGTAGGATATTTGACAATTGATTTCTAGCTACAGCAGCACGCGGCGAAGGCTGTCTTGTGACAGCAGCAAAAATGTTAATATTTCCCCGAATTTAAGTGTTTGATTTCAGCCACGAAAGTCCTTTCAACTAAGTCGGGTAGTTGGGATGGATTCTTTTTTTACTTGTTGTCGTGTATTGGTTTTGTTTAATAAGAAATTCAATCATGGTTTGTACGTAAATAAGAAATTAATAATGTTTTGTTTGAAATTAAAAATATAAAATACTAATTGGCAACATCTGCGATGGGCCGAGACAAAGTGAAATGCGCAATTTTGGCAATTCAGTCTTCGGGCGGGTGTCCTCGTTAGGCGTTTGATATTAATATGTTAGAGCGGTTTTAAAATATTTAATTCTCTCTGTACCGCGACAGTTATTGCCGATGAATAGACAAAGTGAGCGCGTTTAAGGCTCCTGGGCCAGACCAGTTTCTCCCCAGAGTGTTGCGGGAGGTGCGCGACCAGGTGGCTCCCCACCTGGCTACAGTCTTCAACAAATCGTTGGAGATGGGCCAGGTGCCTGGTGACTGGAGGGAAGCCAATGTGACCCCTATCTTTAAGAAAGGGGATCACGAAAGTCCAGGGAACTATCGTCCCATTAATCTCACTTCAGTTGTAGGTAAATTATTAGAGGGGATAATAGCGGATAGGACTGTTGACCATTTGGATTCCTACAAGCTGCTTGGGAACTCCCAACGTGGGTTTAGACGGCATGGGTCATTGGGTCATGTCTCACCAACTTGCTCGAGTTTTTCCACGTCATGTTGGGTGAGTAAGATAAGAGTAGGGCGATTGATATACTTTATCTCGACTTTGAGAAAGCCTTTGATAAGGTACCTCACCGCCGGCTAATGGCGAAAGTCCGCGCGCTGGGTATCGGTGGGGAAGTAGGTAGGTGGATTGAAAACTGGCTGAAGAACAGGCGGCAGAGGGTTGTAATTAAAGGGGTTAGTTCGGGTTGGGCCTCGGTCACTAGTGGGGTTCCTCAGGGTTCCGTTTTGGGACCACTGTTGTTTAGCATTTACATAAATGATATCGACGGTGGCATCGTCAGTCGGATCGCCAAATTCGCTGATGACACAAATCTTGGAGCCAATGTTGGGACGCCCTAGGCGATAGAGCAACTGCGTGCGGACCTACGTAGGATAGGAGAGTGGTCCGAAAAATGGCAAATGCCGTTTAACTTGGGTAAGTGTAAGATGATGCACATTGGCTACGCCAATCCCAAGTCGGACTACTCACTGTTGGGGAGTAATATCGAGGCCACTGATTTGGAAAAGGACTTTGGTGTGCTAATTAGCAGCGACCTTAAGTTTACCAAACAGTGCGTAGAGGTGGAAAAGAAAGCCCAGAAGCTGTTGGGTTAGATCAGGAGGCAATTTCAGTTTCGGAACAAGGAGATTGTGCTCTCTCTGTACAATTCCCTGGTTCGGCCGCACCTGGAGTATGCTGTGCAGTTCTGGTCGCCCACCCTCAGGAAAGATATTGAGAGGCTGGAGCGAGTGCAGGCGAGCGCCACAAAGTTAATCCCTTCCGTTAGGCATATGGGCTACAATCGAAGCTTACGCGCCCTGAACTTGTTCTCTCTGGAAACTCGGAGGCTGCGCGGTCAACTCACCGAGGTTTTCAAGTTCTTAGGCGGGTTTAACGATGTCGATTTTAGTAGCATGTTTAGTTTAAATGATAACCCAACTCGCAACAATGGTTGGAAGTTGGATTTGAAACGGTTTAGGTCTAGTGTGTGTGGGAATTACTTTACGTAAAAGATCCGTGACACGTGGAACAGGTTACCTTCAGAAGTTGTGAACAGTTCCTCTGTGGATCATTTTAAGAAAAGGTTAGACCAAATCTTGCACACTGTTTGAGGGTGTAAAAAATTTTCCGTGGCACCCGTTGCCATTGGTACCTCCTCGGTATGGGCCGCAAGGCCTTTTGAGGTACTTCTTTTCCTTGTAACTCCTTGTGTATGTGTATATATATATATATATATATATATATATATATATATATATATATATATATATATATATATATATCCGCAGGGGGTATAAAGATTTATGCACGTTTCTTCTGGGTGTTTTAACTTTATACTTGGGGTGTGACAGCCCTCCGGTCCCGAGTCGTGGGATTCTAGAGAAATTGGCTGCCAGTTCCTTTAGGTTCTCTCTCTTTCGGGAGGGCGGGTGAAGTCTGTTGTACAAACCTGTCCCGTGGGTTACTAGGACCCCTTCCCATCCCTACTGTCCTTTTAGCTTAGGTTAAGGATGCTCTCCTCTGACTGCAAAAAAAAAAAAAAAACTTTTAGTATTAAGTCTTTTTCTCTACTGTTACGATTAGGACCCTACTGCTACCTCATGCGTGGGAAGAGAGGCTTTGGAACCTCTATAAATAACACCATTTCACTTCAGTTGTAGGTAAATAATTAGAGGGGATAATAGCGGGTAGGATTGTTGACCATTTGGATTCCTACAAGCTACTTGGGGACTCCAACGTGGGTTTAGACGGCATAGGTCATGTCTCACTAACTTGCTCGAGTTTTTCCACGTCATGTTGAGTGAGTATGTTAAGAGTAGGGCAATTGATGAGAAAGCCTTTGATAAGGTACCTCACCGCCGGCTAATGGCCAAAGTGCGCGCGCTGCGTATTGGTGGGGAAGTAGGTAGGTGGATTGAAAACCGGCTGAAGAATGCCACAAAGTTAATCCCTTCCGTTAGTCATATGGGCTACAATCGACACTTACACAGTTCCTCTGTGGATCATTTCAAGAAAAGGTTAGACCAAATCCTGCACACTATTTAAGTGTGTAGAAAATTTCCCCTTGTTTTCATTTGTACCTCCTCGGTATGGGCCGCAAGGCCTTTTGAGGTACTTCTTTTCCTTGTAACTCCTTGTAACACTCTCCTCAATTAAATGTTAATGATAGTCCGCACTCGTGCTCCCCCGTTTGCCCAATTGTTTTGGCATAAATAAGAAGTTAGTAAATAATAAATAATAGTGTGTAATTATCCCCGGTTCCTTTCATTGTTCGAAATTTTTATGGCGTCCACCGGCTAAAGCGGTCTACCCACGTCCGTATAAACACAGAGAAAACTTGTGATAATAGTAAGAAAATGAAGAGTAGAGGTAAAATCTTTTTTTTAAAATCACTACACGTAGAACTGAAGTAGTCACTTAATTTGTAATAATCCTTTACCGAGTACAGTTCATGCAAAAAGTAGTGAAACTTTTGTAGCTACATTTATTCTAAGAAAAGTAGTTTCACTGCAGATATATATATATATATATATATATATATATATATATATATATATTTTGGCCGAGGTGCTTTCAAATACTTTAGCGATGTTACACGACCAAGATGACGTCACAGCGCGGGACTACTTCAAGGCATGTCTTTATGCCTTGTCTTACACCTCAACTTCGTAACAAGGACTTCTCGACGCACCTCCCTCTCTCCCTCTCTCCCTCTCTCCCTCTCTCCCTCTCTCCTCTCTCCTCTCTCCTCTATATATATATATATATAGAGTGAACCAAAAGTAGGTGGACAGTAAATGATAACGTTTATTTTGAGAATACATATTTAATTTTTTTGTATACTATAATACAAAATAAAATTTAAATAAATTTAGTTATAATATTTAATATAATATAACACAAACACCATAGTTATAATGAACACCATAGTTATAATATAATATAACACAAACCCTATTCAACCTACTGTCCACCTACTTTTGGTTCACCGTGTATATATATATATATATAAAATATATATATATTTTTTTTTTTAGCCTGGTGTCACTCGTCTAACTTTATATAAAGACTAATCATTACCTCGCGCGTTATTAATATTGAAGTCATTATTCAAGTGTACATTTAATTTAAACTAAACAACCAACTTACATTTTCTCATCCATAAATCATTTATTTTGTTTAATAAAGGAAGAAAACTCATTCTGTCAAACAACCTAATTAATAACAACTATAACTATTATCAATTAACCATTATCATCATTATTATTATTGTGCTAAAACTTTACTATATATATATATATATATATATATATATATATATATATATATATATATATATATATATATATATGAATAGAAACGACATAAGTATTAAGGAACGTTTCTGCACACGAGGAGGAGAGATAACGAAATAATGAAAAATGAGGCGAACCGCCTGGGAATCGAACCCAGGGCCTTCCAATTGCCGGTCGGACGCTCTACCATTAGAGCCTCATTTTTCATTATTTCGTTATCTCTCCTCCTCGTGTGCAGAAACGTTCCTTAATACTTATGTCGTTTCTATTCATTTATATACTGCGCGGTCATTGCAGTTATTTGCATATATATATATATATATATATATATATATATATACATACATACACACACCTGACTGAATTAACTAATAAATTCCTACAGAGTTCTGCTGACGATGCAGCTGTTGTGTCTTCCACCTGTTTTAAGCTCAATTCAATCCAGCTGAGTGAATTGTTGGAGAAATACCAGCTGGCACCGGGTGAACCATCTATTCCCAAGGATCTGGTTGATAATGTCGTTTCGGTACGTAGATTAATAGTGAATCATTTAACCTATTTAATTAACAAATTTAGTTTTGGGTTGACCATTTTTCTGGAGGATGAGGAACTTTATTTCACCGATGGTTGATGGGTTTGTGGTGTGCCGTTCCACGTCGCTACACGGTTTCTCGTAAAATCATTGGGGTTGAGGGACATTGGGTCTGCTCAGTTGTTGGGTGGGGAACCATCTTTCTCCGCGTTCAGGTAACGTAGCGATCCACAAATGGTTCTCGTGACGCGTAAAGCTGTAGGTCCTCTCCGTCACATGACCACCACCTTAGCTGTTATGAAGGAAATCAAACAACCTCAACTACTCGATAATGATAAAAGAACGTTCCTCTCCCGTGTAGTGAAAGTGACTTTACACACACGAGAAAATCAAGTGGGAGATTGTTCCGGGATCCTGTGTCGAGGAAGATTGTTCATTGTCTACCCTGACTAGTTTTTTTTTTTTTTTTTTTTTAAATAAAATAATTGTATTAAATGTTATTAAACTTCTTAATGAGACGACGTTCAAGGAGGAGAATGAAGCCGTAATAAATTAATTATAAATTGATACTCTACTTTCATCCTCCTCCGCGTCAGCCAGCGACTGTAGTTCAGTGGGTAACACCGTTTGTTTGTAAGGAAGGATACCGAGGTCGGAGGTTCGGCTATCGATGGTGTTCATGATAATTTAGGAGTTAGTGTAATGGTCCCCATTCGTCTGGCCTCGAGCGTTGTTTCCTTTGACTCTCCGCACACGGGTTCTCTCTTTAGATACCTTTGAATAGGCCGAAGGCATGTGCTTCTAATAAATCCATTACTTTTTTCGACTTTATTCATTGAATCTGATTAGCATTTTAGTTCCATCATTAGTTGAAAATTAGTTCTGTTACTAACTTGGCTAAAAATATGCTGTCCGATTTATACTGTATTTTATATCACGTACCTCGCATCCGGTATCTTAGATACAGCGTTCTCTTTTCCAAGAAGTTAACAGTCGCGTGAACTAAACATAAGAAACTATAAGGAAACTGAAGCGAAAAGTTCCCATTACTTTCGTATATATTTCAACGTTTCTTCATGGTTATGTATATATTTTCCTGTACTTGAAGGTCGCTGAAACGACTGCTGATGGTTTGGCGCGAGAGGACGGGCGTGAGGTTCGCTTGGAGGAGGACGCTGACCTTCAGCTCCCATTCCTCCTACCGGAGGATGGCTATTCTTGCGACATCGTTCGAGGAGTTCCCTCGGGGTTGGCGGAGTTCTTGGATCCCCTTCAGAGGGCGCAGCTCTGTAGGATGACCCCACAACCCACATCATCAGGATTTTGGACCATCTATATGTACAATCATCAAGAAGGGCAAGGGCAGAGGCCCCCACCTGGGGTAAGTGACCATTCATCCCCATGAAAATGGGGGAAAATAATTAACACGTCCGGAGTTAGGTCGAGTTAGAAGCTGGGTTAGATTAATTAGTTAATTTATTGACTGAATCGCTTGGTAGTTCCATCTCATCCCGTATCGAGAGCAATACTGGCACTAATGGCACTATCGAAAGCATGCTCTGCCTCTCAATAGAATGTAACCATGTGAAGTAACACAGCAGTGTTATTCACCTGCAGGGCCGCAGGCGGCAACTGGCCCACGGACACGTTTTATCCGACCCGCGGCGCTCGCTACAAAAATTGAACCGATATAGATAGACGGGTTACGAATATTAAAATTAATAGTATTTATACGTAATAGTAAAGTTCAACTGGAGCGCGCGCGCGCGCACGAATAAAAAATGTGAAGTTGTTTATATGCTCACACGTATATTTGAATACTTGGCAATTTATTTAAATTTCACTTCATTTTCGTGCCGTTCAAAAGCATTTACAACGTTAAAGTACTCGGAAGGATTGTCTTAGTTTCTTAAAAAGTATATTTGTTTTCCTCATGGGTATATTTATTATTTTCCTTGTGGATTCCACTCGCCCCACCCACCCCACTTCCTTTGTGGTTTATATTTTCAGCGAGATTATAATTGTTATCCATTACTATAAAGTGTGCCATTCTCTCCCCTCAGCCGAGAAGTCCGAGTGCCATGTCTAACCGCTCCATGTCAGTGCCAAGAGGAGAGCCAGAAATCCATACGATTGAACTGAAAAAATTTAACAACGGAATGGGTCTCTCTATCGTGGCTACGAAGGTAAGTACAAAGCCTAGTTCTGATAGAAAGGCGCATCAAAGCCTACCTACTTCTAGTCAGACCATGTTTGTACAAAATTTTGTACTCTATTGTGAAATCGTAGAAAAGCCAGTGAGAACATGAATTTACAAAATAACGAAGTCATCAAAATTTTAAGCCTCTCATCCAAAGCCAAAGACCAAACCTGTGAAGCTGCAATTAAAATGTAAGTTACTCGTGAGCTTAAAGTAAATGTTAAGGTCTCACAGGCTCAAAACAATTTCTACGAAATTACGTTGTAATGGGATCTTGGAGAGTAGATATTGGTTGGATTTGGGCGCCTTAACAGTTTACTTTGTATTTAATTACTATTTAAATGTAAGTCTGCTTCGTACACACTCGCGTAACGATACTAGAATTTGAAATGGATAGAGACGTTGGTTTCCCCTCGAGGTGAACAACTCTCTTCTCGCAACATACTACGAGACGACCCTGAGTCACTCCACTACCTCTTCAGTTACAAACCACAAGAAAAGTCTCTTGACTGAATATTTTAATGCATTCGTACGTGCTGTTTTGGCACGCCGCCCCTCGTTTAAGAAGTTTTGTTACTTTATGGTGCTTAAGATCGTGTTTTGGAGGTCATTAAAGCAGTTTATGTAGAAGACATTCCTCGCAAAATACAGCTTGAACCTTGGAATAGCGATGAGAAAGATGTTAATTTCGTTCAGAATTTGCTAATTATGGCCCCAGTCAAATACATTTTTTGGACGAGGGCGTACAGGATTGCAGCTATTCGTCAGTTCGTTACACTCTGGTGTGCGCGCCATAAATTTTGGAACTACTAAAGATAAAAATCTTGATATACATGCGTATCGTCGCAAGACGATGTGTTGCGAGCAAGAATCAGGTTTTTACAAGGACACTGAAAGATGTCCCGACATAGTTGTTATGAGTATGTTTCCTACCCATTTATGGACAAATTGTTAGATAAGAAACTGAAAAATTAGATCACTGAAATGGTAATCATTTGAACTAAATGGGGTCCAATCCCTTGTTACCCCAATTCATTGTACTCTCTTCAAATAGCAAATCTTTAAAGGGTTAATTGATGGTACAATTTTTGGGGCATTTTGTATAATTATAGAGCGATTTTAAAATTCCTTTAATGCGTGAAAATTAATTTCAATTCTCGTGCCCCCCCCCCCCCCCCCACACCATTCCCCCAGAGGAGGTGGTAATTACTGTATGCAATAACTGGTGGCCCACTGGCACTGTTTGATCATCGCCTATATTTAACACTGATTCACCTTGCTTAATATTCTACCCAATTTTTTGTCCTGAACTTGAGGATGCAAGGGAAGTGTGCCATTATGAATAAATTAGCCGAAAGTGTGTGTTCGGCATGCCAAATATGTGTTACACATTCATACGTACATAATATAAATTCGTACATATTCTACATGTGTACGTATAACGATACCGTGCGATTGTCTTGTCAGCAACTCGTAACGGGTATTGGAATCACTGACCGTGAACCGATTCAAGATGCGACTCTTGTGAACTTTTTTAAAGTGCACATAATGTGTGTGTGTGTGTGTGTGTGTGTGCAAAAATTTGTATTTTGTATGACACACACACAAACATGTACTGTATATATATCTTTATCTTCAAGTTTGATCATCAAACTTGAAGATAAAATTAATTACTTCCTTCGTCTTTAAAAAACAAATATAAATATATGTGTGTGTGTGTGTGTGTGTGATTTTATTTTGGGTGGAGTATTTTGATGGGTTGTCCCGTTTGGAATTTAAAAATAGTGAATTTCCGCATTGCATCTACAGATATATAGATAAGAACCCCCCTCCCCCTCCCTATTATTATTATCAAATAATTATTCTTTAAATTTTATTCCGTTTTGAGTCTTTAGATAAGATAGATAAAACAATTATTGTTACTTCAAATTATAGATAAACTAAAGTAAATTGAGCTTTAATTAAATAACATCGTAACTTATAAAAGTTAGGATCTTTGAATAGCGAGATTCAATGGAGGAGAAAATGAGCCAATTCTAATGACGATAAAGTAAATTGAATAAAAATACGGGTCTGTATACTGAAGGTTCGCGATTGCAGATGCTTGTGGTTTTTGGGCCGGTTTGTGTAGAGCGAGCCTGGAGGTTGTACGAATGTAACTGTGATTGATACGGGTAAATTTATACTGCCTCGGGAAGAAAACAAACTCGCAGTACGTGTTGCTCCTGAAGAATCATGCGCCTCGACTGATGATGTTTAGTGGGTGTCTGCAAAATAAACTGACAAAAACGGCGCAAAAAGTGATACGGATTGGACCTCCCGTTTGTTTGGTAATGCTACTGTGAGCTGCTGCTATCCTGAAGTGGTCGTATGAGCGAAATTATGCTCAATGTAGAAACGTTGAAACTGTTCACCTCCCTTCCACTTAAGCTGTAACTGCAACTGTCTTATCGAGTAGGTGTTCTTAGGAACCGGCATTTAAGAACAAAAAAGAGTGATCAACGCCCGCGTTAAGATTATGAAGATTTAATATCAGACGTTTCGGAAGTCAAATTCCCATCATCAGTGGTATGTTTAATTTATACATAAAATTATAGGCATTCAGCTGAGGCTTTTGTCTAATATACGGTGTACACACACACACACACACACACACACACACACACACACACACACACACACACACACACACACACCGTGCATGGAACAAGGAACTCTTCTGGTAAAAATTAAATCCACTATAGTCCGAATAAGTAATGGTAAATGAACCATTCTGAGTTCATTCCAATCATGAAACGGACTTATGTGCCTTGAAAAGTGGACGTTCAATTCTGCCAGTTGAGGTTTAAGTTTTGGTTTTTGGCTGAATGTAATAGTTACTCCTTTTTCTTTGATGTATTCATATTCAATCCGACGTAAATGCAACGAGTCTTTTGCTTATATTGAGGTTCTAAATGTAGCCGGCTAGGCTGCTGTAAACCCTAGATCCTGTCTCAAAGCTGGATCCTATCTGCTTTGCAGGTAGCTGGTGAGGGAAGCTATATTTTTGGGACCTCTCTGCGAGTGACTCGTTGCCAACGTCGGGCTAACATCATGAAAAAGAAAAAACTATAGTGTTTGTCATTTACCATTATTTATTTGGATTATAGTGGATTTAATTTTCCCAGATGAGTTCCTTGTTCCATGCGCGGTATGTGTTTATCATAAAAAACCTCGGGGAACCATTCTGAGTTCATTCCCATATATATATATATGGGAATGAACTCAGAATGGTCCCCTGAGTTTTTTATGATACACACAGACAGTGCATGGAACAAGGAACTCTTCTGGGATAATTAAATCCACTATAGTCCGAATAAGTAATGGTAAATGACAAATACCATAGTTTTTCTTTTTCATGATGCTAGCCCGACGTGGGACCTCTTTGCGAGTGACCCGTTGCCCACGTCGGGCTAGCATCATGAAAAAAAAAAACTGGTATTTGTCATTTACCATTACTTATTCGGACTATAGTGGATTTAATTATCCCAGAAGAGTTCCTTGTTCCATGCACTGTCTGTGTGTATCATATATATATATATATATATATATATATATATATATATATATATATATATATATATATATACATTTCAACTGCAAAGAACACGCAGTATAATTAACGTAAAGAATGACGCTTGTATAGGAGAACATTCCGCGCAAGATATAATGCAAACCCACAACGAAAAAGAAAAAAATATTTCAAGACCTTTCGTGTATTCAGCAGTGCACCTCGTCAGGGAATGAAGGGAGGAGGTGAGATGGCAAAAATATATACGTATGTACAACGGAACAGAGAAATGAGAGAGATTAGTATCACATGGTTAACAAGCGTTGATTAAAGACAAAAGGCATTTTAACAGGATATTGTCAATTTTATACATTCCCGCACTGGTATTGAAATTATTTTTAAAATGGATGAATGCACATTCTACAATATTCCTTTCAGTTACACTATATCTGTTTTTAACGAGCGCTTTAGAACTATCCCACCTGATACTGGTAATATATATATATATATATATATAGGGTGGGCCGTAAGTTTCCATACATAGGAAAAATAAACATTTTTTTATGGACAACCATTTTTATTTATATAATATGCTCTACATGGTTGCCATTGTTTTGAAAACACATTTCAATACGTGTTCCCCACTGTTGATGAACACGCATTAGCACAGTTGACGTTATGCTTGTAATGGCGTTGGTGATACGTTCCTTTAGATGATTTATGTCTCGTATCTTTTCCTGATACACCATGGCCTTCAAGTGCCCCCAAAGATAGAAATCAAGGGGGGTGAGAGATCTGGGGATCTGGGAGGCCACTCCACAGGACCACGCCGACCAATCCAAGCATCCGGAAACTGCTGCTGCTGATCCAAATACCGACGCACGTGAAGACCATAATGAGGTGGAGCTCCATCTTGCTGGAAGTAAACTGGGAAGTTACCTTCCTCGTTTAGCAGGGATGGGAAAATCTCTTCTTGCAACATGTTAAGATACCTTTCGGCATTAAGATTTCCACTGACAAAAATTGGTCCAATAATTCTGTCACCCCATATCCCGGCCCACACCATCACTTTACCGGCACCTTGCATCTTCGTCGGACTCAGCCAGTTAGGGTTAGCATTACTCCAATAACGTATGTTTTGCCGATTAACCTCTCCATTGACGTAAAAATTTGCTTCATCAGTAAACAAGATCTTACAAACGCATATTCTTAGGGTATCTGAAACATAAAAACAAACGTTTAAATTTTCCTATGTATGGAAACTTACGGCCCACCCTGTATATATATATATATATATATATATATATATATATATATATACAAACTCAGAATGGTCCCCTGAGAAACCTATATGTTAAACACAGACCGTGCATGGAACAAGGAACTCTTCTGGGAAAATTAAATCCACTATAGTCCGAATAAGTAATGGTAAATGACAAATACCATAGTTTTTCTTTTTCATGATGCGAGAGACCCGTTGCCCACGTCGGGCTAGCATCATGAAAAAGAAAAACTATGGTATTTGTCCTTTACCATTACTTATTCGGACTATAGTGGATTTAATTTTCCCAGAAGAGTTCCTTGTTCCATGCACGGTCTGTGTATATACACACAGGGTGTCCCAAATTTCCCTATCTATTTTGTTGAAATAGGCTGAATTTCAAATAAATGTCACACTGACCTGAATACAGATGTATTTCTGTACAAATTACAAGTATTACACCATTAAAATCTTTAATTAGTAGTTTCCACATGTGCTCTATCTGTATCTCTACAAATCTCAAAGCGGTCAGCTGCATTGCGGAACACATTTCCGAGCATTTCAGGGGTTATTTTCTCAACTGATTGCCTAATGCGATCTCGCAGATCTGGTAAATCTCGAATATTTCTGCGATAGACCTCTGATTTAATGAAACCCCAAGCAAAGAAATCCAATGGGGTCAAATCCGGAGATCGCGCTGCCCAGGGCCTATTTCCCCCACGTCCAATCCAACGATGTGGAAAACGCTCGTTTAGGTATGTCTGAACAATTCTGGCATAATGACATGGTGCCCCATCCTGCTGAAAGACTACATTGTCGAGAATGCCATCTTCAAGAAGTTGAGGTTCTAGAAAATTTTGAAGCATATCAAAGTAAACAGGCCCTGTCACTGTAGCCTCTGCAAAGAAAAAGGGCCCGTAAATCTTAAACTTCGTCATTCCAAGTCACACGTTCACTTTAGGTGAGTTTCTTTCCCATTCAGTGAACTCGGCTTTTCATTAGCCCAGATGTGACAATTATGTCGATTGATTTTACCACAGGTGTGAAAAGTCGCCTCATCGCTAAACAAAATGTGGTCCATGGTCCATTAAATTGTTATTTTGGATTTGTTCGACCAGTTCCGCACACATTGCTGCTCGTTTTGGAAAATCTTCCTCGTGTAAGCTGTGTAACAGCTAAATGTGATAACACTTCTTCAGTGTCGAACGCAAGATTCTGTGAACAGTTGTTTTGGGTATGGTCAATCTGTGGGATGCTTGGCGAACTGACATTCTTTGATCGTCTTCGAACATTATGCGAACAGATTCAATGTTTTGTTGTACTGTTCTTGGGCGTCCACTTCTTCCTTCATCATGCACAGATCCAGTCCTTTTGAATTTGTTCACCAATTCACGAATTGCTTTATCTGTCGGTCCGGGCTTATGAAACCTTCTTGAGAATCGGTCTCTAATTTCACAACATTTCATCCCTCTGATGCGACATGTTACTATCATAACGCGTTCATGCACATCCATCACCAATGATATGGATCTGAAAAAATTAATTAAAAATTTAAAAATAATTAAAATAGAAATCTAATACATGTATTTGTCTAGAAAGGAGCATGCAATCATGTCATTAAAACATTCATTTGAAATTCAGCCTATTTCAATAAAATAGATAGGGACTTTTGGGACACCCTGTGTATGTATATATATATATATATATATATATATATATATGGGCTACGTCGTAGCCAATGTCGTAACACCGCTTCCCGTTGATCAGCGAAGTTAAGCGACATTGGGTCTGGGTAGTAGTTGGATGGGAGACCGTCCTCCGTGTCCAGATTATGTAGCGACCCGTGGTTCGGATCCCACGTAAAGCTGTAGGTCCCCTCCCTCATATGACCTTAGATGTTGCGAAGGAGGTTAAACAACCCCAATCTATCTCTATATATATATATATACACACGCACAAAAGCCGAAGTTGAATGACTAATTATGTGTATAAATTAAACAATACTGATGATGGGAGTTTAACTTCCGAAATGTCTGATATTAAATGTTCATAATGATGACGTGGGCGTTGATCATTATATATATATATATATATATTTTTTTTTCCTTGCCATCTGCATGACTTGGAGAAAATATCCTAGATTTTCTTGGTTAGATTAGGTTAACCTAAAACAAACGAGTGGGTGTGTAAAAACCTTAAAGTATCATCCGAGTTCATTTGAATTTCGACTTTATGGAATAAGACCCTAACGGGGGGGGTCAGAAAACAATCATTATGGGTAAAGAACCATTTTCTTCAATTTTTTTTAAATTAACCCCTCCCCCCTAAGTGATTAAAAGTTTGAAAAAAATAAATACAGGGTGTTCAAAAAGAAACGAACCCATCTGGAGAATGCATATATCATTGTAACGTAACTTTCCTTTCTGTTTCCCGTTACATTTATTTTTGAACACCCTGTATTACTCCTTACTATTAAATTCTCGAACCAAAAAATTATACCAAAATCCGGTTTACAGGGTGTCCCATAAGTCTGGTCTCGGGAAAATTTATTTTAAATTAAATTTGCAAAAGTAATAACATTAAAACTAAAACAAATGTTCAAGTTGATGTCTTGTTTTAGGACCCCCCCTTTTTTTTTAACACGCAATGGCTAATATGGGAGTGAGTTACAGTCGTGAGCAAAAGGCGGTAGCGGAGGCCTTTTCCTCACGAGTGTAACTCCCTTCCCAAAACAGGACATCACTTTAAACATTTGTTTTAGTTCTAAATGTTATTAATTTTGGAAATTTTATTTAACATAAATTTTCCTATCAGACCGGAGTTGTGGGACACCCTGTATATATAATATATATATAATCATTGATTAAAAATGAAATACTTATAAAAAGGGAAGAAAGATGTTTATTGTTTGTGTTGCATGAGCTAAAACCGTGTAGGAAACCTATTTTGTTCATGAACCAGGCATGAATGGATTAGCAAGTTCATACACGCATAAAAGTGTCACATTCAAATGCCACGTTACAAAAATTTATCGTAAAATGTCAAAATTATATGGAAAATTAATCTTTTTTTTTATAATTAAAAAAAAATATATATATATATTATTTAGTGATTAAATTAAGTAGAATGATTAACTGGTTAATTGATTAATCATAACCCATAGCCTAGAGTCCTAATTGGAAGATACTGGTTGAAAGGAATGTTTGACGAAGCGTAAGGTCAATTATCACTGTCATTGAATACATTTTTGACCTTTATCGAATATCTCTCTCTACCAACGAGTTTGAAACGCCTTCCCACAATAAGGTTGACTGTAACGTTGTTGTTCATTATAATTATGGCCTTTATTGACGTACGAATTTTCTTTATAAAATTTTGGGCTCTTCCGATATGTGGGAAATCTTCGACGTTTTACCTGCTTTTGTCCGCTTATCAAAACGTCATGCCCACTTCCTGTCTTTTTTTTGTTTTTTTTTTTGTTTTTTTTTGGTTTTTTTGGTCAGGGTTGGGAATAGTGGGTATTAAGCTTACTTTATAAATTGTGTCCTATTTATAGAATAGCACGAAAGAAACAAGAGTTATTGTGGGTATAGAATGAATTTAAAAGTGGGTACTGATTGGAAATAGGGAGTATAGGCCTAATGGTTAAATCTGTAAGTTGGGTATTGAATACATAATAAATTTGGTATCAAATAATAATTTATCCTTTCACGTTTACGTATTGCGCGCGTAAGTGAGGTCGTGTGTGTGTGATAATTCGTGGTGGATGTAGTGGGGGTAATGTTTTGTGAGGTACCACTTTTGGTACCTCGGAATAATAAAATATTTAAGAGTTCCGGAAACACTTTTATTGTCTAAAAAAGGATATGTTGATCCTCATTAGGTTAGGTTAGCGAATACCTCACTTCTTAATGACTTAGAAAACAACCTTTTGAGCCTTCAATTGCACCAGAAATAAGTTAAATTAGGTTAGTTTAGTTTTTAGATATAGGGATTTATAAAAGGGTCTGTACCTCGCTTATGCGGAGATGCCCGTGTGTGTGTGTGTGTGTGTAACATCAAAACAAACATAACCAAATACATTTTTCCTTTTGTTAACTCATCATTCTTGAAATACAGAAGTTGATTAACAAAAGTGAATAGACACCTTTTGGTTTTTTCATGTTTTCTATTTGATGATAAAAGCGAGTAAATAATGATAGATTTATTGAATGAATATACACACGTTCTGCCATTCCATTGATGAGCTTTGCCAAAAATTCTCGAGGACAATCATCGTGGTGTCTATTTTTTGTCAAGCGTGTGTGTGTGTGTGTTCTTGCACGAATGATGCTACTTTTTAAGTAGTTTATTTCTTTGATCAATGACGCATGCCCTAGTTTGACTCCATCTTTATGCTCAACTTGATGATAACCGTTATCGAAATGTTACCAAAAAAATTTAACTCCCTGTTACGGGGTGAGTTAAAAGTATTTATTCTATAGTTATATTTGAGGCAGGGTTTTTTACTCTCTCTCTCTCTCTCTCTCTCTCTCTCTCTCTCTCTCTCTCTCTCTCTCTCTCTCTCTCTCTCTCTCTCATATATTTATATATATATATATGATGAAAATAACCACGAAGGAAAAAGGAAACTCAGAATGGTGCTCAAACACTTTCGTTAAGAGTCTGCCACTATTCAGCTTGCAAATAATTTCAATAGTAGCCAGGGCCTTTTTTCGCTTGATCCTGTTGTTTTGAATTCGTTCAAAACGGATTTAGACAAGAGGGGCAAAGTGCTAAAACTCTGGTAGTTTTTCCTTATAAATTTGTATGCTGCTCCTACAATTTTTATTTTTCTATTTTTTTTTTTGGTGACATATATATAGTTTTGAACTTATTTATTTCGGTGTTCCTGAGGAAGTCATTAGACGAAAGCGCTTGAGTACCATTCTGTGTTTCCTTTTTCCTTCGTGGTTATTTTCATCATAAATATTATTCAAGTTTTATTTTTGTAAAATAATTTTCGTTCATATATATATGAAAATTATTTTCACGAAAGTAACACGTGAAAAATATTTATGATGAATAAAACCACGAAGGAAAGGAAACAGAATGGTGCTCAAGCGCTTTCGTCTAATGACATCCTGAGGATGTCATTAGACGAAAGCGCTTGAGCACCATTCGTTTCCTTTCCTTCGTGGTTTTATTCATCATATATATATATATATATTTATTTATTTTATTTATTTATTTATTTATTTATTATCGTTAACCACGTTGCAATTCCGTGCGTTGCTCTCTCTTCACACGAAGGTCAAGCTGGTGGCCCCGCCTCTAGGTCTGGCTTAATGGAGGAGCGAGTTGCTCTTGCGCTCTCCACCGCACATACACCCGGTTCATCTGGTACCGTCCCGAGCCAGGCATCTAGTCTTCTTTTGAAGACTTCACCGTTGACCCCTGAAACGTTCCTGAAGCTGGTTAAAAAAGTCCGCCCCACCCCCCTAACAACCAAGCTATTCTCCTTCAGTGTTGAGGAGGTCCCTTGTCGGGCCTTTAATTTGGGAATAGTACACATTCTGCCTTTCCTATTTGCCAGCGTTGTTTGGATGGTAATTGAGTTCAGTCTCGATAGATAGATAGATAGAATTTTTTCCCTGTGGTTGGGCTGCCGGAATAAAATAGCCTCAAAATATGCGTGAATGAAGTCAAACTTGCGACATGTATTTACACACGCACACACACACACACACACACTTGCACAAAGCCTAACTTCACTATACTTGCATCATGTAGACTCGGGTTAAATTAAGTTAGTGTTAACGTTCGATTAGATTTGGTTAGATTAATTTCGCAAATTCGGTTTGGTTTGATTTTTGGAATCTGATCTTTTGTTTTGGAGAGAAGCGAGGCAAAAGTAGCCTTAAATATCCGGCTAGCACCTTTTTCTAGTCATTTGACCTACAGTTGGTTTAGGACAAGTTATAAATTAAGTCAGAATCGACGCTGCAGTGTGTGTCCTATTTCTACTGGGTGTTCAAAAGCAATTTGCGCCGTGAATTACGAAACTTGGATGATAAATTACACCCAGTAATGTTACTGTAAGAGGAAGTAGTTTTGGAAAGCGCTTTCGTGTCATCTCCAAGCACGGAGATGGTTAATCTCATTTTAAGTCGTTTACAGGGTGGCTATTTGGGAACTTACTGTACAAATTTTTGACATCGACCAACTCTCATCATACCCTTGGATACGAAACTTCAAAAAATAAAAGCAAATTATTAATACTTATTATTTTCACATACTCTCTTCATAAACACCTTTGTGGCGTCACCTTCACCGATCATGTCTTGTGTTCCTTCGCGAAACGTTGCTGTTGGGGCTGACAGAATCTCTCGCTTCCTGTTTTGTACCGTGAGAATTAGTTTGCAACGTTCCCGCTCGCTCATTCACGCTTGGACGATTCGTATATATATATATGTATATATATATATATAATATATATATAATATATATATATAATATATTATATATATATATATAATTATATTTATTTATTTATTTATTTCAAATGAAGCATAAATAATATGAACTAAATAAATAATTGTTAATAAAAATAATGTTAAGAATAACTAACGGGAATTTTAAATAAACTGAAAAGTTAATAATTATGACGTCATTGTGTGCATGCGAATTTATCCCATTTTAGTGACACGGGTTTTTTTTTTGGTTTTTTTAAATAAAGGAAAAGGGAGTGGATTACCCTCTTTGTCCCTCCTCTAATTATATCTTCCCCCCACCTCCATCCCCCTTTTTATTATTTTCTCCCAGGATAAGTGTCCTAAGGTCTTGCTGGGGGTTACGCGAATCCTGAGAACGCTTGGTGATATTCCCCCTGGGTATGATGATGATTTTCGTCAGATCTTGGAAACGCCTGACTTGTTATAACACGCACTTATATATATATAGTAATCTGTTTTTCAGTTGGTTCTTTAAATAAGTGGGAAGAAATAATTGGGGTGGTTACCCCCCCCCCCCCCACACTCTCTCTCTCGGTTAGTTTATACAGCAGTGCTATATTTAGTATACGGTCTCTGTTTGTATGGCGTAATTGTAGAGCTAGCTTATATATATATTCTCTTTGCTTTAAAATTTTCTTGGCTACTTTTCCAGGGTCAAGGTATTTCTTCCAACCTTTTTTCCTTACCCGCCTCTAGCGGGGAGGCAGAGGAGGGTGGAGAGAGAGCCTTATGCTTTTTTATCCAGTTTTCTACTACTGATGGAACAGTTACAGATTTAAAAAAAATTAACAGTTTGATAACAGGAACCTCCCCGACTGGACCGAAGGGTCTTTGAGGTTTCCTCTTGTTCTTGTGTATATATATATATTATATATAATATATATATATATATATATATATATATATATTATATATATATCGGGTGGGCCAAAAAAAAAGGAGGGGGGGAGACCTCGAACTTTGGCTATAAAATCCAAAGTTATGGTCAGATTTCAATATTTTTTTCACACCCCACAACTAAGTAAATTTCCTACATGATGAGCGGATTTCAAAGAAAACTAATGAAAATTACGGATTTATTTAACATTTCTTTATGCAACTGGAAATTCTCCATTTACACTACTACTCCATTGTCGGGTCGGTAAAAAAAAAAGGGAGACCTTTTAAATCTTTCATATCTCGGCAAATACGGTACATAGAATCATGAAATTTCAGTATGTTAATACTAGGTAATTTTATGGTTTGTATGCCATCTTTTAGCAGTTTAGCCGAGAAATTGAATTTTTGGCGAATATTCCAGAAAAATCTTGCTAATCATAGGTTCAAGTTGATAATTAAAGCGATTTTAATTAACGTAAGCCAACTGCGGGAGGTTTGGACAAGCTTCTCAAGAAAATCGATAAAACTGGAGATATCAAAAGAATATTAGGTAGCGGTATTAAATTTGGCCACCAAACAGTCCAGATTTAAATGCTGTCGATTACGGCCTTTGGGAAAATTTGTCACGGAGAATTTATCGGTTCAAAGAAATGTCGCTCATTTACGACAGCTCCTTTTGGAAAAATGGGTTGAGCTACCACGAGAACAAATCAATAAAGCCATATATGAGTTCCGTCCTAGACTGAAAAAGGTTGTAGAAGTTCGTGGTAAACATATCGAGCAGATTTTTTAACATCAAGGTAGCATCATATGTGAGTACTTTGTAACTTTTTATCTGCACATACAATGCAGTAGTAGTGTAAATGGAAAATTTCCAGTGCCATAAAGAAATGTTCAATAAATCTGTAATTTTCATTGGTTTTCTTTGAAATCCGCTCACCATATAGGAAATCTACTTAGTTGTGGGGTGTGAAAAAATATTGAAATCTGACCACAACTTTGGATTTTACAGCCGAAGTTCGAGGTCTCCCTTTTTTTTTTGCCCACCCGATCTCTCTCTCTCTCTCTCTCTCTCTCTCTCTCTCTCTCTCTCTCTCTCTCTCTCTCACTATTTTCACCCTTCCTCTATCGCGTGGTTTGGGTTATAATGACCTTACGACACTAGAAGTATGGTTGAAAACATTATGAAGCGAACTACTTTTTTCACCTCTATCCCAGCCAAAAGTTCACCCAAAGTTCGGTATAATAAGAAAATTAAAAAATTACAAAATATATATATAAAATATGAAAATCTATTCCAAAAACTCAACATCTTCATTAGCATACTTAGAACTCTAATTTAGCCAAAAATGAACGTTCTAGCTCAATTAATAACAGATAAACGTTCTAGCTCAATTAATAACAGATACTATTGGCAGAATATTGCTGAACTTTGGAGGCGATTTTTGACGAATTTTAGTTTTGGCGCTTAGGTACCTTAAGACGCGGGACCCCTCAATTATATATATACAGGGTGTCCTATAATTCCGGCATCATAGGAAAAATAATAAAAAAAGGCAAAACAAAAGCTTTTATTTACAGAACGTGCTCAATATGTCCACCATTGTTTTCAATACACAAATTCAGACGTGATACCCAGTCAGCAAGCACACGGTGAATGATGTCAGGAGTAATGGCGTTACATGCCCCAATAATGCGCTGCCGCAAATGTTCAACACTCCTAATTTTCTCTGCGTATACCAGCGCTTTCAAGTGGCCCCAGAGATAAATATCTAGTGGCGTGAGATCCTGGCTTCTAGCTGGCCATTCCACAGGCCCTCGACGTCCTATCCAATGACCAGGAAATTGTTGGTACAGATATTCCCTTACTTGGGTGCTGTAATGTGCAGGAGCGCCGTCTTGCTGGAACCGTGTTGGGAAATTTCCTTCTTCGTTCAAGACACTGGGAAATGCTGCTGCTTTGAGCATACGTAGGTAGGTGCCTCCAGTGACATGTCATCGTAAAAGAGGGGACCTATGATGCGATCCTTCCAAATGCCACACCATACCATCACCCGAGATGCACCTCGTTCCTTTGAAGAGGTATACCAGTGAGGGTTGTTTTGAGACCAGTGGCGGGTGTTCTGTCAATTTACCTCACCATTTCCATAAAAAACAGCCTCGTCACTGAACAGAATGGTGGACGGGAAATTGGCATCCCGAGCATTAGAAAAATATGAATTATGGTTTGTAGAAATAGAAAAAATATGAATTTCTCCTATGATGCCGGACTTATGGGACACCCTGTGTATATATATATTATGGTGGGCAAAAAAACAAATGACGCTCGTAGACATGTATTTATTGTTGGAAAACAAATTAAGATAGGATTTGATAATAAAAACCCACTCTAATAGACAGAGTTTATTTCCACAACAGCTTCGATGCCCACTGGCATCCTCTTCGGGTGGATACAGAAAAACGAATGTGGGCCAGTGGGCATCGAAGATGTTGCGGAAATAAACTCTGTCTATTAGAGTGGGTTTTTATTATTATATTATGATTGATTTTCACGTAGAAAAAAGTTTTTTTTGCATTTATTAAGATAGGATTGTTAAATTTAACATAAATGTTCCTTTATCAATCTTTAATTTATATCAAAAAAATTGTTCTTGTGACCCCCTTCTTGTTGAATACATTTGGTTAAACGCGGGATCCAATCATCGATGTATCTGTCAATATATCGCTGACACACCTGATTCCAGCCATCCAACACTTTAAGGCGTAACTCGTCAGCATTGCGAATATTTTCATCTGGTGTATAAACTTTTGATTTTAAACCTTCCCAAATGCCATAATCGAGCGACGTAAGATCTGGACTGTTGGGAGGCCACATGTTCGGCTCAATGAAATTGGGTGTTTCTCGTTCCAGATACGCGATTGTACGCTTCGCCCTGTGTGCGGGTGCTCCATCTTGTTGGAAAGTGAAATTATTTCCACTAATCTGACGAATATCATCCAAATACTGCGGAAGGACCCGTGTACAATAATATTCTGCATTGATTTTTGGCTCGTGGCTGAATCACAGCAATTCTTCTTTTTGCCTAATTTTGAGACGGGAGCTCCTACCATAATGCTAGGGGAAAAGTTAGACGTTTCCTTTATTAACCACTCGGGTGCAACATCGCGTTTTCTCGCAACATTTGCGTATACCCGATCATTTTGTTGGTTAATCGGTGGTACAATGTGAAATAATGTCTCATCAGAGAACCACAATCTTCTAAATGAGTTACCCTGGAATCTGTTTATCAGGCTTTGTGCACTGTCTCATCCGCCTAACCTTATTGGCATCGGTTAGACTTTGCCCTGATATACGTTTATAAATTTTTAAACCCAATTCGTGTTTCACAATATTTCTAACACTACTACGACTTATACCCGTTTCTTTTTCGATGTCCCTCGGTGAAATGTGCGTTCCGGGTTTACCTTCCTGACTTAAGATATAACCTTCCACTAAGTCAATATTTGCCCGAGTTCTTGCACTTTTTGGACGACCACTTCCATCACCTCTCAATATCTCCAGTTTCATCAACCTTTCTAATGATATACTGAACTCCTGATTCAGTTCACGGTTTATTTGGGAACATTTGTATCATTCTTCTGGCGCCCAGACCTTGGCCAATTCTTAGATTCTTTATAAGCATTTCGTCGTCTTCACTGTATTTAGGCATTTTTGCACTTATTTTAGGGGATCTTAGTTATATTTTACTTTCTGAAATCTGAAATAATAAAGAAAAATAGAAGTAAATATTACTGCAATCGTATGAAAGGGTGTATTTAATAGTGTGAAAATTTTAAGATTAGTGGATCATTATCATGTGCAAAAACAGCTTGCAAATCTTCGTCGTCAGTTTTTTTTTTGTCCACCCTGTATATTTTACTTTGTGAGTTTGAACAACGGTTCAGGATCGACCTGCAGTCGACCCCTCTGCAGCATCCCGCCTCATTTGCGGGATTTGGTGGAGGAGGGAATTGCTGCCCCCGTAGCCATTATTCAGGTCGGTGTGGCGGACGTTCCTCGCTTCTTTTGGTAAGGCATTAAAAAGCTTTGTGCCTCGTATTCTGAGGGTATTTTCCATCCTGGTTTTCATGGCCCCCCTGTCCCTCCGTAGCTGGGACAGTACAAAATCTGCCCCTTTTCTTATTCCAATTTGAACGTTTCATTTCTAAGGTTAGGGACAAAACCCTCGAGTATTTTCCATATGTATATTATTGTGTACCACTCGCGTCTTCTTTCGAGAGAGTAGAGTTTCAGGGATTGTAGTTGAGACCAGGCGTCTTCACCTTTCGTTTCCCCTCTCTAAGACCTGAAAGTCCTTTGTTTAGCTTCGATGTTCGCAATGTCTCTCTTTCTGTATGGTCTTGCGAGTACTGACTGAGCAATACTCAATTATCGGTAGGACTAGACTCTTCCATAATTTGAGCATGATGTTTGCTTTTCTGCTGCGGAAGCTCCTCCAGATGATTCCCATTATTTTTCTAGCCGTTGTAATTTTGATGTTGTTGTGGTCTCTGAATCTCCGACGATATTATTACTCCAAGATATAATTCTAAATTCTATTCCAAAAAATATTCCATAAAGAATCTCCCGTGTTATGGACATCGTAACATCCTGTCAACCAACCAAGTTAAAACATTCATTGAACTTAAGACACGATAACTTTTGCTTCTTAAAACGTAATTTCACACTTGAAACCTGAAAAGGAGATTCCTTTCATACGAAACAGTTCATATTTCGAATAATCTCGAAACCAATTTAAAAAGCGAATGATTCTCATACAAATTTTTGTCTTCATTCGAAAGGATAGTCTTTGGTGGGTATCAGCTTTTGAAGCAGGGTTGCCACTATGGCTTTAAAAGCTTTAAATAGCTTTAAATTTTGAAAATGACAAAAATGGCTTTAAAACAACTTTATTTGGTTTGGAGAGCTTTAAAAGGCTTCAAACTGATTTGAAAAAAATATTTTTAATATAAATCTAATTATCTATTTGGTATGTTATGGCCAATAATGTTATTTCGAGAAATGTAAATATTTTGTTTTTAAGAAAACGACATTTTTTTATAACTTAATTCCACATACTAATTCCTCCGAATAAATGTCACCTTTACTTTTTCGGCTTAAATCACATCTTATAATAGAAGTTAAATTAAATACCTTCTGGTTTTATATACCCTCTACATATTTTTATTTGTTTATTACAAAATTGGCTCCCTTTATTTTTTAGTAATTTTCAATGGTACCCCCCCACTCTTTACACGTAATAAGAACTTTAATATTTTTCATAGAATTAACTAGACATATGACCAGATCTAAAGCAATTAGAACAGATAAATATTAAATTTCACAGATTAAATTTCACTTGGTCTGTTTGTAGGGAATTTATAAAAAAAAAAAAACACTTAAGTTGTAACATGACAGCTTCTGTAATAAATATATATATATATATATATATATATATATATATATATATATATATATATATATATATATATATATATATATATATATATATAACCGCTTTATTTCGAAAAAAATATGGCTTTATTTTAAATTTTTGGAGTTGTTAAGTTCTCTCCCTTCATCCTCCTCTTTCCTTTCTTCCGAAAACCTTCAAAGAAGTAATTTCCCAATTTAAATTATTACTTTCTTTTAAGTAAATTGACCTCCTTTTAAGTTCATGCAAATTGGTATTGATAAATGTATACTCTGGAATCGTACAAAGAGTTGCTGGTGTTGGGTAAAGTTGGCAATGGTCACGAATTTGACTTAAAATAACTTAAAAATAAAAAACTTAAAAATAAAATTGATGTGAAACATTACATCTAGTAACGAAGTTACTAGATGTAATGTTACTAGATGTAATGTTACTAGATGTAATGTTACTAGATGTAATGTTACTAGATGTAATGTTACTAGATGTAATGTTACTAGATGTAATGTTACTAGATGTAATGTTACTAGATGTAATGTTTCGCATCAATTTCATTAAGTTTTTTAAGTCAAATCTGCGACATTAGGACTAATGCGCGACCATTGCCAACTTTACTCTATATTATTGTATTTATCCTATGTAGGCGAATTTTGTATAACTAATTATTGTCATGAAAGGAAACGCCTCTCATTGCCTTGTATTTGGCAGTTCTTAACGTACGTAATACTTAAAATTCCGTTTCCTTAACGGACGGACGTCGAGGGTGAATGTACTACTACTGTTCTCTACTTTTTCAGCAAAAAATCATCATTATTATTATTATTATAATTATTTTTAAAAATGTCCAAACAATATACATTATTTAACGCGTCTCAAGCTATAATCATTGAATAATTAGTTGTAGTGTTTTCCTGAGATTGTGAGAAAAATAAAGACGTCAGGATTTTTATCGTAGAAGCACGAACCCTTTTAGGGTTCGCTGCGCCACCTGTTTGACCAGCTGTGGTCAGCTTTATTGCTATCGTTTGTGTTTAGATGGTTCACTTGTTTTGAAGATAATTTAGTTTATATTTCTTCAGTGTGTGTGTGTGTATATATATATATATATATATATATATATATATATATATATACAGGGTGGGCCGTAAGTTTCCATACATAGGAAAATTTAAACGTTTGTTTTTATGTTTCAGATGCCCTAAGAATATGCGTTTGTAAGATCTTGTTTACTGATGAAGCAAATTTTTACGTCAATGGAGAGGTTAATCGGCAAAACATACGTTATTGGAGTAATGCTAACCCTAACTGGCTGAGTCCGACGAAGATGCAAGGTGCCGGTAAAGTGATGGTGTGGGCCGGGATATGGGGTGACAGAATTATTGGACCAATTTTTGTCAGTGGAAATCTTAATGCCGAAAGGTATCTTAACATGTTGCAAGAAGAGATTTTCCCATCCCTGCTAAACGAGGAAGGTAACTTCCCAGTTTACTTCCAGCAAGATGGAGCTCCACCTCATTATGGTCTTCACGTGCGTCGGTATTTGGATCAGCAGCAGCAGTTTCCGGATGCTTGGATTGGTCGGCGTGGTCCTGTGGAGTGGCCTCCCAGATCCCCAGATCTCTCACCCCCCTTGATTTCTATCTTTGGGGGCACTTGAAGGCCATGGTGTATCAGGAAAAGATACGAGACATAAATCATCTAAAGGAACGTATCACCAACGCCATTACAAGCATAACGTCAACTGTGCTAATGCGTGTTCATCAACAGTGGGGAACACGTATTGAAATGTGTTTTCAAAACAATGGCAACCATGTAGAGCATATTATATAAATAAAAATGGTTGTCCATAAAAAAATGTTTATTTTTCCTATGTATGGAAACTTACGGCCCACCCTGTATATATATATAAACTCCAGTAATAAGATGTAGTTAGTGGGTCAGAGGAGAGATCCTGTAAAGATTAATAACTCGCATGAGGACACAACCCTTAACCCTATATGGACAACTGTTACAAATTTCTAACCTTTCATATACACGCATTTATAACTTAACCCTACAGAAATTTCTGTCCATAGAGGATTAAGATCCCGCCCCTCTAGTGTACTGCGACGCTCTTATCCTACACAGTACCCCTCCTCAGAAGGTTGTTTGGTACCCTCTCGTGGTCCAGTTATACCATTCTTACGCTGCTGATGAGCTCAGTCACAAACGTTTTAGCTACTACTATCATTACGAGGATTGTACGTTTTGGGGTGGGTATTTACGAGCACTTGCCCACCGCAAGATTTCCAGAGGTTACTTTGACCCATAGACCGGATATCGAACTTGGGTATTTACTTACCTTTCGATGAAATAAATGCATTAACAGTTGGGTATGCAAGTCCCACTTTATTCATGGCACTGCCGTTTTTTTCTAAGGTTCTATTTGACTACACAAGAAGTAGTTCTGGAAAAGGCGTCACACGGATGATTTCACTCACGTATACTCATCCGCACCCATTTTCATCCAATTTAGCGACCAATCTAAAATTGTGTGTGTGTGTGTGTGTGATGCACATTAAGCGTAAGGAATTATGCAAATGTCTTAATAATTCGAGTAATTATGCCTCTCATAAATTTGAATGACGGGAGGCCATGTTGGACGAACGCGACTAGGGAATATTCGTGTGTGTGTGTGTGTGTGGTGTGTGTGTGTGTGTGTGTGTGTGTGTGTGTGTACCCTTCGATGAATACTTTACGAGGAAACGAACAATGTAGGACTGTACTACCGTTTTTTAATCCTTGTATGGTGTTTCGCGCGGAGTTCGTCTTTCACATGAAGCCCAAATGGTCGGCGACAAAATATTCAGTTTAACTTCGGTAAAATCTTTTATAGTTTGGAGGGTTTTTCTTTCTTCCTTTTTCATGCTAAAAAGCTGGGGGGGGGGGGGGGGTTATATATATACATATATATATATTGAATGGGACCAATGAATTATGGTTAAGGCCTGTTTTTTACCACTCGTACCGCAGTTAGCCTTGTCCTAATCTGTATTAAATTTCTGGGGTATCTTCCTGTTTTCAATGGATGCTATAATATATATATATATATATATATATATATATATATATATATATATATTAAAATATGCATATACATGAATCATGTTTATGGTTTTGCACCACTGCTCTGCATCCTCACCTGAACTCAAGGGCATCGCTTTAAAATTAGCGTTTCATTAATTACAGGTAATCTGCGCTATAATCCGATAGCAGTACCTTAATGAGGCTTTCACACAAATCACTTTCAAAGAGGATTACCAATAATGAGATTTCATTTTTTATATATAGGGTGGGCCGTAAGTTTCCATACATAGGAAAATTTAAATTATGGTCTTCACGTGCGTCGGTATTTGGATCAGCAGCAGTTTCCGGATGCTTGGATTGGTCGGCGTGGTCCTGTGGAGTGGCCTCCCAGATCCCCAGATCTCACCCCCCTTGATTTCTATCTTTGGGGGCACTTGAAGGCCATGGTGTATCAGGAAAAGATACGAGACATAAATCATCTAAAGGAACGTATCACCAACGCCATTACAAGCATAACGTCAACTGTGCTAATGCGTGTTCATCAACAGTGGGGAACACGTATTGAAATGTGTTTTCAAAACAATGGCAACCATGTAGAGCATATTAATGGTTGTCCATAAAAAAATGTTTATTTTTCCTATGTATGGAAACTTACGGCCCACCCTATATATATATATATATATATATATATATATATATATATATATATATATATATATATATTGAGAGAGAGAGAGAGAGAGAGAACCTTAGTTTTGCCTCCGCCCGAATTGTTCATTTTGACGAATGTATTACACTTTAAAAGAAAAAAATAAAAGTGGAAAATTTTTTCTGTAAATGGTGTCCAAAATTTTTTTTATTTTATTTATATCAAGCACGTTCCTTTCTTTGTAAATGCGGGTTAGGTTAGATTAGATTAGATGACCTTAGATTAGATTCTTTGTCGAGAAATTTTATTCTCTCGATGTTTCGAGAACGTTGCTTTGTGGTGAAACCTTTTTTTTTTTTTTTCGAAAGGCGTCAGTGCCATTGTCAGTCTTTGTCTTTACTCTTACGATGTCATTTTTAGCCATTTCTCAGTTTTAATTCTTTTATCGTTGTAATATTATGGAGATGGAACTGCCCACGGGTATGGGCGGGTATAATAAGATCTCAAGCAGGCGGTTTGTTTCTAAAATGGGTAAACTTTGTGGATTCCTGCAAATAGTATACGTATATAATCTCAACCTCCAGAACCATTTCTCGGGCACGGATAAGATCTTACTTGGTTTGTGGGTATGTTCGGATTATAGAGAATCCCATTTGGATCATGACTACGCATGCAATAGTATTTTGGGTGGGCACTTTGGGTAAACGAGCGAGTCGAGTTGTTACGACACTAATGAGTAACGAGTATAAAAGTTCTTACCTGGGCGGGTTTTGTCCTCGTGAAAATGTAGTGCAGTACTCCTTGAAATGGATGAATGCTTGGCCGATTAACCGTTGCTAGGATACGGAATTCAAGCGTGACCTTCGTTGTTAAGTAAACAAATTGGAAGGTTTCTTTCACCTGTCTCGAGACCCCATCGTCAGTCCACGCGTATCGAATTAAAACGTTGAGTTAATTTATGGTTAAGGAGAGAGTTGCGTAATGGCTTTTGTGTGTGTGTGTGTGTGTGTGTGTGTGTGTGTGTTCTTGAAGAAGAGAAATAGCGTAACTGTGACTGGACAATGAGCAACCAAAGAATCATTTTAAGAAATTTTGTCATTCCACGAGATAGAAGCTATTTCCTGTCTTGTGTGCTTCGGAAGCAACTGGACATAAATGAGGTTGGGTGTGTGGTAAATTCACAGATTTAGTGGAGTAATTTTTTGTGAGGTAACACTTCCGGTACCACGGAACATTAAAATTTATATAAACAAAAATTCTTTAATTTTTTTTTCTTCGGAGAAAAGATATGTTGATCCTGGTTAGGTTAGGGTTGGCTAGATTAGGAGTTACCCCACCACTTAACGACTTAACAGAAACCATCCATGGAACCCTCAACTACGTCCGAAATACTTATCACGCCCTTCTCGTTTCGATGGCACTAAGGTTAGGTTAAATTAGGTTTGGATAATAATTCTTTTACATATATTGGTTTTAATGAGTCAATTCCTCGTTTATGCGGTTGTGTGTGTGTGTGTGTGTGAGTGAAACAAGTAATTTACATTGCATATCATTATAAAAATGAAAAAAACATTAGTGTTGCTTTAGCTTGTAAATTCAACCAGCTTCAGTACAGTGAAATTGTGTTTAAAAAAATGTAAATGTAATGTTACCACGTGACGCCTTTTTCTTTAACTTTTAATGATGACGTCATCGGAAATAACGTGTCACAACACGCCTTATAAGGCCGGAAATTTCTCAGACCACCCCACCACCACCGCGTCGCTACATACGTGAGGCAATGATGGAAACATGAAAACGTAATATATTTTGGTGGGACACGAGTTACGGTTGAAGTAGTCTGCAATTACGAAGGAAATTTTTTAAACTTAAGGGAAAAAAAAGTTCATTTCTGTAATGATGATGGTTTATACTCGTAGGATAGTAAGCGGAGGTGCTTCGAAATATCGGTACGGGGGAATATCCGTTCACCGATACGACGAACGGCAGGCTCAAAATCGGCCTTAAATTGCGTTTTGGTTTCAAGGTTATCGTAATTGTTGTTTGTTCGAATTCATTTTGCGGTCCTCATTGACGTAATTATAGTGATTAGTATTAATATTGTATGGGTCTCGCGCTTGGGTTGGTTGGTAGGCGATTAAAGGCTATTATAAGCAGCAGCAGTAGTAGTAATACTACTATACTATTATTGTCAGTAGTTGTATCAGCAGTAGAAAGTTTCAGTAATACTGCTGCTACTCAAAAGTCGCGCATCATAGGAATTTTCAGTGTTGATTATATTATTTTTTTTCTTTTAGGTAAGGGATGGCTGCAAAATTAACAATAGACGAGAGGGTGAGTTTGGTTGTAATGTATGGAATATCAGGTACAACAAATCGATGAATCAGTACAAAATTTAAATTCTCTACCGATTCATCGATTTGTAGTAGCTACCTGGTATTCCATACATTAAAACCAAGCTCACCCTCTCGTCTATTGTTAATTTCGCAGCCATCCCTTACCTAAAAGAAAAAAAATAATATAATCAACACTGAAAATTCCTATAATGCGCGACTTTTGCGTCACCCTATATATATATATATATATATATATATATATTATATATATATATATATATATTTTTTTTTTTTTTTTTTATTTATTGTGTTGGAGTTCTTTAACTCCATTCGCAACATCTGATCGACAAAAGTTATTGTGGGTTACGTTTGGTTTTGGTTGATTCAGTTTTTTTGTCGATTATTTGGTCGTCGACGAAATGGGTATAGGTGCAGAGAGGTGCCACAACTTTACGTGGAATCCTAACTATGGGTTACAACATCTTTTGGATGCGGAGGACGGTCCCCCATCCAACTGCAACCCAAACCCAACGTCGCTGATTTACTGGAAGCAATGTTACGACACTAGCCACGATGTAGCCATAATATATACTGTGTGTGTATATATATATACACACACACACACACATATATATATGTTTGCGCGCGTGTGTATATTTTGCGTGTACGTGCGTTAGTGTACGCGCATAAATCGGTGGGATATATGAAAAGCGTCGGGGGTAAGATACACCTTTATTGCCTGTGGCCGTTTCCCGGGGCTGTCATTGGTCACACTCTTTTTGTGGGTGGTTGCTGCCGGGGGGGGGGGGGGGGGGGTTAAATTTTGGAAATCATTTTCAGTATTTTCGAAAAGTGTGTGAGAGTAGTATTTCCTCATTTTCGTAATATGCCTCCACTTTAAATATGCAAGGTTTATTAGGTAATGGTTTGTGCGTGCTTGTGTGTGTGTGTGGTCGCTGTAATAATGTGCCGTGTGGTGTTCACCGCATGTTCCACGACATTCCCTTCCTACAGCTCACGTGTTCCTAAATCGCTTTAATTATCTACCTGGTATTCAGTGTGAGCAATTCACTTTCATAACTTTTAAAGTAGTTCTCTCTCTCTCTCTCTCTGTATGTATTATATATATTATATATATATATAATATATTATATATATATATATATATATATATATCAACAAGAGGGTGTTTTTATATATATATATATATATATATATATATATATATATATGTGTGTGTGTATATATATATATATATATATATATATATATATATATATTATATATATATATATATATATATATATATATATATATATATATATATATATATATAAAACACCCCTCTGTTGATAATAAAGTACTTTTCAAGTACTATTTTAAATAGTACTAAAAAGTTCTTGAAGCGGTCTAAATCCTATTCTATTATTTGGCATCAATTTTCAAGAATAAAGAGTTTGGTGAAATGCCACAAAAATGAACCCGTTTCGAATAACGTCTTTTGATATTAAAGAAATTTTCACAATTTTTTTTTTTTTTTTCCTAATGTTTTAGGCGATACCGTAATGAAGGATTTTTATTTACAAATGTATTGAGTCATTGAGTTTTTCTAAGGGCGTAAAAATCAGTGGATTTGAGTGACACATTGGCACTCAGATCAGCGCTACGTTTTAAAGTTTTCTGTTGTCGAGTTGGAAAAGCAGTCATCCTTTTACGTTTTTTTTTGTTTTCTTTGGTTGACGTTGAATATATATATATATAATATATATATACAGGGCGTCCAAAAAAATGTATACACACTTTAAAAATACTATAAAGGCAGTGTTTATTAAAAATACATTTCATTTTCAAAATGTAATAGAATCTACAGACATTATTTAATTGTTTTGTCAACGCCTGTTTTTTTCAAACTGACGTCCGTTCTGGTCCAGGCACTGCTGATAACGCGAAGCAATGGAATCGCAAACGTCACGAAACATTTCGTTTGGTATTTGTGTGCATTCTCGTTCAATGGCTGCTCTCAGCGACTGTTGCAGGTTTTATAGCGTAGACTTTGTCTTTTATAAGTATCCCATAAAAAAGTCTAGTGGTGTGAGGTCTGGTGAACGCGGAGGGTATTCTACGAAACCCCTTCGTCCAATCCACATCCACATCGTGCCAAGTTACCACTCGCAATACTCCACTCTTCGGTCCGGATCATCATCTTCATTAATAGCATGGACTAATCTTGGAATGTAACTTTTCCATTGACAGCGCTTCAAAATGCGTTAGACAGACGATTCTGAAATTCCTGCTACCCTCACGACTCGCTTGCCGCACAGATTTTCTTGGACTTGGTGATACGTTTCCAGTACTCTTTCTTGCTTTGTGGGGCTTGTCGATGTCCGTGGTCTTCCGGAACGCTTCTTGTGGACATTCTGAACAGTTCCATCGGCTTCAAACTTATCTCTAATCGGTGATGGTAAGTCGCGTTGGTGGATCTGTTTGAAACTCCCTCCTAAACTGTCTTTGCACTTCAACTATGTTTCACACTTCCAGTAGCATTTTAGAATGGAATTTCCTTTGTTCAAAGCTTAGTCTGACTGCCATTATTAATTCTAATGGGTTTAACTTGGAAAGAAAGAAACATCAATTGAACTATCAGCTGTTAAAGTGTGTATACATTTTTTTGGGACGCCCTGTATATATATAAAATCCTAAGTCTGGTCTCGTAGGATAATTTATTTTAAGCTAAATTTCCCAAAGTAATACATTAAAACTAAAACAAATGTTCAAATTGGTCTTGTTTTGGAAAGCGAGTTACACTCGTGAGGAAAAGATGGAGGCCTTTTCCTCACCAGTGTAACTCGCTTCTATATTAGCCATTGCGTGTTATTCTACCTGCAACGACAGAAAAAAAAAAAGGTCAAAACAAGACGTCAATTTGAACATTTGCGTTAGTTATAATATATTACTTCTGTAAATTTGATTTCAAATAAATTTTCCTATGAGAACACACTCATGGGAGACCCTATATATATTATATATATATATATATATATAT